>JAZDUH010000318.1:0-115000 GCA_036419115.1 Scarus forsteni
TGAATAGTGATGGATAAAATGGACATGTCGGTGGTTTGCTGCAGCAGTGGATCACAAACTTTACAAAAATCAGAAGAATGACACCATCACTGCTTCATGCATCCATTGTGCCAAAACACCCACCTTCTTCTCGTACACACAAATATCTGCAATGTTTCCATATTAGCAGGACCCACACTTCTTTACATACTTTGTGAGAGCACGCGTCAGTCAGCAGTCTCCCTACCTCAGTATTATTATTAATCAAAGTTTTGATCGACAAACAAAAAAATGTTCATAGTTGGCCACATTTTTTTCCTGGGAAACTCCGTCTGTTCTATTTATGAGGATATGTAGTCCGAATGATCATGTCAGAGATGCCCTGATTTAATTCCCACACTTAGATTATTTACAGAATAAGTATGTGCAGCTGATGAAGATGTGCTGATGAAGGAGGAGAATTGTGTGAAGCCACCGCCGTGTCTCTGTGCGCTCTGTGCGTCTTTACGCAGGCATCTTTATTACAACTAAAGGCGTCACTTGTTAGTAAATGCGCGAAATTTACAGATATTAATGAAAACTGGTGGCTCTGAGGTTTCTGTGTTAGTCTAATTTTTAACTCTACATCAACGAAAACATTAGTGTCCGGTCCTGTGAGGTCCGTCCGGATAATGAAGGCGAGACGGCGCTGAAGAAATATGTATGTGGCGGACTTTTTTTTTTTTTTTTTGTAGGCCTGTGTTTTCATAATGAAAGTGACTTATAGGAAACGGCCAATTACACGTGTTATTTACAGCCCAAATAAAACAGTTAGTTTGAATGGTTATGATGACGTGGATCTGTCAGTAAAGTTTGATATTTAGTGAAATAAAATGTTGGAGAGACATCAACATGTATCTGGAGGCTTCAGTTCACCACTTCACCGTCTGTGTGGCCAGTTTCCCATGCCTCCAAAATGTACGTACGCCTGGTTCAGAGTTTGCTTACCGGTGCGCACATTTTACCGTCAGGTTTGTTTTTATAGATCACAAACTTTGCGTTGAAAAAGGCGTACGCCAGTTTCAGGCCCCGTTTTGTGCGTCACGCAAGCTTTTATAAATCAGACACCTGATGATTCAGCCAGAGCATGTAACCACACAACTGCTCTATCAAATAAGAATTACTGACAGCGATCTCACAGAAAGTTGCATTATTAATGCCTTTCTGGCACAAAAAAAGAAAAAAATAATAATAATGAAACCTTTCTTAATACCATGATCTGACCTGCTCCTGCATCTAAAGATAATTCTCAGAGATTTTTGTCTCAGACTGAGATTTCACAAAGACTGGGGGGGTCACCAACTAAAAGACTTTAACTGGATTAAGCCTACGTCCAGTTCCTAATTGTATCTAAAACATTGAGTTTAATTAAATTTAATATGTAAACTTTTTCCATCTAATTTTATTAGGTTACTTGAGCTTAAAAAAATTAAGTTAAGTTCAATTTAAAAAATTGTGTTACAGCAAGGTACTGATTTTAATTTTTTACTTTGGATAAACAAAAAATACTTAAGTTTATTTAAACTATATCGATTAAGTTGGAATAACTTAAAATTAATACTTTATACCAACACATATCACGTCTGTTTAAGTTATATAGTTTTTGTTCTTCCTACATCACAAAATCTTGTTAATTCAACTTAAATAAACTAACTTCTTCCAATGTATATTTTACACACTTATCTAAAAAAACATTATTTCGTAAACTTTTTCCACACAAATAAATTGTGTTGAACCAACATAATTGTTTTACTTTTACTTTATTTACCAAAACTTGCTGTAGAAAAACAGTACAAATAGGGTACATTTCCAGGACTGAAAATTGAACATGTCCAGCACAGCTGCAGCTATCAATCAATAGTTACAAGGATTACACAACACTGATGTGCATATATTGACAGTATCAAGTGCCTAAATTCATACATTTGTTAGTGTATTCATGAAGGATTCTCATGTCATTACCACATCTCATCATTTCTTATGATGTACATCATTCATGAGTGGGTCTGAAATACTAAAAATGAAATTAATTCATGATTTTTCATTATGCATGAATTACAGAGTATATTAACCAGAGTGGTTTGTTTTTGTCTACTTTTAAGTACAGTTAGTTAAAGGTACACAAATATCAAATTATCATGATATTTATGATTAACTATGAATTTGAGCATGAATTACATGGACTTGATCGGACTGAACAGTTCTTTGCTTTTTTTTCAGAATCACTCATGATAACATCTTAAACATTATTAATAAATGATTTATGATAATTGAGACACAACGATTAATGACTAACATGAATTTAAGTCAAAGTTTAGTCATGACATACTACTAATCTTTTATTTTATCATGAACGTGTGCATGATTTCATTTACATCTCACATGAATACAAAAAAATATACAATGAAGTGACTGACAGCACTTGGACTGATAAACCTACCATTGACATGTCTCAAATAACCCCACTTAAAAAATCTGAAATATCCCTTTAATGGTAGGGCTCTGGTTGTGATAGATTTTTAAACATTTCTATACACATATTTTAAAAAGATTCCCTCTAACAATGTAAAAGTATCAAAATCCAACAAATTATTTTCTTCCATATACAATTTTATCACACAGGTGATAAGCTTGAGCTGCTTAAATTTAAACATGCTAAGAACCACATTTCACATTTTTACAACATGACCAAAAAAGTATGTCTTGTAGTTACCATTTGGTGCTGCCTGGACACAAATGTCAATATACATGTCATAAAACTGTAATAAAGAGTAGTCTCAGAGTTCACATCCTTTTGTCACTTGGCATCTGAAGACACCACCTTAGTTGAGGAGGTTGGTTCACTTATTCATACAGTTTGTTTTGAAGCATCTGTACCTTGTTTGAGAGTAAGGCAGCATCCAACTGAAGGAAGATCTTCCCAAGTGCTTCAAAGAAAGATTTCAGCTCAGACACCCATCAGGAGAGTACAAGCAGTGGCATCATTTCCCAAGTCATGCAGGACTTCAACACCTTCAATGGAGAGGCCCACATCAGCAGTGGTGGCTTCACCTCCCTTGACATTGGCACAGTTGATCCCAAGGACAACTTGTCCAGGGTCTCCCTCAGAGTCCTACACAGAGACCGGAAAAACAAAAAATATTAAGAAGTGAAACCATTTAAAAAAAAAAAAAAAAAAGGACCATTTTTGGAAGAACTTCAAAATGACCTTCATAAAGAGCATGCAATTTGTATGTCAACATACTAGACTTCCCACCAAGCTTATAACACAGCAAGAAGAAAGACAACTTCATCTTTTAGTTAAAACACTTTGACACTTATCCATTTCACTTACCATGAATTCCCTGAAGAGGCCATTCGGATCTTCATTAAGGAAGATGCAAAGTGCTTGCAGGAGGCACTCCCTTCTCTTTTCAATGCTTTCATTCTAGATAGAGAAAGTAATAACGGTTTGTTTTGTAGAAATCCAAATGAACATATGAAACATCCAACAAAAAAGACATGTACAATTTGACTCATCAGCCAAGCCACAGCATAAGTGTAGTGATAATGTGTTTGGTCTTATTTTGCTATGACTAAAGAGATTAATTATTGGTTTATTCAATACACATTCGAACGGGGCACCATCCTATTTATACAAAATAGGCAAAATTTTACTCCTTGATTAATTTATTGATCAGGTTAGTTTTATTCTTAGTGGACTAGAGTGAGTAATTCACACTCTATTCTCATCAACCTTAAATCTGAAGGGAAGAGCTTTCGTTACAGGGATGTCTGACTTTCAAAACACACTCCCAAAACAGTACTTTAAATCTATGAAGAATTTATTTAAAACGAAATGAAATAATAAACAGAACAATACACTCCCGAGGGAGAAAAAGGCATTAAAAGTACATTTGCAGGATATGAAACTTAGGTGAGAAAATAACACTTCTTTGGTGGGGATTAGAATAACGTATAACTGTATTCGACCTGGTTATATTGAGTGATGAATTGAGGTAGGATTTTGATGGACTATTTCGTAAGCGTTTTAAGGGAAAAAGGGGGTTTTATCTGGCTGAAGTTCAGGAGAGATCTTACTTAGAGTAGCGCTGGTCTGCCGCGAGTCCGAAGTCACCAGGTTTGATGGATGCAGCGGCCTGCTGAGGTGAAGGCAGTCTGGACCCGTCTGGTGCTCGTGGGGATCTCGTGGAGAGTTGCGCTGGGATGCAGATGGAGTTTCGGTGCTCTCGTCTGTTCAGCTGAGTACACGGCGTCGGCTGGAGTCTCGTCTCGTTCAGAAGTTTACTTTCATTAATTCAAAAATAAATGTTCGCTGGCCACACGAAATTACTTCTTAAATTAACTAAAGTGATGGTGGCAGGGTGTTCATAAAAAGGAAGGGAACACTGAGAGAATTTTAGCTAAGACTAGAAAACGGCAAACAGTGCTGACTTCACAAAAATTAGTGGAAAAGTCTTGTCAGCGGGCAGGCGAAGACGCGGAACAAAGTGACGTCACCGGGGTGAAGAGGAAGATCGGGAATCAAGCGTCGGGGCAGAGCGGAAGGAAGAGAGGAAGTTTTAAAGTGCAGAGCCTCTAGGCTCCACGTTCAGCTTTTTAAACCCCAAAAGTGGGTGTGGATTTTGTCCTAGTGGGACGGATATCTGTCTAAGCTTTCAAAACTTGATAAGCTTGACTTTTTACCAATAGGGAGTTATAATTTGGGAATCACTCAATATAACCGAAACCAATAATAAGATCGTCACATCCCGAATATTTTGATACCAAACACTTACTATCAAAATAAAAAGGAGATTCAAAGGTTACATATTTATATATGTATACTAATGTAACAACACTACTAATTACTAGACTATTCAAGCTATATTGCCTAGACTTCCCTGATACTGATTATTTTGTCGGGAAGCTTATAACATACAAACTTTATACAAGCATTGTCAAAAACAGTTCATTACATTTAAGTAACTTCAGTTACTTTTGCAAATGTTGTCAGTGCTTCCACAGGGTGGCACTGTTGGTCCATTGTAGTTTTCCTGCTGGGAGACTGGGAATTTCAGTTTTGAAGTGAAGATCTTCATTTGGCTTATTATGGGGCTAGAATCACCGGGATTGGACTCAGATAGCATACATTTCACAACACATCAGGTTATCATATTGCTCAGATATGTTTACAAGGTCTTAGATGATTTTGGAGGGGTTTGTAGAAATCTGGCTGAAGGAATGTCTTTAAAAATGCAAATATCCCAGGCTGATAAGGAGGTTGAGAGGTCACCTCTGGCCAGTTTGGTTAAAGTCATTACAGGAAGAGGGGGGTATCCTCCCTTTGGGTTTAATGGGGGGTGAGTGTGGTCATCACCCATTCCAGACAAAGGAGACAGTCTTTTACGGTCGTCCGTTAAGGCAGTGAGTCTTATGTCCTCCTGGTCAATGTCTTGTATTAAGCCCTATGTTTGACGTGTCCATCCTGTGTCTGTTAAGAAGGTCAGTGAAGGCTGAGAGCATGGTGACCTTAAACACAAGGTTGCATTTCCTGGGAGAACTCTGTCTTGAGTTCACCATGATCATCTCACAACATAAGTCATCGACCTTTTTTCAACAATAATTTTGAAGGGGAGCAATAAGTAGACAGCTAGCGCACTACAACTTTTAGATATACATTCATATTATTTTTTCATAAAATAAATGGTCAAATGCTTAAATTGGTTAACTTAAAACACACAAGCACGGAAATCTAGTGTTAATCAGAGGGGGGAAATGCAGCATATTTAGAAGCAAACACTCCTCTCATTACTTTAAACAAAACATACTTTGTTTAAACTTTACTTTAAACATAACATAACATCTCATCCTAAAAATCAGTATGTTTTTTTCACTAAAATTGTGAAAATACAAACACATTTAAAAAACACTTTTATGTTTAGATATGAATTTTAATAATCCAGAAATAATCCCATCCCACTGAAATGGTGCAGCTGGACTTGACCTTTCTTCAGGTAAGTTTCCCATTATTTGCTGACAGGTTCTTGCTTTTGCCTTCTTGCAGACTACACACTTGTCCACAACTTTTTGGGCAATAATTCTCCCTTTGATGACCCATGCTTTCTTTGGCGTCCAGCAGAGTTCCTGCCACGCGTCATGTCCCTCACTGTGTGCTGCTCGGACCAGAAGAGTGGAGATCCAGGCCTGGAAAGGTAGTAATGGTACAGCTCCATGGTCCTCTGCAAAGGTCTGAATTCTTCCACCACACATCAGGAGTCCACTTATTTCATCTTTGAAGACAACCAGTCTGTTAGTTGTTGTGTTTGGAAAGTGTACACCTATTTGGGCTGCCAGGCACAGGTCCCGGAACACATCTTTCCTCTCGTTGACTGTAATAACACCAGATACGGGTACTGCCTCCCACTTTTCTTTATCCCTAATTTTGTCATGCAGAAACTTCTTGGCTGCTCTCCAAGTCCATGCTACCGCCCCAACCAGCCGTCTTAGATTGCTGAAGCGCCTTTCGTCCACTAGCTTTTGGACTGCTGCTCCTGCAGGTGGTCTTGTGAACTTGGACTCTGCCTTCTGGACTTTTATTGGATCTTGCCCTCTCAGGTGACTGCAGGTGAGTACTGCAACAAATGCTTTCTTCTGCATTTTTGTGATATTGTCTCTTGCTTGTGCAGCAACGTCTTTGGCAGATTTCTTTGGCCATTCACTCTCAGGAAGTTGAAGGAACTGTGGACCTGACTGCCACTCAGATCCCTCTGTTAGGTCATCGGGACTGGCCCCTCTGGTGATGATATCTGCGATGTTTGCTTGTCCTGGAATCCACCACCAATCTTGAACATCAGTGCTGCTCTGGATCTCACCAACTCGGTTCGCGAAGAAGGTCTGGCATCCATAACTCTCTCGCTGTATTGCACCCAGGACTGTCTGACTGTCAACAAGAAGGTACCACTTCTCAACTTGGTTGATGGTACCACGGATAGCAGCTACAGCAGAAACAACAACAGAGTCTCCTCCAAGACCATCTGAAACTCACTAAAATGGGAGGCAATAAGGAAGGAAAATCCAAGACAAAAAATTCGGATTCGGGTTCTGGACCCGGTCCAAACATGGCAGAGGGGATTAATGAAGTCCTGAAAGGCCAGCAAGAACTGAAAAAAGGTCTAGAAGAGAAGATAGAAAAGAAGATAGAAACGGTTCTCACTGAATTAAAAAACCTTCAGAGAGAACACAAGCTGCTGCAGGATTACAGCAAAAAACAATCTGAGATGATCAAACAGCTGGAAGCGTGAGTCGAAGACCTGGATCAACAAACCAGGTCAACAAATCACTGAATGAAGTGATCGTAACCGGCATAAAGATCAAACCGCACTCCTACGCGAAAGCGAGGAGTGCAGTTCCTCAATGAACTGATGGTGTAGGTCAAGTGAGGCAGCAGATCAGTGCAGGAGCACGCCTGGGTGAAGAGGATAGTGACGACGAGTCACACGTTTAACAAATGTTCGAAATCTGGAAAAACAAAAGCAACACGGACACACCACCCCAACATCACTAACTGGGACTAACAACAACAACAAAAAAAGACAGTCATGAATTACGCCTTCCGTGGAACAAAGGATTGGTCTTAATAGGTCAAATATGGACACTAAAGACAGATAAAATTTATAATAATTTGATGATATGTGGAAAAGAGGAGAGTAAATATTGAGAAAATGGGGGCCGGGACTAGATAAGCTTTGCTTCTCCCGTTTTCCCTTTGACATGTACAATGTGATCAACTATTGACAATGTGTGATGCTGTATAAGTGTGCTGGACGTGACCGAAATAAATAAATCAATTCAATTCAATTCAACTTCGATTCGACAGTGTTTCAGGAAGTAGCTCTTTAATCTGGCTGCAAAGACTGCTCCACACATCTCCGCCTTCACAGGGTCACCCTTGCGGTTGAGAGGGGTCAGCTTGGCTTTGGATTTGACCAGCCTCACGACGACACCATGGCTGCAGCTCCAGCGTAGGTAGAGCACAGCGCCATATGCCTGCTCACTGCCATCAGAAAAGGTGATGCCACTTGGTCTTGCACAAGGATCTGGCGGTGTCAGGGGTCGAATGAATCGGAGCTGGCTCAGATCAGCATACTCTTCAAGGAGTTTTATGGCGTCCTCTCGGAGCTCTTTGGACAGGGCAGCATCCCAGGTGTCTTTCATGTAGTACAGTACTTTTGCTTCCTGAAAAGCTCTTCGGATCAGGATGGTTCCTTTCTGCTTTGCAGGAGCCACAAGACCGAGTGGATCATAGAGACCAGAGACTTGGCTTAACAGTTCCCTTCTGGTGAGTGGGTCTGGGGTTTGTCTCCTTACTTCCTCTTTCATTAAGTCCTGACCAAGGCGCATTTTCTTCTTCTTTTTCGAGAAGTTCACTGCAACCATGACGTGTAGCTTGTCATCTTCAATGGTGTAGCCAAGGCCGAGGGCTTTGTTATCCTCTTCACTGAGCTGGTTTGGCAGGATCATTGTCTTTGACTCCATGTTTTCACCTTGTGGCTCTCTCCTCCCACTTTGATCAGAGTAGACCCAGGGTTTCATGTAGAATCCTCCAGCTCTAAGTATCTGCTCTATGTTGGACGTGAGGAGTTTCAGGTGGTCGAGGTTGTTGTGGGATGTCAGGATGTCATCGACATAGGCATCTTCCTCCAGCACACGTTTCTCCTCCTTGAGGTGTCTGAATGGAGGCAGGTTGGCGGTCTCTCGCATGGCAACTTGGGCTATGCAACCAGCAGGTTTGTCTCCGATGTTGACTCTCATTAAGGCAAATTCTTCTATTTCAGTATCCTCAGTGTCACGCCACAGGAACCTGTGTAGATGGACCTCTCTTTCTTCCAACCAGACGGAGTAGTACATCTTGCGGATGTCACCAAGGGCAGCAAAGACACCAGTTCGGAACCTCAGCAGGACAGCTCTGATCGGATTTAGGACGTCAGGGCCTTTGATCAGTAGGTCGTTCAAGCTCAGGCCTCTGTACTTCTGGCTGCTGTTCCACACTAACCTCACTGGAGCGGAGACTGAATGTGGATTTGGTGCGATTAGGTGACTTATGTACCACACCGGCTCGGTCCAGCTTTGCAGAACTTCTTTGCACAGCTTCACTGCAGCTTTGCGATGAACCATTTCATGGACTTGTGAGGCATAGGCCAACCTCCACTCTGGCTCCTTTGCCAACTGTTTCTCTGTTCTGAGGAACGTGGCCTCCACCGCTCTCTTGTTGTTGGGTAGAGATGCTGGGTCTTCTGTCCATGGATACTTACGTGCCAGTGCGGTTCAGGGCTGTGGTGGTCTCTGTTTACATATGTCAAGCCATTTCTCACCATCTCCATCTCTCTTTCTTCTGCTAGTGTCATTTCTTCTTTTCCCCAGGTTGGAAATTTCATGGCGACATCCACCACATCTCGGCTCACAGGCTGCACCGATGCTTTCCCACTCCCACCACTTCAGAAAGTCTCTGCTGCTAGTGGCTGTATTGGACTGGGTGCTGGGATGGTCAGGAGGCTGGTAGGAGACTGGATCTTGACAAGTGAGTTCACTGTACTTGACTGCTGCAGTTCTCATAGATCTTGCAAAGTGTGTCTTCGATGTATGGGCCATTAGGGTGACTTCTTCAAAGAGGCCTGGATGTGTGCCTCCAATGGTCTTGCCGAGTGGGCCATCCCAGAGCACCAGGTCGCCGACGGAACGGACCTTCTGGGGTACCAGCTGACCTTCTTTGTGGCTGATCAGGAGTTGTACTTCTTGAGGTCTTGCAAGGTCTCTGAGGGGAACATCTGGGAAGATCTTCTGTACTTTAGCAGCTGGAACATGCCTGTGCACTTCTGCAATTTTATCAAGTCCATAGCAGATCAACTGGTGTGACTTGAGAGTCCCCCTTGGAGTGTTGACACATATTTTGAGGAGACAGCGTTTAGTTGCAACAGATACTTTCATCCCTCCGCCACCATGGACCACCAGTGTCACATCTTCACTTCTCAGGTTCAACCTGCTAGCAGCTCTGTGCGTAATGTAGTTTGTGTCTGATGCCAGGTCAATGAGAGTCCCGATTCTTTGTCCATTGTTGACTGTGACATCAAGGAGCATCAGAAAAAACCAAATTCTTTTTGCTAAAGCCATTTTCCTCCAGAAGGCTTTTCTCAGCTGCAGTGGAGTTGAATGCCCTGGATGAGACATTACAGAAGGCATCTTGACATTGCTGTGCTAGCTCAGGTGGAAGTTTGAGGAACTCTTCTTGAGCTTCTGTGTATCTTTTGCCCTCAGCTCTCACTGGACCAGATCTGGGTGTTCTTTGGTGCTGGGGTCTGGCAACTGGACACAGAAGATAGTGGTGATGGTCTTTGCATTCTGGATTCCCACACAGGTAAGTAGTTTTTCTGCAGTAGTCATCATTGTGGACTTGAGGCATCTCCTGCAGGCACCAAGTTGTTGTACTGCCTCCCTCTTTTCTGATGGCTTTAGGTTGGTCTTAAATCTTCTGCAGAAAAACAGTTTCTTCCTGTGCTTTGGGTCAGCCTGCAGTGTCACTACTGGACTTTGAAGTCTTTGTTCTGGCGTGCTTAAGGAACTTGGTCTTTTCTTTGGTGGGCATAAATGGATTCTTGGGATTTCAGGAACATGATGAGCTTGTCAAAGCGATTCTGGTGGTCAACAATGTTCCTCATCTGCAGCATAGGTGAGCCAGTCTTTTTCAGAGTTTCTGGGAGCTTGCTCTTGATGGATTTAGTCACTAGTGGGTTCTTTATGGCGTCTGCATTCCCCAGTTCATTTAAATCATACAGGGCCTTCTCCACAACTTGGATGAGCTCTATGATCCTTCTTGGCTGGTTGCTCCTGACTGGTGGTGTTGCTTGCAGCTCTTCAACAATCTCAAGAGCGATGGTTGCTTGGTTCCCAAACCTGTTGTCCAGGACTCTGAAGATCTCATCTGATGAGCTGTATGTTGACAGGCGCAGATCTTTGCCACCTTTTCGCCGAGGCTATCAAGCAACTGAAATTTCTTCACCTCTCTCGAGCCAGTTGGTTCGCCTTGCCTCTGCAGAGCCTCCCATTCTTTCTTCCATCTGTAGTAGTCACGTTTGTTGCCAGCAAACTTTGGTAGGGCTGTGGCTTTCAATTTTATCGCTGCTACTGGAGCCAAGTTGCGAGCTGAGAAGGGTTCTTGTTCAGTGTGCTCTTTTATGCTTACTTTGATGAGGCGGCCTTCTGACACTAGCTTGGGGAGAAGCACTTGAGCCTTCTCATCCGGGAGTCATAGTCCTTTTGTTCAGCAGGTGGAGCCCAGCGGTACCAGTTTTGGTGCGCTTCTTTTGCCTTATGCACCAACCTCTCCAGGTGGGTCAGCATAAACTCATATGCCTCCAGGGTTGTGTCTGACTGAGTGGTGGAGACATTGTCACTTTCAGCCTCTGCAACTTGTAGAGCCAGGGACAGTTCTTTTTCACCATATATGGCCCAGAGTGTCTCTCGGATGAGGAGTTTAACTTCTTTAACTTTTTTCTCACACTCTTCTTCTGTCTTCTTTATGTCTGCCCTCTGTAGGTCACTTAACTCCTCTGCAGTCGCAGCCTTGAACTCTGCCATGTAAGCTGCCTCCACGTCCTCATTTGCCTCCATAACTCTGGCACCCTCTTGTGTCACCTTCTTGAAGTTTTCTTTTAACTCCTCCATTGACATCTCCATGTGGGTCCTCATGATGTTATTAGCAAGACGGGTGAACTGCCTCTTGACTGTGGTCCTCTCGGCTTTTAGTTCATCAAGTGACTTTGACTCGCCATTTTGCACTCTTCGCTGATGGGTGTCAGGCTTTATCTTCCAGGCCAGGTGGAGCCTTCTCCTTCTTAGTTGTGCCCACAAGTGGAATCCTTAGTGCTTGCTGGTGAGGCGGTTTTTCACTGTCAAGTGTTCTACTGCTCATGGCTTCCCACACTTGACAAAGGAAGGACTAAACCAGACTTCAGGATTTCACTCAATTCCTCTTTTATTTTCAGGAATCAAGTAGGTGAAAAACCTACAATCAAAACCCAAAAACATTTCAGCATTTTTTTAACAAACAGAAGATCATTTATATAAACATTTGTTTTACAGAGAATTAAATATTTTCCATTTTTGAACCATTTGTTTGAGGAAAAAATCATTCACTTTATATTTTAGCAAGGATTTTAAACTTAAACATCAACCTTATTTAAAGTTTTTAACAATAAACATATCTTTTAAAATACATGAAATAATTTTTAATAACCATGAAATCAAGTTACTACACCAGATTTAATGTAGGTTTTAAACACTTCTATTAAACAGAAATACTATTTTTGTATATTAAATATTTTAAATTGCATTTTAATAAAGCAAAATTCCATGTTTTAAATCAATACTTTTCTACATTTGATTAACTTAGAATAAAGCCAACTTTAGCGCTCTAAACAAAACCCACATCAAGATCACAAACAAATGCCAGATATCCACGCAAAAGTTCCATTTTTAGTAGAGAAACCAGATGGATGGCTTGGCTTCTTACCGGTAGCCTCTTTTGGTTTGATTTGTCCTCTTTCCATGCGCTTTCAGAGTCTTTTGTCCTCTTTTTCACTCCTCACAAGCCAAACGAGTGATACTTGGCATCTCTTTGTCTCCCAAACTCGGCACGCGCTGTTGATTTCTTAAACTCTTCACCTGCGCTGCAGGTGAGCGTGCAGCAGCCGAGGAGCGCGCAGTTACGGAGCGCGCCGTTGAGCGGCGAGCAGCCGTGTGCTGCAGAGCGCGCTTGGAGCAGAGGAGCAGAGGGGCAGGGGAGCATGATGATGATTTTAGTAGGCACACACCCGCACTTCCAGACGGGGCGCCGCAACAGCCACGCAAGTTCTGGAAAAGAGAATAACTAAAAAAAAAGAGGAAAATAACGTAATGATACATTTCTTGTTATCACAGGCTAATTGTAAACTTACTGTGCAATAGTCAGCAAGAGGGCCTTCACCACTGCAGAGCAGATGGAGTTTATCACTGCCAGAATCTGAAATTCAATAGATAAACAAGAGCCCTCATCAAATAAAATGAATTACTTTCTTTTAACCTTTAACATTGGGTAAAATTACAATATTCTCAACAAACAGCTCAACTATGAAAGATAGCAGCAGGGAAAAAAGGCAATATATATAAAGAAAATTAGTACTTTCACTTGAACATACCTGTTGTGAAAGCAGCACCTTGGCCGGGAGAATGGCACACAAGTCATCATAGATGGTCAATTCAGGAGCTACGACAGAAGTGAGGTGATAGAGTTTTTAACAATAATAAATAAATGAATAAATCTTTTATTTCCAATTGCTATGGTTGTTAAACAGGTAGCTTTCAAATCCATGGAAACAATTATATTATGTAATGAAAATATTACTTCAGTTAAAGAAATTCTACTAACTGGAGAATTAACTATTACAGAGGCTTAAAAAATATTTTGGTAATTGCCAAAGCTTTTCATTCTGTACAGCTATGGCATAAATCTTTCATTGGCTGATGGTACACAGACACACACACACACACACACACACATATATATATATACATACACATACACATCTCTCTCTACATATATGTATATATATATATATATATATATATATATATATATATATATATATACATATATATATATATATATATATATACATTTATAGAGAATGTGAAGGTACGTCATGCCGCTGTGCATTGTGGGATCGTGGGCGCCATCTTTGGAGGAACCCGTACGTAAATAATCTCTACCACTTTCAGCTTAATTATCTCGGTAAATTAACTTTAAAAAAAGCCATGGTCGGGCAGTATTGTTGCGTTAAAGGCTGTCACAGTCGATCGCATGATTAATCCGGAAACAGAGTGGATAAGGGCATCCGCTTTTTCTCCTTTCCGAAGTGGAAAAAAACCGAAGGACCGCAAGTTGAGGACATAACAAAAAGACGAAGGATCACATGGGTAGCAGCAGTGCGAAGAAAAGACCTCACGTTCAATCGGATTCCTGGACATATGAGAGTGTGCTCTCTTCATTTTCAGTCAGGTGAGCAATTTGTTGTTTTCTTTTTACAACTTCAGGTAGTTTTTCCTCGTTTATGTGCGTGTGTGATTGAGAAAGACAGTTGGCGCCAGAACGTTACTCGGGTTGTCCAGGCCTTTTTAGAGTCCATGTTTTTCTCTGGTACGTTAGAGAAATCTCAATGATTTAATGATTAATGTTAGAACCTGTATTAATTGATCAAATTCCTCGGTCTCTGACACTGCAGGGCAACCTTCCTATGAAATGCAGGAAACGCATCCTGACTGGGCGCCATCTTTGCTTCTGGGACATGGTGAGGTGAAGGCACACAACAAAGACAGATTCGAACGGCAGCTGAAGAGGACCAAAAGTCAAAGAGAGAGGACAGTTGAACTCGGAGAGGACAGTGAGGTGTACAGAGAGGAGAAAAGCACGCAAGAAGTAGGGGGGCTGGGACAACATCAGGTGGGAGATGGAGCTCTGCAAATGGAGGGAAGGTTCACATCAGAAACAAAATGACTCAGTACAGGAGAACAGGGCACCACAAGGTGTTGGCGCTATGGCACATCCTGATGACCATTGTGAAGAGGATTGTGAAATGTGCCAGATCAGGTGTGATGAAATCAACCGTCTCCTAGAAGAAAATAGGATTTTGAAGCATAAGCTAGCTCAAAGAGAAATGACAGCAGAGTTTCTGAGGTGTGATGATAACAGAGTAAAATTTTACACTGGACTTGTGAATTATGACACATTAAATGTGTTGTTGTGTCATGTAGTTCCTTTTCTGCCACAGGGAAAGAGAAAGCTCTCTCCATTTCAGATGGTACTGATGACTTTAATGCATCTAAGGTTGGATCTTCCATTGCAGCACATTGCTCATTTATTTGGTGTGCACAGAGGAACAGTGAGTGCTGTAGTTCAGGAGATCATCAATGTTCTCCATGTCGCCTGGCTCCCTTGGTGCATTGGCCAGACAGAGACAGTTTACAAGTTAGTATGCCACATCAGTTTGTTGAGACATTTGGGAAACGTGTAGCAGCTATAATTGACTGTTTCGAGGTTTTCATTAAAAGACCATCCAACCTGCTAGCTAGGGCACAAACATTTTCACACTATAAGCACAGCACACACTTAAATATCTGATTGGCATAACTCCTCAAGGAGTTATTTCGTTCATTTCAAAAGGGTGGGGTGGGCCTTTTCAGTGACAAAAAAATAACAGAGAACTGTGGCTTTCTGGATCAACTTCTTCCAGGTGACTTAGTCCTAGCAGATCGAGGTTTTGACATTCGGGAGAGTGTTGGTATGATGTGTGCGGAAGTGAAGACTCCAGCATTCACAAGGGGTCAGCGACAGTTGGATGCAAAGGACGTAGAAGAGACAAGATCCCTTGCAAGCCTGAGAATCCATGTGGAAAGGGTCATCGGTGCTGTCAGGAACAAATACAAAATACTGTCCTCAAAAATCCCAATTGAAATGGTTTTGCCATGTGAAGGAGAAGAAATCACATTCCTGGACAAAGTTGTTGTTGTTTGCTGTGCTCTCACAAACATGTGTCCAAGTGTTGTGCTGTGAAGTGCTGTAAATTTGATTCTCACAGCCACTTATCTTAACAATGTATATGTTATGTAAATATCTCAAAAGTCATGTAGCTGGGACTTTTTTGTAACTTGTTTTGTAATGTCTCTTTTAAAGGGACTGTGAGGAGAATCTATTACAGGCAACGTAAAAGACTCTGCTACCCATGAGCACGCATGATGACTGTCGTAATGCTGCGTTCCAGTAACCGCAGAACTGGGAGTGACATCATCTCTGACTTATCAGCGTTCCAGTTGAAGTCGGAAAAAAACATGCCGATCTACCAGGCTATTGTTAGCTGTTGTTAGCACGCCCTGCGTTGTTGTATGAAGAATGTGATTATCACTATGGCAGCATTTTTGTAAATATAAGTCTAACAATACTATGAATACAGCTGATCTAGAGCGACACACCCCAGTCAGAAGTGCAAATAAATTGATTATTACAGGAGCTAAATAACTGTTCACACTGGGGGCATCCATCTTCCATTGTCAACTCGGGGGTGGCGAGGTTTCATCGAGTTCCCTGGAGGAAATTCTGACTTTGAGGGACGTTCCAGTTGCAGTTTCCTACTTGGAACTCTAAATTCCTACTTCTGACTACAACTGAAACTAGGGCTGGGTTATAAATAGATTTAATCGAATCGAATCGATCTTCCTTTAACTGGTTCATAATCGATCCATAAAATCCAAAGATTGATCTTTTGACTTGGGTAGTTTTTTCTTCTTTGGATGTGCAGAGAAGCAGCCTGTGGTATCAACCTGGCTAGTCTTGTGTGATCGTCGTGTAGTGTTACTTTCTACTGAACAAGATCTCATGAGATGTTACTGCAAACAAACATGGTGGAAGCACTATATGGGCACCACTGGCAAGTTTAAAAGCTGATGTTTGGATGTACAGTATTTTAGATTTAACAAGTACAAAAGGAAAATATGAGTTGAACAAAAAACAAGTAATATGCAGAATATGCATTAATGCATATCCTTAAAATATGATTAATGTAACTGCTTTGGGTTTAGTTCTTCATGTTAAAACAATTTTTAAAGATGTACCAGGTCAAAAGGTCACTTTAAATTTACAGCACTATTTTAACTAAGATATCCCAGACTGAATAAATATTGAATTGAATCGTGAATCTAATCGATTTGAGACCTTGTAATATCGAATCGATCCAGAAAATCTGGATCAATACCCAGCCCTATCTGAAACGCACCACAGATGTTTACAATCCACAGCGTGTGTTTGTTTTGAGGCTAATGGATGCAATAAGGACCTTCATCAGAACTCTGCATTGCTTTACAACTTTGTCTTTCAACAACTTACAGGATGCAAAGCGATGAGGTAATGTGTCTCTTTCTAGTTACATAGCGGTAGTTTTTGATGTGTGACAACAAGCAATTTTTGGAAAACTTGTCATGTAGTTGTAGCCGGCTATTTATCGCTACTTACAGCCCAGTGCTCTAAGGCGTGTAACATAAATAATAAAATAATATAAATTTGCTTTAGTTTTAATTGTCTTGTTCCTGAAGTTGAGTATCCAGACCAGTCCAGCTCTGTTCGACCCGACCAGAAGGCTAAGGAATAGCATCTATAGATAACCTATTTTGATGCTATAAAACTCATCTTAAAGTGTGTATTTCGATCAGGTATATATCTAAAAGTGAGACTTTTGTAATTACTTAAAAACTCCTCACAGTCTCTTTAATATGTATTACAGTGAAAAAAAAAGTAATCCAATTCCAATATCATTTTCACTTTATTACTGCCTATGTGAATTTTTCTGTTTGATACCATGAAATCGTTGAATAAAGACTATGCAAATTCATTTCAGTGTGTCTGTAGTGACTTTTTTCTATTGTAATGAAATGTTAAAAAGCAACAAAGTTACTGAGTTGCTTGATTGATGGCAATAGTTGGCGCGTGAATGATTTCAAACAATCAAATTTATTTTCTCATGTTACAAACGTATCTCAACAAACAAAATCAAAGCGGGCAAAACTTCCGCTCTGTCCTAATATCAACTCTCAATGCCAAACAAAAAACGGATTTATTTTGCCTTCACGGTCTAAAAACTGTTTGCCTTCCACCTCCACTCAAGCAACAACACCTGATCCATTATTTTCTGATCGATTAAGTAACCTCTGCCCTGTCCAGCAATCAGGAACACTGCGCCCTCAAGTGGCGGTAAAAAGCAAATAAAGAAACAACCTAACAAGAAATAAAATGAAAATATAAGCAAATGGCTATTACAGTGTCAAAGTGTTTTGGTAAACATACAGAATGTCATTCCATAGCTAATGCAGTACTTGTCAAACATTTTAACTACACAGAAATAGACTGCAAACAGCAGCATAACAGGAACAAAGTAATAAATTTAAGTTGTTGTGCACACAATATTTACAAGGTTGTAGAGCTTATTGATTAAGTTCATCTTGTCTTTTTACTTCTAACTTATTGTAACTAGTACAGTTTGTCTTTGGAATGACAATGTAGCTCTACAACATAAGTGTTTTTAGTGTTCTTTTTTAAAGACAAAAAGGTATGGTTGCTGTGACATGTTGCGACCTCACTCTGCCGTCTTCTTCAGAAACTGTCATCCTGACAGTTGTGACGTGTCTTTTTATCAGCTGTTTCCGGAGTAGCTGGCAGGACAGATTGATCACGTGATCTCCCACCGGCTCGTCCCTGCTGCCTGGCGGCCTCTGGAGAAGTGAATCCCAGGTGTGTGAGAGCTGGAAGGCTCCTTCATCCCTGTTGATGGTGTCTGTGCCCGTTTCTGATCTTTATTGACTCCTTTAATCCACCTCTGGTATTTGTTGCTTTCTGATCCGTTTAAAGTTGATTAGTCCCAGTCCATTATGTGGTTTTCACGTTTGCAGTGATCTGATATTGCTGATTTTAAGTTTTCCTGATTATGATCACAGACCAGGAGGACAAGAGGAGGGAGGAAAACCACATACAAACAGCACTGAAAAAATGCCTATACCCAAGATGTGCAATAGAGAAGGGAAAGCAAGAGGTCAACAACAAACAGAAGAAAGAAACACGGAAAAGAAAACAAAAAAGCACAATCAATACAAGGACATTATCACAGTGCCGTAGAACAGGGGGATCACAGAACCAATACAACAAGCAATAAAGAAACAGAACATTGGAACAATCATCAAACCTCACACAAAACTCAGACAGCTACTCGTACACCCCAAGGACAGAATACACCCGGACAATAAATGCAACGTCATCTACAACATACCATGCAAAACATGCAATAAATCTTACATTAGGGAGACGGGAAGGTCATTTAGCACCAGAAGAAAAGAGCATCAAAAAGAACATCAAAAGGAGTAACAGCGACACATCTCACCCAGGCAGAAAAGGAAAAGGCAAATCAGGAAAACTTAAAATCAGCAATATCAGATCACTGCAAATGTGAAAACCACATAATGGACTGGGATAAATCAACTTTAATCAGATCAGAAAGCAACAAATACAAGAGATGGATAAAGGAGTCAATAAAGATCAGGAAACGGGGCACGGACACCATCAACAGGGATGAAGGAGCCTTCCAGCTCTCACACACCTGGGATTCACTTCTCCAGAGGCCGCCAGGCAACGGGGGACGCAGCCGGCAGGACAGATCACGTGATCAACCTGTCCCGGCTACTCCTGAAACAGCTGATAAAAAGACACGTCACAGCTGTCAGGATGACAGCATCTGAAGAAGACGGCAGAGTAACGTCGAAACATGTCACAGCAACCATACCTTTTTGTCTTTAAAAAAGAACACTAAAACACTTATGTTGTAGAGCTACATTGTCATTCCAAAGACAAACTGTACTAGTTACAATAAGTTAAGTTGGGAACAGTTCACTTTGAGCAAGAGCCACAAAACCACACATCATCTTTTGCAGGTGCATCTTCAAGTCCAACACAAGCTAAGTGGAACCACTTGATTTTACAGCTTTCGTTGTCACATGCTACCATGTCACCGATATCCTCTGTTCCATGACAGAGACACCAACGTTTGCTCTTTGCTTTTCTCCCTCTCTTTTTCCCCTTCGTAACAGTATTTTGTTGTAGTTCTTCTAAAGGCACAGTGATGTTTGTCTCAGATGTTTGGGAGACTGGCCTAGTGTAGTGATGTGCAACCAGCTCAAGCAAAGACACAGATGTGAAAAATTCTTGTGCCTTCTTTAACCGGGCCTCCCAAAACTCAGAGTTTGGTAGTATGCGCAGAATAGCACAGTCTTTAGGTGTCCAGACAATAAAATCACAGTACTTGCTGTCTGTAACAAATATTTGTGTTTGGACTAGAGTGAAGTAGGGATGTCCCTGTTTGAGCTGTATTTCCCCATCAACAATATGAAGGCAGAAATTACTGTCTCTGGCCAAACAAGCATCATGGATGGTGCTATGCTTATATTTTGAGGGACATTTAATCTCAATACAACCATTACCACAGCAAATACACCTCACTGTGCCATCAGGTGATGCTCCCACTTCAGGGAAAGCTGGGTTGATGAAAAATCCACATTTAGCAACCTGCTGACCATTGTGCTGTCTGCTGTTTTTTTCAATGTATGCCTCCATTGCATTTTCTTCATTTTTAATGCCCCAAAGCATGTCAGATGTAGTACAAGAGTTCTTTGGATAACAAACATTTTTGACTGTGGATAGAGCTGGTGATTTCAAATTGGTTGAATAAACATCATGCATATTTGAGGCTGTAATCCTGCCAGCTCTGGCAGAAAACCAAAGGGCTGAGTTACTTTGTTTTCTTGTACACCTTTCAATGTGTTTTGCCTGTTGAACTGACACTTGGGCAGCTGATTTTAGGGACTTGCAGTGCTGTTCCAGAACTGTGTGCTCACATCCATCCATTTTAGAGTCACGGAGGGAGACGAGAGATTTCAGTCTTGGAATAGGCTGCACAGGATCTCTGAACTCCTCACAGTACTCTGGCAGCACACTCAAAACTGCAGATTTACTATTTGCTTTATGGAGATCTGTATAAAAGTTTTTCATTTCCAACTGTGAAGGTGGCGGTGTCGGTGCGCTGACTTTCCTTGAATGAGTCCTCAAACCAGGCCTAATGTCAGTCTCACCTTCCAGTAGTCTGTCCATGGACTTCCTGGATGAAGCAGCAGAAGTATAATTTATGTCATAGCCCGGAGAAGGATTCACTTTGTTGACATTTGTGGGTAGAATCCAGTATGCAGGTTGGTCTTTGACTGTCTTCATTTCTCTGCACCGTACTGTAGCTTCCACTTTGAAAAGCAGGGCACCAATGTGAGTGCATGTCTCACCAACACCTGCCATGCATGTACAATGTGCTGATTCCACTTCACCGTTCAACCTGAGTATGACCCAAGCCTTCAAAGGGGTCTCGTTAAGACGCTGGGAGTGCAGGACCTTTGACAGAAAATAAACAACACATTTAGATTCATATCCAGAAAAGCATAATAATAATAATAATAAACCATCATGTAAGTCGGCTACGTTTACACTGCAGCCCTTAATGCTCAATTCCGATTTATTGCTCAAATCCGATTTTTTTGTTTTGCTGTTCAGATTACACCTTTAAATGTGGCCTGACTGCAGACTGTAACGTGAACAGCTCAGGCTTCAGAAGTGACACACATGCTCCGTTTAACATTAATGGCATTACGCACAGCACAGAGTGATGAGGGACAACAACACTGACCAAAACTGAGCTTCACAACGCTGGAAAACTTTGTTCCCATAACACAGAACCTGATGTTCCAGCAGCTCACTTTGAGTGAGCTCTTATTAAAGTAATTATGGCTATATTTTATTTCTTATAAACCTGAAGGCGGACGCTCTGTCCTGCCGATGACAGATCGCTGATGGAGAGTAAAACATCACAGAGCCATGGCGCGCTGAAGAGGTTAACAAAGAGGCAAAAACTAAGTTTTGTCATCTGTTCTGATGTTTTACGGTTTGTCTGAGAGCAGATCAGACAGGATCAGACTGTTTTCTGAAGCTGTCTCGTATAAACATACGGCAACGCACAAATGCGCACGGATGAGATGGATTAGATCATCAGTGTCTTCGCGTCCTGTAAACTGTAATTTTGGCCTGATAAATCCATTCAAAAGTCGGTGCAGTGTTAATAAACTAAGTTTATCAGATATCATAATACAATGAATCGTCTGCTATGCGTGTAATGGAGACGCCAGTCGATCGCCCAGCGCTCTCTCACTTTCTCTCATCACTCCCTTAATGCATTATTTAATCAAGCTTGTAGATGGAAAAACGACTAAAACTCTTTATTTTAGGGAAAAATGCATAAACTTTTGACAATCATGTCTATATTAACCTCTGATTGTTCTCTGTCCATGAAGTGACTGAAAACTTATGTCCTGAGGTGAACTGTTAGTCTGGAATGATGTCAAAGTGTCATTAAATGTGACCTGGGCCTGGCTGTTCAGACCGCGGTCGCATTCAAGAAAAACAGATACATATCCGATTTAGTACCACATTTCTGATATGAAAATGTCAGATTCAGTGTGACTTGTGCTGTTCACACTGTCAAAAACAGATCAGATACAGGTCACATCTGGGCCAAAAAATCGGATTCAGGTCACTTTTTGACTGCAGTGTGAGCGTGCGCGCTTAGCTTACCTTAGCAAGTACGACAGTGCTCTCTGAGTCCTTCGGTGTGTGAATTTGGAGGTCTTGCACCCATCCGCTGCAGAACTGCTGATGGGCCTCCAGTGATTTATAACTTTTAAATTCTTTCAATGTATATGCACTCAGCCCAAAAACAAGATAATTCACGATGTCCGGATACGACAGTGGTGGGAGTAAAGCGGGGTCTTGAGACCAATCCTTCACCGTTAAATCGTATGGATCGAAATTATTAATATTCTGAAGCTTCTCATCGTACCTCTTCCTTTCATCTAATTTAAGTTTTTCACGGTATGATCCTCCCTCCTTTTCTTTTACCTTCTCCATCTCGTTTTATGTGGTTTTTGTGATTTATATTCTTGTAGTCTTTTTTCTTTCCTATTCTTATTGTATTTCCCGCTTTGTTTACATAAGCGTTCCTCCAGAGATGGCGCTGACACCCAAAATACACCGTGGCGTGACGTCACGTTCACATTCTCTATATATATGATATGGGATAAAAATGCAGTGTCTTTCAGGCTGCATGCAATTTACCCTGTATAACACCAACAAACTTAAAGTCACTTTAAATACTTCTTTCCGTGCTTCATAATAATATAATTTCATCCAATGAGCCGTGCTTGTCTCCACTTGGGCAAGTACATGCTATTTAGCATAGTATTAATTCTAGCTTTCAGTAACTTAACAAATCGCATAAAACACAGTGATTTATAACCACACAGGTTATTTCTGACGGTGAAACTTCAGTCACTTACCACTGCTTTGTTTAGAAATACGTGAGACAAAAGTGAGTCGTGAGTGCTGCCAACCGTTAAGCTATACAAACTACAGTCAACAGCAGGATACGGCTAACGCTAGCACTTCCTGTCCCCTTCATATTAAAAGTCATAAACTCGTTTTAGACAACGAAGCTTTTACTGTGAAGAAGAACAGGAAACATAACCAATAACACAGCGAACAAACTTCACATGGTCCCTGAGAATAAAAAGCAAGTTTTAAATGAAGCCCAACTGAATGCAGCGAGGCTCCATTATATCACAAAGACATAGGCCTACTTATAATGAAATAAGCATGAAAAATCAGATTTGTTACTGTGTTGGCCCCAAACTTTTACCTTTTGTACCCATGACATTCAATTTTAAATATGCATGCAGACAGAACATTCCTTTATTGAAGTTTTTTTTAAATAAATAATTTTAAAAAACATGCTAAGTATGTGACAGACAAAATGGTTTCATAGACTGGCCTACATATTTTAAGGACATGCAATTCAAGCAGCATACCTTTTTCAGACCGTAATAAATACAGGAACAGATGTTGGAGCACGAAAGACACAAATATAATATAGAAAACGTTCCCCAAAACAAGCGTGTGCAAAACATATAAAATATAGGGAAAGAAATTCCTCCTACCTTCTCCGAACCAACAGAATACGGCGCCAAAAAATTGTTCGGGAGCAACTGGCGGTTGGAAGTGACCAAGCAGAAAGTTGCATCACGCATGTGCAGCTTAGTATTCTTCTTCTTTGGAGTGCAGCGCAGTCCAGTTTGAACTAGTGTCACTAGTGGAAAACAGGAGTATTTAACTTTATTTGAGTCAACATGAATACTTTGGGCTCTAATTTCGTAGACCAGGCGTAAGCGCAGGCGCACCTGCCTATACGCCGGCCTTCGCCCCGCGGACTGGGTGTGACCTGCGCACTTTGCAAGTTTCCTGCAGTGCCAAGAGAGGCGCACTCATGGCGCAGAGGGGGCGCAGAGGTTTGCGTCCACGCCCACGTCTCTGCCTCTGTCGCAAATGTCAGAATAGGAGGATAATAGATGTGAGTGGGATTTACACAGCCGATCGCTGTCTTCACCAATCAAATGAGCGCCTCTCCTCGCCTTTGAATGCGCGCTGCGGCTGAGGCACAGTGTCTGATTGGTCTGAATTATCCTGCCACCGCGGAAACAGTGTGCTGGAAAGACCCAGCAGTGGAGACGCTGTCCCTTCAGCAGGAGAATAAACAGCAGGGCACGTCACCGTGTGGGCCAGCTCCTGGGACAGATGTAATCTGTTCCGTTGTCATTAATAGTAAAAAAAAATAAGACACAGTTTCACACCCGCTGTCTTATCCATTCATGCTTGTGATCCACCTGCACTCCTAGTTTGTCATCGCCAAATAGCAGAGCCTTTAGTGATAAACTGTTTACTCTCCCGGTGTCTCCTCCTCATCCTCCTTGCAATAATGCTCTCCATCTTTTTAGATCACGTTAAAAATAAAGACTAAAATAGAGGAATATGGGAAATAACAGGTACAGTAACATACATTTATTTTCTCTCCTTTTTCTTCGTCTTTTTTCTCCTTTTTTCTTTTAATTTAATGAAATGAGAGAAGCCAGATATATACTCAGTATCAGATGTAAAGGGTGTTTATTGTTGACTTGTAAGATGTGCATCAAACTTCCAGCTGCCGTCAGGTTAAGTTTCCATGATGACAAACGGCTTTAATCCGACACCAGATGTGACGGGAAGGTTAATATAGGTATAAATGTATATGCTGGTTCAGACGGTTACATTAAATAGTGATTGCTGTGATTGTTTATTGCGTTAAAATGTGCCTGACATTCCGGAAACCTGCCTCTGAGGCGTGCGCACATGTGCGCTTGTCACCAAATTACAGCTGCGGAGGGTGCGCTCCGCCCTGTGCCGAGGTTAGACCAGGTTGAAGCTGGCGAGCTTTCAGCGCACTTTCTGCACTGTTTTTGGCACAAAATTGTCACTGCGCCAACATGAATCTGCCGACACCTCCCCCTGATGCGCCATCACCTCCCCTTGGGGCGCCGTCCCACCCACCTCTGTGCAGACAGTCAGCCAATTGTCAAATTGGCAGCGCACGGCGGTGCGCCACACGAAATTAACACTGCGCGGGGTGCGCCATTAGACCCCTGCGCTGCGCCACGAAATTAGAGCCCTGAAACTTACACTAACACTTAAATACTCAACCCTGTAAAATAGAATGATTTTCATTTTTTTCACAAAGTACTTAGGCTTAGTATATCTGATCCAGGTACAGATTAAGGTCAAGTCATTGTTCTTACATTTAAATTAGCAGAATAACAATTGAGATATTTACCCTTGTTGAAAACTTACATGTTCAAAATCTTGCATTATCTGTCAGTACCTTAAAAACATAAACAGAGAAACATTTAATTTGACTTCATTGATCAAATTCCTGTTCCTTCATTAAGGTTTGGCAATGGAGTTATGTACATGTTTAAACAAGAACACATTTTGTTTTAATCATTTCAGGCCAGACTGCATTAACAATTTTTTTAACCTCATATATAAAATTACTTTGCTTGCTGATCTGTGAATCTTTGCATACAGGCCTGTCTGATTTAGTAAGTACCTCAAATAAAATACAACAGAGTTTGGCACATGGATTGAAAGCAGAACTTTGATGTGAACACGATTGTTCAAGAATAACCAAGTTAATTCAACCAAATGTACCATATTTCAAGCATAAAGCACTGCTGTTTCTCTTCTTTAGTCTGTAAGAGCTTTTACTGTGATACAGAAGTTTTTTGTTTCATCTGTGCATGAAGGGGAATTACAGGAATGTAGAACTTATGTTAAGTATGCAACAAGTAAACTAGCTTCAACATAGACTCAAAAAATATTAATTTTTAGCTCATCAAAGTATACCTATAGTATACTTCAGTAAACTAAAATGTGGACTAGAAGTACATGACTAGTATTTTTGTCGGATTTAGATGGGTATAATTGGAAATGTACTTGGAAGTGTACTTTTGTAGACTGAAAAATTTCCAATTTCATCAAAAGAAGTATTACATTCCTATACTTTCTGGTGTACTAAGTACATGGTCCATCTTGCTATACTTAAACTCAAGCATACTTAATAAAATAAACTTCAAGTATTTCCTTTTTTGCTCAGGGTGAAGAGCTGTCTGTCTCTCCTGAGATTGTTCCAAAAGAGAGAGCAGTGGAAGCCAGCCATCATCACATATTAATATAATACAGTGGGTCAGAATTGTATACATTTTTGTCTGTGGAAGTTGTTAGCATTGATGCAAAAAGTTGGAGATAAAACATTTGGGATATAATTTCAGCTTGGTACCAAATAAAATCATATAAAGAGATAAACAGGCCATACATACATTTTTGCTGTTTTTTATTTTGTTTTATTTTTTGCTGTTTTTGTCCTGTTATACAGTATAAAATATTATCAAATGTAAGAAATAACCATTCAAATTAATTCCCGGGGTCAGAATTGTATGGCAGATGTTGTTCATTTGTCTTTGTATGTTGTTTACTCCCAAAGTAATGCCTATATTTGCACATCATATCTATTTTTCCGTTTTGGGCTAGGTACAGTAAAGGGTTAAAAATGAAGGCTTTTGGACATAGTTTCAGCTTTGTACTCAAAGCAAGAAGAAAGAAGAAAGAAGAAACTGGTGGTGAATAAAAGTCAACCTGTGAGCTTGAAAAAATGAAAAGATAGATGGTCATACAGGCATTTTTGGCCATTTTTTTTTGCTGTTTTTGACCAGAAATAGAGTCTAAATGTCATCAAATGTCAAAAATAACTATTCCAATGTATTCCTTGGGTCAAAATTATATGAGAAAATATATTGGTTTGTCTCTGTATGTTGTTTACATCAAAAGTTAGGCCTATTTCTACATCATATTTCTATTTTTCCTTTTTTTTGGGTTGGATGCAATGAAGCACAAAAAAAGCCTTTGGCACCCTATTTCAGGTTGGTAACCACCAGATTCTGAAAATAGACACTCCAAGCGTAAAAAATCAGGTGGCGAAAAAAATCTGCTCACAAAAGGAACAACACAGATATATGCATCAGAAATATTAATGAAGATTAATATTCTTTGGCCTTTTGATAAAGTAATGCAGATTTTAAGTGTTTTCTCTGTCTCAGTCTTCTTCAAGGTGCAGATGTTAGCAAGGCTACAGCCCTTACATTTGACTCCACTTAACCACTATTAAAGATAATTACTGTCATTGAAATATGTTTGGATGGTGTAATTCAGCGTAAAAGGTGTCAACTTTCACATTTGTCTGACTGTATTAACACTTATTGTTGTATGACTTTCTGAATTCATTGCAAACCACCTTAACACGGACTTCTAACTCAGGAAAGGGCTTTTTTATTTAGTGTTGGCCTGGACAATACATTGTTTAGGATATTTAGATATTTTTTCAATCAGACTACAGTATAATGAAATATTGTATCAACATCGAGGGAATTAAAGTTGTTTGAAAAACATGTGGCAGGCTTTGTGCTCAGATCCAAGTTTGTTTACTGTTATGTCTAATTGCTGTAATATTCTTCTTTACCACACAATAATCTACACCAAATGTTTGTCCAAATAGCAATTTTTCATGACCTAATCTTGTTTATTTTTGGTCCAATTCTGTTTCTTTTTGTCATAGTTTGGATATTGAGTTTGTTGTCATTTTACTTGGTTGTAGTTGCTTCTGTTGAACTCTTGGGTTTATTTCAAATAAAATAAAAACACAAATATTTTTCACATGAGCTGTTTTAAGCAAAGATACATGGGGATGATTTAGACTCTTCAAGATTGTATTTAAAACTTTATTATTTTTACACATAGAACTCTAAAGGCAAGGCAAGTTTTTGACAGATTTGACAATCCGGGGGGTGCGCGTGGACCCCCCTTTCCATCTGGACTAAGGTGAGGATGAGCAGTTTGTATTTAATGTGGATATTCTTCAGCTTGATATTCCATTTTGACAGAGTGCACATGTTAAGCTTAAAATATCCATTTTTAACACTACAAACTAAATCAGTGGTGACAGGAAATGTTGAACCATATTACAATTCATACTAAAATACCATCTTATTTAACTCAATAGGCTTTTTTAATGGCATCAGAGCCCACACTAGTAATTGCATGATGAAAAAGATTTTGTCATGGTGTTTCTGGGCTCTGCAACATGGATAAACTTCATCATCTGTTCCAGTGACAGATAAATTCACAAGAACTGAAGCAGAGACGGAGTGTGAACTGGCTCAATGTCTGCTGCCATGTAGTGCTTAAAGGCTGAACTACAACACGTAACAAATGTCCCCAACTTCTACATGCTGCCCACTAACAAAATAAGATATATTGAAGCAAAAGGTTACAATAACCTAAACCAAAATGCATTTTAAAAGACTTTTTAACAATAAAATTATAGCTGCTTAGTATAACTCAAAAAGAAGACAAACCATAGTTTGATCAAAGTGCATTTTCATTTTTTTCCAAAGACTGCTCATTCTTTCACTAATTTAAGATAGAAAAACAAAAGGAAATTTGAAACGTAATCTTTGAAAATTTTTCCCCAGTAAAAAGTTACCAAAATTAAATTTTAGATTTAAGATTTAGAAATGGAAAGGCATCAGCCTAAGATTAGATTATATTTCATAGAACTTTATTAAGCCCTTTGGAAAACTCCCTCAGGGAAATAAGGATCAGTAACAGTTCACTATAACAGATAAACAAAAGTACACAAAAGAGATCAAGATAAACCACACTATAAATAATATAAATAAAATATGGCTACAAGCTGGCTACTGCTCCTTCCCGTCCTCTGTCTTTCCGTCCACAGTCTTGGGCTTTTTTTTTTTTAAGTCTAGATTATGGATTCATAATTTGACTTGTAATTTGCTTTAGAATAAACCACCCAATGTGGATTTCCGGTTTTCTATATAGGTTGGACATGAAGTAGCACAATCAAAGTGGAAATAATGAATAATTTAAACAATTTCTTTAATATTCTTTTAATAAAAAATAAACAAATATTTTTAGGATGCAGTGTAAACACTTTAGATGTGTTATGGACAAAACATCTTTGACTGTCATTAATATAGAGATGGCACAATGATGATGTGTAACAGGTTTTATTTCCTCTGTTTTCCTGATGAATATATTTTTGTAATGGAGCAGAAATGATGCGATTTTTAAAGTCTTTCTGAGGTGTTGAAATAGGTTTGGAAGTTGTGATCCATGAATTATACAAATATGTTTGCTGTTGTTTTTGAGAAAGATACAAAACATAGTGAAGAAACTGCTAAGTTAACTAATGTGAACTAAATAAACACTTTTCTATACAGACTTTTATGCAATGTGACTGTAGAGTGGCGCTTTTGATACGTGATGACGTAAAAAAAAACGTCAGACACAGAGTGCCGTCAGGTTCGGTCGCCATAACAACATCATATCGTTTGAAAAATATTAAAGCCCAAACCTTCACAAAGTGAGTCCGCACTCCGCAGAGATTGACGACGACTGTGAACATCTTCAGAGAGATTTCCGTGACAAAGTTTCTTTCAGCGAGGATTTATCGACCGAACAGCAGCCGAAAAAGGACAAACTTGATCTTTACTGGAGAAATGTAAGAGTTTAGACTTCATTAAACATCACGAGTTTCATCAGGTCAGAAACACCGTTTGGTGAAAACAGCCGAACTCAGTAAAACGTCCTGAAATGAGTCTTTTAGAGTTTATTCGTCACATTTAGCAGAATATTGAGGGAGTATTTACAGTTAAAGAGGAATAACATCGAAATGTTGGAATAATAAACATGTTTGAGACACAAGACAAAAACTAGCTAAGCTGTTTTAAGCAAACATATATGGGGATGTTTTAGGCTCTTTTCTTCAAGATTGTTTTTAAACTTTCTTAATTTTACACACAGAACTCTTAAAGGCAAGACATGTTTATTTATTGAGCACAACTCGTACACCAGGTTATTCAAAGTGCTTAACAGAACAAGAAAAATGCATTAAAATCACAATGCAGAATTAAAACAAAAGAAAATATTATAAATGAAAATATCTATATGACGTTGAATTTAATGTCCAAAACATGAAGTGAAAGAGGTCAATCCGAGTTACAATTAAACTTCCAAAATAGGACAGAAAAACACGTCTATTTGACATTACAATTGGGCGTCCAAATAAGATGTCAATCTGAAGTTACAATTAAATGTCCAAAATTTGACAGATTAAACATTTGTTGACATTACAATTAAACATCCAAAACATGAAGTCAAAGATGTCAATCCGACGTTACAATTAAAATGTCCAAAATATGACAACATCCAAACAGATTCATTGGTTTGATTGGATGACATTCATGCTCACAAAAGGAACAACACAGATATATGCATCAGAAATATTAATGAAGATTAATATTCTTTGGCCTTTTGATAAAGTAATGCAGATTTTAAGTGTTTTCTCTGTCTCAGTCTTCTTCAAGGTGCAGATGTTAGCAAGGCTACAGCCCTTACATTTGACTCCACTTAACCACTATTAAAGATAATTACTGTCATTGAAATATGTTTGGATGGTGTAATTCAGCGTAAAAGGTGTCAACTTTCACATTTGTCTGACTGTATTAAGACTTATTGTTGTATGACTTTCTGAATTCATTGCAAACCACCTTAACAAGGACTTCTAACTCAGGAAAGGGCTTTTTATTTAGTGCTGGCCTGGACAATACATTGTTTAGGATATTTAGATATTTTTTCAATCAGACTACAGTATAATGAAATATTGTATCAAGATAGAAGAATTAAAGCTTGTTTGAAAAACATGTGGCAGGCTTTGTGCTCAGATCCAAGTTTGTTTACTGTTATATCTAATTGCTGTAATATTCTTCTTTAACACACAATAATCTACACCAAATGTTTGTCCAAATAGCAATTTTTCATGACATAATCTTGTTTATTTTTGGTCCAATTCTGTTTCTTTTTGTCATAGTTTGGATATTGAGTTTGTTGTCATTTTACTTGGTTGTAGTTCCTTCTGTTGAACTCTTGAGTTCATTTCAAATAAAATAAAAAACACAAATATTTTTCACTTGAGCTGTTTTAAGCAAAGATACATGGGGATGATTTAGACTCTTCAAGATTGTATTTAAAACTTTATTATTTTTACATAGAACTCTAAAGGCAAGGCAAGTTTTTGACAGAGCACAACTCATACACAAGGTCATTCAAAGTGCTTTACAGAGCAAGAAAAATGCATTAAAATGACAAGGAGTATAAAAACAAAATAATCATTATAAAAAGACATCTACTCAAAACTCTAACAATTAAATTCCAAACATGACAGAAAGACTTGAATCTAACATGACAATTAAACATCCAATACATGACAAAAAAGATGTCTCTCTGACATTACAATTAAACATCCAAAACATGAAGTAAAAGGCGTCAATCAAACATTTTAATTTAGCGTCCAAAACATAACAAAAAAGACATCTCTCCAATGTTACTATTAAATATCGAAAACATGAAGCAAAAGACGTCAGTCCAATTAACGTCCAAAAACTTGTCAGGAAAAGGCGTGTATTTGACTTTACAATTGAATGTCCAAAACATGAAGTAAAACACGTCAATCTGAAGTAACAATTATATGTCAAAAACATGACAAAAAAAATGTGACAATTAAACATCCAAAACATGAAGTAAAGGATGTCAGTCTGAAGTTAAAAATAAATGTCCAAAACATGACAAAGACATTACAATTTACTGTCAAAAACAGGAAGTAATAAGTCAATCTGAATAATCCAACTTTACAATTAAACGTCCAAAATATGACAGTAAAGACGTCTGTCCGACATTAAAATTAAACATCCAAAACATGACAAACAAAGACGTCTTTCAGACATTACAATTAAATGTGGAAAACATGAAGTAAAAGATGTATTCAATGTCAATCTGACGTCAATCCAACAACCATCCATATGTTAAAATTAAATGTCCAAAATAACAGTAAAAGACGTCTATCTAATGTCACAGTTAAATGTGGAAAACATGAAGTAAAAAAACCTGTCAAAATTAAACATCCAAAACATGACAAAAACATCTTTTAGACGTTACAATTAAATGTGGAAAACATGAAGTAAAAGACGTCAATCTGATTAATCCAACGTTACAATGAAACACCCAAAATGACAGAAAAAGACGTCTATTTGACATTACACTGGAACGACCAATGCATGAAGTAAAAGGTCAATCCAAATAATCTGATGTTACGATTAAACTTCCAAAATATGACAACATCCAAGTAGGCTCATTGGTTTACTTTCATGTTACTTAGGTCCACAAAAGGAGCAACACTTAGTGGTACATATTGGTCTTGTTAGTGCTTTATCACGAGGAGAAAACAAATCCTGCCGCTAAAACTTCTCTCTGAAGGATTTTATTGAGCAATAAGTTCCATCTGGAGGTGCACATCTCCTGCTCAGACAGAAACTTCACTTTGTAGCTCTTGTTAAAGTTCTTCTAAAGGGGCTTTTGGTGAGCAAATGTCTCTCTTCTGCTGTGATTGTGCATTTATGATCTTGCACTCACTGGGTGATGATTTTTGAAGTGATCAGTAAGAAACAAAGCTCTGATTGGCCTTATTCTGTTCATAGCTGCATTAATCATCAAGTATTAACTGCATTTGGGTCGAATAATGTAGAATTAGCTTTCTGAACTCTTAAAAACTTTGTAAGTAATGTTTCTTTTTTACACAGTGTCTACTTAATAATGTGCAGTTACAGTAAAATGAATGAGGTCCTCTTGGTGAGCAGAGTTTCTTCCCTCCACTGTAAATAATGACAGATGTGTGTTTGTGTCTCATTGTTGAAACTGTGTGTCAGGGTTGTGAGGACTTGATGAAAATCTGTCTGATAAATGTACTGATGTTGTGTTGAGTTGTTGAGCCCTACATCCTGAAACATTTGTTTTGTTTGTGTCTGTAGATCCCAGATCCAGCTCTCCTGCTCTAGAGGACAAAGACCTCCGTGCCTACGCAGCTGTCCAGGTGGCCAAACAGCCGTCCTTGTGACCGCCAAGGTAAGTGTCCTTCACTGGTAAAGATGGAGGACCTTTCTCATTTATTGTACGCTTTTCTCCCTTATCCCACTCCCCCACTTCATCCTTACTCCTCTGAGAATGCTCTGGACCAAGACTCCCTCTTTGACGTCTTTGGCTATGACTCCGACTGCGACTATCCCCCCCCTTCTCCCACTTTTCCATCCTATGATTTCAGCCAGTCCTTCCCCCCTCAATCTCCTCAGACTCCTCCACCCTATGGTTTAAGCCAGTCCTCCCCCCCTCAATCTCCTCAGACTCCTCCACCCTATGGTTTAAGCCAGTCCTCCCCCCCTCAATCTCATTTATTGGACCCTTTTCTCCCTTATCCCACTCCCCCACTTCCTTACTCCTCTGAGAATGCTCTGGACCAAGACTCCCTCTTTGACGTCTTTGGCTACGACTCCGACTGCGACTATCCCCCCCCTTCTCCAATTTTTCCATCCTATGGTTTAAGCCAGTCCTTCCCCCCTCAATCTCCTCAGACTCCTCCACCCTATGGTTTAAGCCAGTCCTCCCCCCCTCAATCTCCTCAGACTCCTCCACCCTATGGCTTAAGCCAGTCCTCCCCCCCTCAATCTCCTCAGACTCCCCCCCACACCTCTGAGTCTCACTTTGACTCCTCTGCTGTCTTCTCTGGCTCTTACTTGGGCCGGGGACAATGGGAATCCTTCTTGGACTCCCTGTGATTTTGTTGGGATGGACCCACCACAGTCTCCTTGTGATCTCCAGGGTTCTCCCTTCATATCAGAGTCTTCTTGTTCCTCTATCTCCTCTTTAGACTCTTTCACTGACTCGGACTCTTCCTCCTCTCAGATGTCTCTTCCAGCCTTTTTCGCTGATCCAGTCCTCTCCTCCTGGTCGACCCCAGGCTCCTCCACGCATCTTTGATTCTTTTCTCCTCTTCTTTTCCTCCTCCTTTGACTTTGTCTCCTCCTCCCCTCCTCAGACTCCCTCACCCCCTCTTCTGAACCAGCCATCCCCTCCTGGATCTCCTCACCCTCCTCCCTTTACCTCTGATTGGCCTTCCTCTTCCTTTATCCCCATCTGCTCCTCCTCTTCTCCTCCTCCTCTTCCTTCTGTTTTGCTGCCTGGGGCTTCACATCCTGAGCCATTAAACACTGCACTTGTTCATGTACAGACTTCACAGGTTTTGGTCCTGGACAGGAACCAGCAGCGTTCTAGGTCTCAGAAGAGACGTGCTGAAGAGCCTGATGGTGCCCCTCCAAGGAAGCGCCCCGCAAACCTTTAACCCCTGTAGTCTGTAAATGAGCGTAGAATGGACAACGCACAACTAACATCAGTCTGAAAAGAGACTTCTGTGCAAAGATCCACTGGTTTAATGTTCAGCCGTTATCTTTGAGCTCTTGATGCATTTCATGTTGATGATTTGAAATTTTCTCAAAATGGCCGCTTGTACAGATGCAGTGGCTCGAGGCTCACTATTACCACTTTCACACTTAAAGGTGCTATGAGGAGAATCTATTTGCGGCGACATAAAGACTCTGCTACCCATGAGCACGCGTGGCAACTGTCGTAATGCTGCTCGAGTAACCTCGGAACTGGGAGTGACATCATGTCCGACTTATCTGTGTTCCAGTTGAAGTCAGAAAAAAACATGCCGATCTACCAGGCTATTGTTAGCTGTTGTTAGCACGCCCTGTGTTGTTGTTCACAAATATCACATGAAGAATGTGATTATCGCTATGGAAGCATTTTTGTAAATATAAGTCTAACAATACTATGTATACAGCTGATCTAGAGCGACACACCCCAGTCAGAAGTTCAAATAAATGGGTTATTACAGGAGCTAAATAACTGTTCACACTGGGGGCATCCATCTTCCATTGTCAACTCGAGGGTGGCGAGGTTTCACCGAGTTCCCTGTAGGAAATTCTGACTTCGGGGAACGTTCCAGTTGCAGTTTCCTACTCGGAACCCAGAAATTCCTACTTCTGACTACAACTGGAACGCACCTAAGACATAATCCAAGCCAAAGCGTGTTTGTTGTGATGCTAATGAATGCAGTTCGGACCTTCCTCAGAACTCTGCATTGCTTTACAACTTCTTTTTTCAACAACTTACAGGATGCAAAGCGACGATATAATGTATCTCTTTCTAGTTACGTAGCGGTAGTTTTTGATGTGTGACAACAGGCAATTTTTGGAAAACTTAGAATCATAGTTTTGTAGCCGGCTATATATCGCTACTTACAGCCCGGTGCTCTAAGACGTGTAATGTAAATAATAAAATAATATAAATTTGCTTTAGTTTTAATTGTCTTGTTCCCGAAGTTGTGTATCCAGGCCAGTCCAGCCCTGTCCGGCCGGACCGGAAGGCTAAGAAATAGCATTTATAGATAACCTATTTTGATGCTATAAAACTCATCTTAAAGTGTGTATATCGATCAGGCATATGTGTAAAAGTGAGCTTTTTTTGTAATTACTTAGAAACTCCTCACAGTCCCTTTAACTTAGCAGGTCAACACAAGTTTTTTCAATGCTGGTTAACCTGCTAACAATTGGCAAGTGACTCATTCCCCTCTGCCAATAGACCTGGGTCTAATCGGCACCAACAGTTGAGCGCTGAATGGCAGAATACAAATGTGGATGGAATTTGTTGCTGAGAGCCAAAAGTCACGTAAGTACAGACGGAGGGAATGGGCGCCATGTTATGCCATCAGCACGTCACGCCCAAGTCATGACGTAAATTAGCAGGTTGACTCGGATGTGATGTTCCCACTGAAGCGGATCAGAGGCGATAAAAACCCACGTCCCTTGCAGGCTTAGTGGACCTGGACTGAGATGCTGATTAGACTCTTTCAAACTGCTGACAGGAGCTGATTGTTACCGGGCTTAAACAGATTTTTTTGCTAGTCTGAAAGGGGTAAATGACTGCTTTCTCTTCTTTTCTAATTGATGTTTCAGTTTATTAGATATTGTCTTTGGTTTGTGATGTCTTCTGATGTGTGTTTGTCTTTCTGTCCACAAAAACCAAAAAAACACCAAAAAATACATGTTATATGTTGTTTTGTGTAGTGATGTGCTGTCTTTATGTCCAAAAAAAACAAAAAACACCAAAAAAATACATGTTATATGTTGTTTTGTGTAGTGATGTGCTGTCTTTATGTCCAAAAAAAACACCAAAAAAATACATGTTATATGTTGTTTTGTGTTGTGTTTAAAAATGTCATATACCGCTCTGTCACATTTTTTGTCCAACTGTGTCATGTTTTGTCATGCCTTGATTTATGGTAATGTGTTGTTTTGTCTTGTGTTTTTTCCCCATGTTAAAAAAAAAAAGAAACTTACAAAAAGATGCGATTTGTTTGGTTGTGCTGCAATGTGTTGTCTTGATGAGGACATGATCTGTCCTGCGTATTTATGTGCAAAAAAACAAACCATACACACACTTATATACTGTGTTAGTACATGAATGTGTGTGTATTTAGTGTAAATGATTGGGTGAATGTGTGTGAATGTGTGTTTGAAATTGTTTAAGTGTTGATTAAATGTTTGAGTGAACAGAATGGTGCAGGATTGAGTGCTAAAATGTGGACATTAGTTAGCATTTAGCACTTCCTGGTTCCTTGATCTAAAACTAGTTTAATAGATGAATACCTCAATTAAGGGTCATGATGGACACATGCTAACTACATTTAAAATTCAGTCTGAAATAGTAAACTAAATCTGATCATTTCCACTTTTGATTTTTTTAAGCATTGTTTGTGTTAAAAGGACACTTGCTAACAGACTGCGAGCATTTCTGTTCTTTTTTTATTAATGATTTATTCATACGCGATTGTCACAGCCTTTAAGAATATTCTGATCACGCCATTTGATAAAGAGGTCACAAGACATTATACACTAGAAATATTGTAACTGCTTCTAAGTCGAACTGCCATAAGTCCATAGTAATTAATAATAGCTTTTTGCTCACTGATTAAAAAACTAAGTTTGTTCATAAAGATTATCACAAAGAACAGAACTTAGCAGTTTCATAATTTCTTGTTTGCTGCAGAGCTTATTATCAGTAATGATCCAAACACAGTAAATTATGCCATAGACTTTTAGCTAGGAGAACCAGCATTATGCTAACGTCCACATTGGCCTTCAAAACACATCATCCTCGCTCCGCTCTGTTTGGACTGATTGTGAGTGAATGTGCGTGAATGTGCGTGAATGTGCGTGAATGTGTGTGAATGAGAGCGAATTAGGGATGGGACGATACACTTAAACTCACGATACGCTGCACCTCGATATGCCCAGGTCACGATACAACATCGAAAACGTAAAGGGAAAAAATAATTACTGTGTAATTACAACTTATTTGTTTTTGTTTGAGCTGCACACAGGAAAACACAAGGCCTAACAGGCCAAACACAAACAATAACACTCTCTCTAACCCTAGAGAGGTTAGAGAGAGTGTATGCTAACGAGCGGTAGGCTCGTTTTCGCCGTCTTCGTCTTTTTTAATGAGAAAGCCAAAATACTGCCAGACAGATGACTTGTATCCAGGCGGAGCGTCCTCAATTTCAACCTCATTCGATTTCATCATTCAGCTTTTTGGAGACAGTTGTTGGTGCTAATGTTTGTTGTCGTCACTTCTAGTCACATGCGCTATTACCAGACATGGCGTCTTTATTTTGCGATCCATTTTTTTCAACGTAGATGAGCTTCGTCACGTACTGTATTGCGATATATTGCCAAACGATATTTCATCCCATCCCTAGAGTGAATGTGAGAGTGAATGTGTGTGAATGGGGTGTGAATGGGGTGTGTGGGTGTGCATGCACACAGGGTGTGTGGAGAGTCTGGTGCAGCGGTTTGCGCCGTAGTGACCTGGTGGTTTGTGCCGCTGCCTCAGTGTTTTGTACTTCCTGCTGGTCACTGCGCTCACTGCTGCTGCTCTGTCTTCTAACAGGGTGAACAAAGGAGGAGATGGTTCACATCTTCTCCGTCAGTCCACAGCCTCTCCACCACCAAGACCCCTGCAGTGCCTCCTCGTGGCCACACACGGAAACTGGGTCTGTCACAGTCCCAGGCTAAACTGAAGGGATCTCGGAGCAGCAGTGGTCCCCAGAGATGCAGTGTTCAGGCGTCCTGCAAACGGACAGGCCCTGGCACCATCAACCACTGCCCCAGCTATGGGAAAATAGGCTTCAGAATACCTGTCAGAAAATTCATAACATCACTGTCTGTGTACTTTTGATAATCATGCCTAAAAATAAAAATCACAACCCATATCTCACATTATTTCAATCTTTCTTTGTTTTCTGTACAAACTTGCTGAAGAAATAAGAGCTCATTTGACAAACATACAAAATTAGATCACAGATCCGGTTTTCCAACAGCCATGCTCTAAGGGGTTTGGAAAAGGAAGTCAGAACTGAAAGCTCTGTCGCCAAGGGTCCGTTTTGTGTTTGTGGGTACTGAGAGGAGCCCGAGGTCTGCAGATCTCAGGTTCCGCTCCGGGGAGTAGTCCTCGAGGAGATCTGACAGGTACTGTGGGGCTAGGGCATGGAGAGCTTTATAGGTAGTCCAGATGGAAAGGGGGGTCCACGCGCACCCCCGGATTGTTTTTCGCCACCTGATTTTTGTACTCCTTGGAGTGTCTATTTTCAGAATCTGGTGGTTACCAGCCTGAAATAGGGTGCCAAAGGCTTTTTTTGTGCTTCATTGCATCCAACCCAAAAAAAACGAAAAATAGAAATATGACGTAGAAATAGGCCTAACTTTTGATGTAAACAACATACAGAGACAAACCAATATATTTTCTCATATAATTTTGACCCAAGGAAATCATTGGAATAGTTATTTTTGACATTTGATGACATTTAGACTCTATTTCTGGTCAAAAACAGCAAAAAAATGGCCAAAAATGCCTGTATGACCATCTATCTTTTCATTTTTTCAAGCTCACAGGTTGACTTTTATTCACCACCAGTTTCTTCTTAATCCTTTAAGTGTCTATTTAAAGATTATATTGAGTACAAAGCTGAAACTATGTCCAAAAGCCTTCACTTTTAACCCTTTACTGTACCTAGCCCAAAACGGAAAAATAGATATGATGTGCAAATATAGGCATTACTTTGGGAGTAAACAACATACAAAGACAAATGAACAACATCTGCCATACAATTCTGACCCCGGGAATTAATTTGAATGGTTATTTCTTACATTTGATAACATTTTATACTGTATAACAGGACAAAAACAGCAAAAAATAAAATAAAAAACAGCAAAAATGTATGTATGGCCTGTTTATCTCTTTATATGATTTTATTTGGTACCAAGCTGAAATTATATCCCAAATGTTTTATCTCCAACTTTTTGCATCAATGCTAACAACTTCCACAGACAAAAATGTATACAATTCTGACCCATTGTATTATATTAATACGTGATGATGGCTGGCTTCCACTGCTCTCTCTTTTGGAACAATTTCAGCATACTGGGCAGCAATTTCAGTAAGTATTTGACATTATTATTTTTGTAACTCTGACACTATGAGTTGTATATTGATGAAATATATATTTGACCCTATATAAGAGTATTTTTGATACAATATTGCACCACTGTTTCACAGGAGACTCCTGAACCCCCTTATGGAGCAGAAACAGCTTCTCTAAGATGGAGGCAGAGCTCACTCGCCTGAAAAGTCACTTCTTTTCAAAGGCAGTCCCCAAAAATCTGCAACTGATACAAGTTATTGAGAATTAAAAAATCTGAAGTGGAGCTGACCGCCAAATAGAGCTGTGACAGCGAGGGTCACTGTGCAGAAATATCCAGAAGAAACGTTCTGCAGATTTATTCATATTAATTAAATCAAAGTTGAGGAAAAACACCTGTTTGGATCATCGCACAGGTGAACTGGAAACAAGTGAGTGTCATGATTGAGTATTAAAGGAGCGTGCCAAAAAGGCTGTGGTGAGGTTCAACACTGTGTGAACAAATGAGTGATCAAATAGTTATTAAATATAAGAACATTTGAACAGTAGGGAACATTTCTCAACATTCAACTGCAAATAATTTATGAATTTCATCACTCTCTATCCTTTGTACAGTGCCTGTGTTTTTAATTGTTACTGTACTAAGAAGTTGTTGCTCTTCCATGGTTAAATTGTTGTTTTTCATACCTATTGGTTGCATTTTAATGCCTAAACCTTTTTCTTGAAAATATATTTATGTTTGATGAGACTTATCTGGTTTACAGTCCATGATATCAACAAAAGATTCTGATGATCTGGAGATGCTGGAACATCATTGAATGCCTGTGACCTTCTGCCTTATAAAGCAGCTTCATTAGTTAGCACAGTTCATCTCTACATCCACAAAACCAAAACCAGTCAAGTTGGAACGTTGTGTAAATCGTAAATAAAAACAGAATGCAATGATTTGCAAATCCCTTTCAACTTATATTCAATTGAATACACAGCAAAGACAAGATACTTAATGCTCGAACTGGTAAATTTTGTTATTTTTTGCAAATAGTAGCTCATTTGGAATTTGATGCCTGCAACATGTTTCAAAAAAGCTGGCACAAGCGGCAAAAAAGACAGAGAAAGTTGAGGAATGCTCATCAAACACTTATTTGGAACATCCCACAGGTGAACAGGCTGATTGTGAACAGGTGGGTGCCATGATTGGGTATAAAAGCAGCTTCCCTGAAATGCTCAGTCATTCACAAACAAGGATGGGGCGAGGGTCACCACTTTGTGAACAAATGTGTGAGCAAATTGTCCAACAGTTTAAGAACAACATTTCTCAACCAGCTATTGCAAGGAATTTAGGGGTTTCATCATCTACAGTCCGTAATATCATCAAAAGGTTCAGAGAATCTGGAGAAATTACTGCACGTCAGCGGCAAGGCCCAAAACCAACATTGAATGCCCATGACCTTCCATCCCTCAGGCGGTACTGCATCAAAAACCGGCATCACTGTGTAAAGGATATCACCACATGGGCTCAGGAACACTTCAGAAAACCACTGTCAGTAACTACAGTTCGTCTACATCTGTAAGTGCAAGTTAAAACTCTACTATGCAAAGCCAAAGCCATTTATCAACAACACCCAGAAACACCACCGGCTTCTCTGGGCCTGAGCTCATCTAAGATGGACTGATGCAAAGTGGAAAAGTGTTCTGTGGTCTGACCAGTCCACATTTCAAATTGTTTTTGGAAACTGTGGTCGTCGTGTCCTCCGGACCAAAGAGGAAAAGAACCATCCGGACTGTTATAGGCGCAAAGTTCAAAAGCCAGCATCTGTGATGGTATGGGGGTGTATTAGTGCCCAAGGCATGGGTAACTTACACATCTGTGAAGGCACCATTAATGCTGAAAGGTACATACAGGTTTTGGAGCAACATATGTTGCCATTAGGCCTGCACAATATACTGTTTGAACATCGCCATTGCGATGTGCGCATCGCAAACATGCAAACTTTTGTTTTGATTCACAAGCTCCTGTATATCATCAACATTTATTGGGGAAATGGAAAAAAAAGCAACTGAATTTGAAACCTATTCTATTTTGTACACAGACATGGCCTCCTGGATCCCTTTTATATACAGCAATCTTCATCATTCACAGATGAACCCCTTAGCCTGGATTAAACGGTATTATATGAAAACAATGGTGTCATTGTGAGTTAACCAAATTCTTCCCAAACAGAGCTATTCAAGTCATCTGGTAAAAATTATTTTATTTTTAATACTGCAATATATATCGCAATATATCGCAAACCCCCCAAAAATCATAATGTCAGTTTTTTCCAATATCGTGCAGCCCTAGTTGCCATCCAAGCAACGTCTTTTTCATGGACGCCCCTGCTTATTTCAGCAAGACAATGCCAAGCCACATTCTGCACGTGTTACAACAGCGTGGCTTCGTAGTAAAAGAGTGCGGGTGCTAGACTGGCCTGCCTGTAGTCCAGACCTGTCCCCCATTGAAAATGTGTGGCCCACTATGAAGCGTAAAATACAACGGAGACCCCGGACTGTTGAACAACTTAAGCTGTACATCAGGCAAGAATGGGAAAGAATTCCACCTGAAAAGCTTCAAAAATTGGTCTCCTCAGTTCCCAAACGTTTACTGAGTGTTGTTAAAAGGAAAGGTGATGTAACACAGTGGTAAAAATGCCCCTGTGACAACTTTTTTGACGTGTTGCTGCCATTAAATTCTAAGTTGATGATTATTTGCAAAAGAAAATAAAGTTTCTCAGGTCCAACATTAAAAATCTTATCTTTGCTGTGTATTCAATTAAATATAAGTTGAAAAGGATTTTCAAATCATTGTATTCTGTTTTTATTTACGATTTACACAACGTGCCAACTTCACTGGTTTTGGGTTTTGTACAAGGTCAATGTCAAACTCTACCATGCAAAGACAAAGACAAATATCAGCAACACCCAGAAACACTGCCGGCTTCTCTGGGCCGAGCTCATGTGAGATGGACTGAGGTATAGTCCACATTTCAGACTGTTTTTGGACATCATGGACGTGGTGTCCTCCAGGCTAACGAGGAAAAGGACCATCCAGACTGTTATCAGAGCAAAGGGCATAAGACAGCATCTGTGATGGTATGGGGGTGTGTTAAATGATTATTTCAGAGACACGAAGACACATTCTGCTCGAGTTTCAACAACAGGGACTAGACTGACCTGCTGCAGTCCACACCAGTCCTCTCATTGTTTTGGAAAACTCTGATTGTTGGAATCTGTAGTGATGTACGTGAATGCAACACATAACCGGGGACGCGTGTGTATGACGTCACCTGAGGAGGGAAGTTATTAACCGAGGAAACGGGGCCCGGACGGTTGTAAAACGCTCTGAGAGTTAATAATAAAACACTACGTTAAAACCAAGCAACGACTAACTCGTGATTAACGTGACATGGTGTCAGAAGTGACGGACTGAACCCCGAGGACAGATGGCGAAGTTTGGTCCGCCGGAGCCGTTTGACTTCTCACAGCCAACAGAGTGGCCCGTCTGGAGGCACCGGTTCGACAGATTCCGAGTGGCCTCGAAGTTCGACAAGGAGAGTGGGGAAGTACAAATTAACTCTCTTTTATATGCTTTGGGGAGGGAGGCTGAGCCCATATACGAGTCTTTTGTATATGATGGAGATGGAGACCATCCGGAGTATGATTACGTGACCGTTATTACAAAGTTTGACAAGCACTTTGTGCCGCGACGAAACATCATCCATGACCGTGCCTGTTTCCACAAGCGGATGCAAAAGCCTGGGGAAACGGTTGAAGCTTTCGTGAGGAGCCTATACGAGCTGGCCCAACACTGTGAGTGTGGCATAAGCAAAGATGAACACATTAGAGACAGAATTGTCATCGGCATCCTAGACAATGATATTTCTCAGAAACTGCAGCTCGAGCCTGACCTCACTCTGGAGAAAGCTATACAGTTAGCGCGGCAAAGTGAGCAGATTAAAAAAACAAAATGTCGACATGCGGGCCGACTCAGCACTCAATGCAGTTAGACGCAAGGCGCAGCAACATCCAGCTGGAAGAGGGAGAGGACGTTGGCAGAACAGCCCAAAGCAGGGTGAGTCAAAACAGGGCTCCTGCCCAAGATGTGATAGGATGCATGCAAAAAGCGATCCCTGCCCAGCACGGAATAAAAGATGCAGGAAATGCAATAAGATGGGACACTTTGAGGCTGTTTGTAAGACCAAGCTGCACAGAGAAGTCATGGCTGTGGCACCAGGGGAGACAGATACGGATGAGACATTTTTCCTGGGAGCTGTGGTAGAGCCTGAATGCACTGTAATAACCCAACCCGACTTGGATGAGGACTGGCGGGTGACTCTGCCAGTAAATGGCAGTCCAGTTGACTTTAAGATAGACACTGGGGCAAATATCACTGTAGTGACCGAGAGTACGTACAACATGCTGCCACAGACACCCCGCCTGGTTAAAACTCAAGACGCCACCAGCCCAGGCGGAGAGGTGAGATGCATAGGGAAATTTCTTGCCTCAAGCCAGTATAAAGGACAGAAATATGCCTACTGGGTGACTGTTATAAAGGGGCAGTTCGCTCAAAACCTGTTAGGGGGCGGGGTAGCTAAAAGAATGGGCCTAGTTAGGAGAGTGAATGCAGTTAACACAGATGATCTGAGTGACATCTTTGGAGAGATAGGGCTACTGAAGTGTGATCCGGTCAAAATCAAGCTAAAGCCAGGTGCAGAGCCCTATGTCACTGCTACGCCCCGTCGGGTGCCATTTCCCCTCCTCCCCAAAGTTGAGGCTGAGCTGAGGCGCATGCTAGCCTTGGGGGTCATTGAGCAGGTAACCGAGCCCACCGACTGGTGTGCGCCTACGGTGCCAGCTGAAAAGAAGAACAAGAATGAGGTCAGGGTGTGTGTCGCCTGAATCAGGCTGTCAAGCGCGACAAATACATGCTGCCAACACTGGATGAAATCACGCTGAAGTTATCTGGTGCTGAAGTCTTTTCCACGCTGGATGCGTCTAGCGGCTTTTGGCAGATCCCTCTCGACCCTGATAGCCAGAGACTAACTACATTCATCACTCCAATGGGGAGGGTTCTGTTTCAGGCGCTTACCATTTGGCATTTCATCAGCTCCGGAAATTTTCCAGAGGCTGATGTCCACCCTGCTTAAGGATCACAAAGGAGTGGTGGTCGTGATGGATGATATCCTGGTGTACGGGTCGAGCGAGGAGGAGCACAACCAGCGGCTGAATGCTGTTCTGGAGACCATCAGACATTCCGGGCTGAAGCTCAATAGGGCGAAGTGCCGCTTCAACAGGTCAGAGATCTGCTATTTCGGACACACGATCAGCGCTGGCGGCATAAAACCAGATATGAGTAAAGTGAGGGCAATCATGGAGATGCCCAGTCTGACCAACATCGGGGAACTAAGGCAGGTGCTTGGGCTTATTAACTATGTGGGAAAATTCCTCCCAGGCCTCTCAACGACATTGAAACCAGTCACGGACCTGCTAAAAAAAGAGAGCGAGTGGATATGGACTGAACTGCAGGCACAAGCCCTGCAAAAAGCCAGAGTTATGCTCTCAACAGCACCAGCACTCGCCTATTATGACCCAAACCGTCGAACAGTGATCAGTGCTGATGCCAGCAGCTTCGGTTTAGGAGCAACACTTCTGCGGGAACATGACGGGGAGCTGCGACCGGTTGCTTTCTGCTCCAGGACCCTGACAGAGACAGAGAAAAGATACTCCCAAATAGAGAAGGAGTGCTTAGCGGCTGTGTGGTCCTGTGAGAGATTTGCAAGGTATGTACAAGGAATGGACAGCTTTTGTCTCCAGACAGATCACAAGCCACTGGTTCCTCTTATCAACGCATGTGACCTGGGTAAAGCACCACTTCGATGTCAGAGACTCTTGATGCGCCTCATGAGGTTTAATCTGACAGCTGTACATGTTCCAGGCAAGCAGCTGGTTGTGGCCGGCCACTATCCAGGAGTCCCTTGAGCCACCAAAAAGAGTCAGAAACTGACCTGCACGTTAAAGCCTACGTCGAGGCAGTGGTGGCAAACAAACCAGTTACACCAAACAAGCTCAAGGGAATTAAAGAGGCCACGTTGAACGATGCAGAACTCCAGTCAGTCACTGCCTGCATAAGGAACGGATGGCCACGTGGAATGGCTGGATTCCAGTCCTCCTCTGCATTTCATGCATCCCGACATCACCTGTCAGAAGCAGAGGGACTGATTCTATACCAGGACAGAATAGTGATTCCGGCACCTCTGAGGGCCAAAATCCTGGGACAGATTCACGAGGACCACCAGGGTTTAACCAAGTGCCGTGAAAGCGCCAAAATGTCCGTCTGGTGGCCGGGTATTAGCGGGGATATCAGGAAGACTGTAGTGAATTGCGGGTTCTGTATCAAGCACAAACCAAAGCAGAGGCGTGAGCCGCTCATCATCACAGCCCTGCCTGAGGGACCATGGCAGAGGGTCGCTGCAGACCTGTGTGAGTTTGGAGGGAAGAACTATCTGATCGTGGTAGATTACTATTTTCGTTACATCGAGATGGCTTACTTGTCCTCCACGTCAAGTCTCCAGGTTGTTAACCATCTCAGGAGCATGTTCAGCAGATGGGGAATACCACTGGAGTTCATCAGCGACAACGGGACACAATTTACATCAGCGGAGTTCAAAGACTTCAGTAAAAAGTACTGTTTCACTCATACAACCTCAAGCCCCCATTTCCCACAGGCGAACGGAGCCGCTGAAAGAGCAGTGCAGACTGCTAAACGGATTCTCAAGCAGCCGGACCCACATATGGCCCTGATGTGCTACCGGGCGACACCCATCACCGCAACAGGTGCCAGTCCGGCCCAGCTAATGATCGGACGGCAGATCCGTACAACTGTCCCCACATTGGAAAAGAGTCTGCAAGCCACGCCCATCAGGCATGATCAAGTGCAGATAAAGGATTCCAGGGCTAAGGAGTCGTATGAGCGATTCTACAACAGGCGACACGGCGTACAACCCCTCCCGGCCTTGTGCAGTGGACAGACCGTCCGGGTCAGGCTGGACGGGGAGAAGGAATGGAAGACCCCTGCAAAGGTAGTGGGGAGGTCTGCTGAGCCACGGTCCTACCTGGTCAGACTGGACAACGGGGCTGTGCTGCGGCGGAACAGGGTGCATCTGCAGCCCCTCCCTACCGAACATCAGCGGCAGGCAGAAGCAAGTCCAACACCACCAGGGGACAGTCCATGCCCTGCACCAGTCTCCAGGGAGGTTGGGCCCTCTCAAGACCTGCCAGCCTCAGAAACAACTCAGAGGACCCCTGTGCTGCCTGCTCGGGAAGGTGCTGCAAGACTGACCTCTAGAGGCCGTGAGATCAAGTTACCTCTTAGGTTCAGGGACACTTAAAGACTGATTAATACAGTTCCTGATCTTGTTCTAGTGTTTCAATGAAAGAGGACATTTGTTAGTTGAAATGTGCCTTTATTTAGTGGTATCCGGGTTCATAGGAAGGATACACAAAGACCAAAGTTCATAGGAGGGATACAGTAAGAATAGTGAGGGCTGGAAACACTTAATGTGGTTTATTTTATTTTCAATAGGAACAGCAACTACAGAGGGCAGAATAATCCCTACATTGCTGCGGACGGAAGGCAGTCTACCCTGAAGTCCTAGTTTCAGTTGATTGCATATACTCCATGTTAGAATTAATGTTAACGTGTAGTTAAGAGGTCTTTATAACTGAGGCCAAGTTAAACTGGTTAAGCTTCCAACCCTTTTGAAAAGGGGGAGATGTAGTGATATGCGTGAATGCAACACATAACCGGGGGACGCGTGTGTATGACGTCACCTGAGGAGGGAAGTTATTAACCGAGGAAACGGGGTCCGGACGGTTGTAAAACGCTCTGAGAGTTAATAATAAAACACTACGTTAAAACCAAGCAACGACTAACTGGTGATTAACGTGACAGAATCATCTCTTTTTAAATTTTGGTTCATAGAGTGAGGGTCTAAACATTTCCACAATACTTGTTATCACCAGGATTCAAAACAAGACACATGAGTTTGGAGTCAAACTATTTTTTATTGAGAAAAATTAGAAAACCACAGAAAATTGGGAGAGTTTTGATTTTAGATTCATAATCCTCAAAGAGAAGACCTGATGATTCAGCCAGAGCATGTAACCACACAACTGCTCTATCAAATAAGAATTACTGACAGGGATCTCACAGAAAGTTGCATTATTAATGTCTTTCTGGCACAATATAATAATAATAATAATAATGAAACCTTTCTTAATACCATGATCTGAACTGCTCTTGCATCTAAAGATAATTCTCAGAGATTTTTGTCTCAGACTGAGATTTCACAAAGACTGGGGGGGTCACCAACTAAAAGACTTTAACTGGATTAAGCCTACGTCTAGTCCCTAATTATATCATTACAATTAGTACAGTAATACATCCTCTTTCATGGTTATATGATAATAATATCCCATTCTGATTTGCTTGTACTTCATGTGGGTGTTTTAGGGTTTTTGTTTTCATCAATAATCACTGCGTTGAGTAAAGGTTGACTGGGGTCTTAGGGTCTTGGGTGGCGGGCAGTGTGAGTGGAAGAAAAGTTGGACAAACTAGTTGTTGATTTTTAGCAAAAAGTAGTTCATTCAAGTTTACTAGTATATGTATTCTATACTAACACAGAAACAGTATTCTTTTAGTTTACTTTTTATATACTATATTTTATTTACTTAAGTATAGTATAGTGAAGTAAACTTGACTTATACTGAAAGGAATAAAGAAAAGTCTAAGACTAAGTTCATTAACACTGAACCTTACACTAACACTTAAATACTCAACCCTGTAAATTAGAATGATTTTCATTTTTTCTGCCACAAAGTACTTAGACTTAGTATATCTGATCCAGGTACAGATTAAGGTCAAGTCATTGTTCTTACATTTAAATTAGCAGAATAACAATTGAGATATTTACCCTTGTTGTAAACTTACATGTTCAAAATCTTGCATTATCTGTCAGTACCTTAAAAACATAAACAGAGAAACATTTAATTTGACTTCATTGATCAAATTCCTGTTCCTTCATTAAGGTTTGGCAATGGAGTTATGTACATTGAAAACAATTGCATGGAGTGCTGCATGGGTGTCTGGAGAGGTGAAAACTTGCTTGAGAAAAAATGTGTATCTCTCTGGTGCTCATCAGTAAAGGATCAACTTCCAAGCTTGAAGAAAGCTGAGGCACTCAGAGGTACTGATTTAAAAAGCCTTTATTCCATCAGGGCTACAAGATCATAAAAACATGCCAACATGTTTCAGCCATCTAGGCCTTCATCAGGGCTGTTACAAAATGGCTGCCAATCTACTTCCTTTATAGGTTTTTGGACAAGTCACGTGATTTTGAATTGTCACATGATCAGACTAAAGGTTATTTCATTCAATGCAGTAAAACAGCCAGTTAATCAAATTCAACAACAGTAAAGATCTTTTCAAACTTTACATTAAATACACTCAGGTAGTGTTTTTTTAAATATTTAAAATGATGGAGCTAGAGAAACTACAAAAAAGGGGAGAAGTCCAGTTCTCCATTCAGACCAGGAAATTGTGTTGCTTTTAATGTATATATCCAGAAAGACTCTCTTTGTAATAGCTTTTTTAATCTGTCTCCTCCTCTGATAGAACTTTGTATACATTCAATACCTGATATCTTCAGAGAGTTGCAGCTACCATGATTTGCCTCTTTATAATGTAATGCCATAGGATATTGTGGATTGCCCGTTCTAATTGCATGTTTATGTTCAGCCAGTCGTGCCTTCAGTTTGCGCTTAGTTCTCCCGATGTAAAAACATCCACAAGGACATTCAAGTCTGTAAATCACAAAACAAGTATTGCAGTTTATAAAAGACTTAATCTCAAACTTCTGACCTGTTGTAACATCTGTGAAAAAACTCATCCTTAACATATTTTCACAATGATTGCAATTACCACATTTATAATTAGCTGTTTTGGAGTCTAACCAGGTCTTTTTTGTTTTAGGGGGGAGATAGCTTCTCACTAGTTTATCACTTAAGGTAGGAGCTCGTCTGAAGCTGATAGTTGGAGTGTCAGGAAGGGCTTCTCTGAGAGATGTATCACTTTTCAATATGTCCCAATTTCTCTTTATTATTTGTTTGATTTGATTTGCTTTGCAGCTATACTGTGTCACAAAATAAACTTGATTAGATGGATATTGTTGCCTTTGTTTTTTAACCAGTAGCTGCTCTCTGGGAAGGTCTTTAGCTTTATTGTAAGCAGTAGATAAAGTCTCATCTGAGTAGCCTCTCCTTTCAAATCTGTATCTCAGATCTAGTGCATTTTTTTCAAAATCATCTGGTGAATCACAGATTCTTTTAACTCTCTGAAACTGGCCAAAAGGGATGTTATCAATAAGCCAGGGAGGGTGAAAACTGTCTGCTCTCAGAATGGTGTTACGGTCAGTTGGTTTTCTAAACATAGTTGTATGCAGGTCACCAGCTTCGTCTTTGAAGATCTTCAGATCTAGAAAATTGATATTTTCAGATGAAAATTCTAAGCTTAACTTTAACACTGCAAAAAGCCAGTCTTCAAAAACAAGAAAAAAAAATACAAAAATTGGAGTTTTACTACTTAAAATAAGCAAAATTATCTGCCAACAGAACAGGAAAATTTGGCTTGACAAGACTTTCAAAAACAAGTAAAAATATCTAGCCTCAATGAATCCAGAAAAACCTTAAAATTAGTGTTTTTACACTAAAAATAAGTGTATTTTTCTATACACTGCAAAAAGGGCAGGCCAAATGTAAGATATAAATACTAAATTTGAGACAAATTTTACTTAAAACTAGTGAAATTATCTGTCCATGCAGCAAGTAAATTTGACTTGATAATCTTGAAATAAGATTTTTAAATCTAGAAATAAGTTGTCCCTGGAAGTGTCCAAAGCATTGAAATAAGCTGAAAATGCCAATTTTTAGTTCAAAATACTTGAAATCAAGCTTAAAACTGCCCAATTATAAGTGAAAATTACTTAATCTAAGCAAATAATTCTTTTCAATATTAACATTTTCTTATTTGTAGAAAATAAAGGTTTAAAATCAAGAAAAATAGAACAAATTTAGGTAAATATCACTCAGTATTAGTGCAGCATGATTACAAGAAATCTTGATATAGGTTCATTTATCTTGAAATAAGCCTAAATCTATATTAAATCTACATTATTAAAAACCCATAAACTTAAAAACAAATCTTACTCTAAGACAATACATCTTGTCAGACTCTACTGAAATCACAACACTGTTTGATTTGCATCAACATTTATTAAACTTCCAGGAGTAATAACTACACCATCACTGTGTCAGGGTTGTTCCACAATCTTAAAATCAAAATTGAAACATTTTAAGGTAATTTGCGGCCCAAACAAAGAAAACTAATTTGGCACAGAAATCGCACACATTGTTAGTGCCTAAATAAGATGATCTTCCAAAAACAAATAGTAGAAATCATTTTTTTATCCTGACTCAGGTAAAGTGCCATATAGAATTTGAGAACTTTAGAAAGTAAAAGTATACCCTTTTAAAGATGTGCGGGACCTAATGATGGTAATCAACCATAAGACACTGTAAGACAAGAAGAGCAGCTGGTCATGTCAGGAAACTACTGAAAAGGTGCTACAACCAAAACAATCAAAGCACAACTGTCCTGACAATGATGTCTCCATCTATTTTTCAATGAATAATTTCCAATCAGCTATTGCTTACTTATATGCCCTCGTGGCATCTTGGTCATGGATGGCATCACCAACCACCTCAGTCTGAATGACAGAGAGGAGTGTTGCAACACATTTTGGGTATGTCAAGTGCAAAGTGTAGAAGTATGCCATTAACACCAACATTCCTTCCCAAAAATCCTCCTGGGGGAGGGTGCTCACGTGTATGTTTCCCACGGCGACAATGCCGACTGTTCCATCAAAGAGCAGCACTGGTGAGGAGAGAGGCCGCTTTTCCAGGTATTGCACAGGGTCCTCACCTGGCTGGAATACATGGAAGGACAATATGGTGAAGGGTTTGAGCATTAGTAGTGTTGATGTCTTGAATGACATCAAGAGCACTATCAACAGTTTACAATGGTCCAACAAATTTACTATAGAAACAGAAGAAATGAACATGAAATGAACTTCACAAGAATAAAAAATGGAAAGTGCTGCACCAAGTCACAAAAAAGTGTCAAGTGGAAAAAAAATGTCAAGGATAGAAAGGAAAGACTGGTCTGAGGCACCAATTTTGTACAAAAAAAATCTGTTTTTGAACAAGGACTGGCTAAGATAAAAGAACTGAGGAGCCCTTATCTGGGCATCAGAAAGATACTGCAGGTGAATTGATTATCAGTAGATGGTTCATGTGATCAGGTAGCATGATCAATAGACATAACATGACATACTAATATGAAAATAATAGAAGGCAAAATTAACCGTATCAGTCAGAAGAAATAAGAATAAATTATAACGTGCAAAGAAGTAAGAAACTTGTACATCAAAATCACAAACAAAAATATAAACAGTTAAAACAGAACAAATAATTAAAAAATTGAAAATTCATAATTGTAGGCCTAGGAAATTAAAGGAAAAAGCTTCGATGAAATATCTAGACAAGAGCGACCTGAAATAACTGTTTTAATTCCAAATAGTTTGATGAAACACTAACAGCATCACAGATCAGAAATTGACATCAGGGATGCACAATAAACACAAGGCAAAGGTGGTTCAAAACACAAAGGATGAATGACTGATGTAGTTAATCTTGTCTTCTATTAGTTTTATATTAGTATAAGATGTCCTTTGGATCAAGTTACTCGGTTCTATGACTGAACTACTAATATCTGCCTCATGTCCTCATGAAGGCTCCTCTGTGAGCTGAAATGTGTTGGCTCTTTATCTTAGCCAGTCCATGTTTAAATAATGGATTTTTATAGTTTTTCATAAAATCAAAGTGCCCCTGACATTTCTTCCAATTTTGGTCTTCATTAATCAGTTTACACTGACAACTGAACTTCAAATTTTTTTAATTTAAGAACTGTGAAAATGAATAATTTAACTGAACCTCTTGCTCTTGTCAGGTGTGAACAAGCAAAACAATGTGAGAAATTGAGGGGCACATCTCAATAGCTGGTTAAGGACCAACATAACATTCCTCACCTTAAGGATATGAACGAGAGCGTCACTAGCATTTCTAAGCTGCTTTGGTGGTGGAGTTGGTGAGGGGAAAAGTGCTGAGAGAGCATTGAAGAGGGCAATGGTGAAATCCACTATGGAAAAGAGAAACTGCACTTAATGGGATAGTTTGAACATGGTTGATAAAACAACAGATTTAGTATATGGACCAGCAACCTACCTCCACGTACATCCATGGCAAAAGGAGGTTTCAGGGTTTTCTCCCACACGCCATAGAACTGCACCTTAGCACAAAAATCTGCCCATCTTCCTTTCATCACCTCAACATATTTGCAGTTGGTGCCATCAACAATACGATGCAGCTCATCCACTGCCTGGAAAAAAAAAGTGTTCAGTTATTCTCCCACAGATCAGGAAAAGAACGAGGCAGCCTACACAGACAGAGGCAAATAATTCAAGCAAAAGTAGTTAATTAAGAACCTACATTTTGAAAGTCTTTAAAGCATGGGTATGCCTCAAAGATTTTTGCAGGACGGTCTTCTTCCTTTGCAACATCTGCCACAATGAAAGCCCGTCAAACTCAAGATCCAAAAGCTGAGCGACATCTCTTTGGTTTGGTCTTGCATTTGGCTTCTTGTACATGTTGCTCAAAGTTCTTTAGTGCCTCGCCCGCATATTTCAACTGTCCTGACCTGTTAAAAATGATAAAGCAGGGCAGAGAAGAGCCAGGAAAAGATGTCAAGGTAACCACTTTGACACAGTCAAGAAATCAGAGTTCTTTCATATGTTTAAATGACAAGACATCCGTTTAAAAAGTAATTGTCGTCAGTATAGACATAATATTAAAAGACTGCATCACTACTACTCTCACTAGTCTTGAAAAAAGAATGCAAAGTACACCTATCAGAAGTTTTATTTCATCAACCCTCAAGTCTGACAGGCAATAAAGTTGAGTAGAGCAGTAATTTCTTTATGAGCTTTTAAAAAAATATATTTTTAAAGCTTGTTACTCCATCCATTTCATCATTATATTTTTAATAAAAATGCATAATGATACATAACTTTTCTTAAATGTACATTTGAGATGCTTCACTTTAATATAATGGGTCAAATCAAATTAGGTTACTGGTAATATAGTAATTTGTGTAATGCTGCTCACAACAGGTGGATGAATAACAGTCTCTCAAGTAATTTAACAAACAAACAAAAAAAGAAGCTGAATTTTCACCCGCACACTGTGGTCCACTAGCTCAATAAATAATTAAATTAAAGCAAACAACGTTTTGGTCACAGACCATCACACCTCATGTTGTGTTTGTAAATTATATTTTTTATTGAGCAAGTGGACGACAGTGTTTGAGTGATAACCTCTTTTACATTTGTGTAGTTGCGTTGTCTCCCGCTGTACACAACAAGTCTTTTTTGGTGTGCTAGAGATTTCTTGATTTATGTAATTTGACTAAAAAAATCAAAATTTAGTAGACTGAGAGGTAGCGAAGAGTGAAGGCAGGCTTACCAACAACATCTTCTGCAGGTGCAGTTGGTGGAGCTTTCACAGTCCTGGGCGAGGAGCCTGCAGCTTAGGTGGGTAGTAGTGGTGGAGCCTGGCTGCTGTTTGACTTCTTAGGCACACTGAAAGGTGGCTGTGGCGGGGACGCTTTTCCTGGGGAAAATAATTCTAAATTTTCTAAACTTTAGTAAAGAAAAATTACATGAAAGCACAGACAAATATACAGACAATACTGCATCTGTCTTGCAATCATTAATAAAATGGAGGCATGTACCCTCATTAGAGGTTTACATGTACAGAAACTAGCATACTTTCATTTTTGTCTACTTTAAGCACACACCTGCACTGGAGTTGTCGTCTCTGATGTCATCATTACTCTCAAGAAGAGTTGTATTACTGACTGCGCATCATTTCCAACTCTATATCTGTGTACACCACATACTCTGGGGGGTCAGGCATCTTCATTGTTTTGTCAGCATTTTGAGATATGGGAGTGGAAGCTTGAGGCTGACATGATGACATGGCACTAGGTGAAGGAATAATCTCACAAGCGTTGGCATCTTGGTCTGTAGCACTTTCACACTACTGCAATCGTTAAGGATAAAAAGTTAAATACAAATAATGGCATTGATCATGTGAGACAATATGGATTGTAATAATTCCATTACTTGGATGTGCATTTACCTTTTGACTGATAAAATCCCAAAGCTTCTTTCTCCTGAGAAAATTTTCAGGGCCAGGGAAAAGATCCTTCAGGTCATCCCGGCTAAGGCTTTTCAGAGCCTCCTCATCAACATATGCGGCTGTGAATTGATAAAACATATATGATTTCAAATTAGACATTTTTTTTAGCTCCACTGGATGTGGCTGCATGCTAGAAAAACATAGACGTACATTTGTTGGTTTGTCTGTGCAGTGAAGCACTGCCTTTTGCTCAACTGCTAAGTATCGCATTTATCTCTAACACACCAAAAATATCTGAAAGTCTGTCATTTTGACATGTGTTGCAAGATGAGGCAAGATTATAGACTGAAAAAATAAACACATCTTAAACTTTTACCTTGTTTTATGTAAATTAAAAAGTTTTTTATTTCCTCCGAGTTCTATCTCACAATATTTGGGATTATGTTATATTATTGTTTTCATATAATTACACATTTATTCATGGGCTGTCAAAGACCAATATAATTAATTCCAATTAATCTCATGACTGTCCATAGTTAACATTTACTGATTTATAGATGTGTGTTTATTTAATCTGTTCTAAATGTACCTTAAATGGATATTTTTAAGTATTTGATATTCTTGTCTACATGATTAGACAAATATGCTTTATTTTGGAGGATGTTTGTTAACTGTACTGCAACAATCCAAAACAAGTACAAATACTGCCCACAATGTATTTACATATTCAAAATTACACTGAAAAGCAAACTCCAGGGGTGGCCGCATGTCTGTAAAATCCATGACTTACCTTCCAGTACCGACCGTATAGTTCCATCAAAGTCCTCCATGCTGGGTTATCAGCCTTAACCCTCAGAACCTGATAAACATCAATAGTTAGCTTCAGCAGGAGCTAACAACGGCTAATGTTAGCTAGCTTACTGACGAGCAGCTCTCTGGTAGACGACTGAAAAGCGGTTTTATGTCTTAGTAACACCATCGTCCTACAGTGTTATTTTTAAACATTTAAGTCACCAGTTTAGAAAATCACACCTACCTTGAATAGCTGCTTTTCCTTATTTGCATAAAAACGTCTCTCTGGTCTCCTTCAGAGCGGGGAAATCGCCTCAACTCAAAAATCTGACGTCACCGTCTGACGGACATGCGCAGGCGCAGAACATACCGAAATAAAAAAAACATACTTTCATATTACATATTTAACATTTTTTTGTCATCCAAATATTTGTATTAAGATGTTGTTTTCAATAGAGTGTTTTAATACAAAAACAGATAATATAAAATAATCACTTAATTCAACCCATAATGCCTCTGGCTTAAGAGGAAGAGCCAAGAACGCGCGTAAACAGTGCGCAATGGCGGCGTGGAGGTGCATGATTTGTCTCGTTTTTGTTGCATTAAGTCTAAAGGTGCTCCTCAGTCACATCAATGCACTTCACGGTCGTAGTCCGGACTTTTGGGTTTACTGTGGAATCGATGGCTGTGAGCAGGACTTCAGAGTTTTTAACTCGTTCTTCCGCCACATTAAACGGACCCACCCTCTGTATCTGACGGCCGGATGCCCACCAAATGGATGGAGAACGACCCCCACATCCCACTCTTTTGGACAGGAAAACTTTGGTGTGTCGGTATTTGCCAGCTGTGTCATCCCTGCCACATCCAGCCCCGTGAACCGTCCTCCACCTGGAGCATCACGTCCCGCAGCGCAGCGTCCTGCTGTCGGCCCGGTCTGCGTAAGTGTCAGTCTAACTTCTATCATATTTAATTGTGTTCTGACCTGTGATGGCAAAGTAAGGTTATTCTTACTCTTTTTATTTTGAACCATCTGTATGTGGTTTTTCTTGCAACGTACAGTATTGTTTGTGTCAGAGCCTGTGAACGGATGGAGAGGGTGATAGATGATAGTTTTCACCCAGTATCACACAGCTGTGTGTGCATCACACCGCGCTCTTTATCAGCTCATCGGTTTTGGGAATGCAAATAAATCCTCTAGTTATAATTCTTTAAACACCTTGCAGTCAAACACCAGGCGGAAACAACAGCACACTGCTCTGTCAAATTTACTGTTACAATATGAAGGGAAAAGGAGAGGGAGAACGACAGAGAGGAGTCAGATATAGACCTCAAGGTTTGCTTCTTTAGGTTCAGTCCAGTAACAGTGACTATGTACATATCTGTAACGATCTGTGCATTTATTTAACTTAAATCTTCCTGCTACTGTATGTAGAGGAGAGGCAGCAGAGCCTCTGACAGCTGGATGAGAGTGATGGAGAACACATAGTGTGAAGATTAAAATTAACACTAAAAAAGCCAATCACAAATAATAACCAGCCGTAAATAGTACACATAGTTTGACAAAAAATATCTGCAGGGAGACATCATGGTTTATTTATTACATCTATTTTTATTTTCATAAATCATTTTATAGACCTTGTGGTTTATCGTTATAATATTAAGTTGATAAATATACCGAGATAGGCTATGAAACATGATTTATTTGTATAAAAATGAGAAATGTTTTTAATATAAGACATTTAACACTCTCCTGGGCTAGAATGGAATGGCCCTTGTTTTAAACCAGATATTTTACTATAAGGTGGGTAAAGGAATTAGGCTTTTATCATTGAATATTCAAAATTTGGAGTCACCCCTAGTCATTTACTTTTTAAAAAATTTCATTTCAATTAGGGATGCAAACAATTAATCGATTATCGATTAATTGTCGATAAGAAATTACTCGATTAAAGTGTATTAATTGCAATTAATTGCATTTTGAAACCGTAATTCCCCTCAAGCCCGCATGGGGGCGCGCTTGACGCCAGACGTCCTTGACACACTCGCGGGAACACAAGAGAAGCTGGCCTCTGACAACATAGAGCCGATATAACCCAGCCTGAGGGGGGCAGCATTACGCTTCATTGCGTTCAGCCTGCCGGAACTTTATTAGAAGAAGAAGAGGACGACAACAACAACAAGACAAACGAGAGGCGGTAAGCTGTAGGAGTGGGAGAAAAAATCGATACACCTAAGTATCGCGATTTTTTGTCTGCCGATTTTAAAATCGATATTTTTATTCAAAAATCGATATTTCCCCCCCCCCCTACACACACACGCACACTCACACTCTATAGGCGCTAAAGTCGCCAAACTGAGGCAAGCTACATTGCTGGATAAAACAGGCCATAGCTGTTAAAATAGTGCTGAGTAGTACTACTTTTCACAAGCAGATAGTGGACAGGTGACAGGTTTCTATTCAAAGTTTTGGCGTACATTTATTTTAAAACACACACACCGGACCGAGGGGCGAGTGTGGCTGCAGAAGGCTGTGGAGCGGAGCAAAGAGAGACACAGAGTGATAGAGAGTACTCACGATGCCGAGAGTACTTTGTCAAGTACTGTCTGACTCTGAATCTGAGGAATATTTACTCTCTGAGGATGACGGTCAGTCGTCAGTGAGGAAGAAACTGGCAGCGAAGTGCGCAGCGGAGCGGCTCAGCAGCGCCATTACAGTCCCGGAGCAGTACATAGCCTACCGACAGCTTTTCCTCTCCCTGGTCGGCGACTGCCGAAGAGTGCACATAGTCTGGGATGCAGGGAAGCTCAAAACACCGCGAAAAGTGACGGTGTTAGCGGAGAATGAGAAAGACCACAGAGCTCTGGTCAAACGAAGGAGAAGCCGGGGGTAAACAGTGCAGGCAGCAGAGGCGTTCATGCTCGGCCCGTAAATTACAGTGATGACGATGGCTGGGAAAACCAACCACTTTGAAACTATAGCCTTTTAAATCTTGATAGCAAAATTGAATATTTCTTGAAAAAACTCTGTTGCCTGAAGGGATAATAAGCGACTTTTTATATGCAATCCAGGCTTTTGAAGAGAGGGGGCATAACCAGCTGGTTAAAATATATTGCTGAATAAATCCTAAAAACAGACTCACATGTGATGTGTATTTTTCCTGATATAGTCTGTAGGCATCATCATTGTTCATCTTTTTCACTGGTTTTAAAAAAGCTAACTAAAGATTGCAAAAATCGGCAGTATCGTAGAATCGCAATTTAAATCGTATCGGCACCTAAAAAAATCGCAATAAATCGTATCGGGAGAAAAGTGAATCGTCCCAGCCCTAGTAAGCTGGCAGGATGAAGAGGACAAGACGGAGTTCGGTATGGAACCACTTTAAGTTGGTTAATGACAACAAAGACGCCAAATGCACAATCTGTGGAAGTATTTTAAAGTACAACTCCTCCACAACTTTGCTAAATTATCACCTCAATACGTCACATTCAGCCGTGCTGCAAGGAGCGAGTAGCTCTCAGCCTACAATCACCGCAGCGTTGGGACGACGAGTATGTGACTCCACGAAGGCAGAGGGCATTACCCAGCAGATATGTGACATGGTTACTACAGACATGCTGCCAATAAAAGGGCGATTCCACCAAAAGAGCGACATTTCTGTCCCCAGCATATTGTTGTATATTAAATGTATAAACACAAGTAGTAATATATTACAAATTGTATTTTACTATTATACTAAACACCATACACATTAATATTTGTAGAAATTACAGATATATAATTTTTTTAATATTTTAAAATGGCATCCAAAACACTAATACAGAGCATTTCTTGCCTGTCCCCACAGCCAAACACTACACTTTACTACAATGCATCATGAACAAGATCCTTCCAAAGCAAATTTTTTTTGCATTTAAGTGTGACTCCATATTCTATCTACACTTATTTATTTTCATGTTTCAAGTTGCCTCAAAGTAGCCTTGTTATTGCATTGTCCCATTTGTGAATGTGTTGTTCCCTGCCATGAAGAATAAATCTTTAATTAAGGAATATGATTTGCATTTTCTCTTTCATAAGAAAGATAGTATTTTCATAGAAGGAACCTATTGATTCAGAGGGGAATTCAGCTTTGCAGGAAAATTGCCGCTTATCAATTAATCGATCATCGATCGATAAGATGAAACAACTATCAATTAATGAATTACTCGATAATTTGCATCCCTAATTTCAATTCATTTGAATGTTTTATTTCGAACCCAAAATGGAAACATACACATGTATATCTCCATACAAATCCAACAAAAATAAAATACAAAAGGTAAGCAAAGGCAAATAGAAGTTACAGCATTTTTTCTTCTATCAATATTTACAAGAAATTATGACAGATTCAGTTTGAAAAGGGGGTAGGAAGAAGTAGCAAACTTATCTAGTCCCACCCCTTTTTCATTTTCAAGATGTCTTACTTAAATTCACGCTGAAGCCTCTTCAGGTCATAGCCGTCAACATTTTTAGCAACAAAAGCAACAACAAGCTCAGACAAATAGTAGTTATAACAACAAATTTCAAAATAAAGACAATAATGACACATTACTGGACAGACAATACCCCTGGTGTTACTGATGTTCTCGTTGTTTTTCCATTCTGTATCTGTTTAATATTTTAAAGATGAATTTAAACCTACCTACTGTTTTACATGATTTCAGTTCATCACTGCAGCTATTCCATAAAGTAACTCCTTTAACTGAGACACAGTCAAGTTTCATATTTGTTCTTACTGGTTGTTTTTTGAACATAAAATTTCCTCGAAGATGATGTTTGTCATCTCTCAGTTGAAAAAAACCTTTGGATTCTGTTTGGTAGCGTATCATTTTTTACTTTATACATAATTTGGATAGTTTTATAATCAACCAGGTCCTTAAATTTTAATGTCTTAAGTTCAGTGAAGAGTTGGTTTGTTGGTTCTCTGTATGTGGTTTTGTTTATGATTCGTATTGCTCTTTTCTGTAGGATGAAGATCGGCTTTGTGTTTGTTTTGTATGTGTTCCCCCTCACCTCAACACAGTAATTCATGTATGGGAGTATGAAGGAGCAGTACAAAATGTACAACGAAGATTTATTTAGGAAATACTGGACTTTATATAAAATTGCAACTGACTGATATTTTTCCTTTGATGTAGTTAATGTGTGATTTCCAACTCAGTTTCTCATCTATCATCACACCAAGAAATTTAATTTCAGATACTCTTTCGATTTCTATACCATTTGTAACAAGCTTTTTGGTTGAACAAATGGGACGGTTCCCAAATATAATATATTTAGTTTTATTTAAATTTAGTGTTAACTTATTTGAGTCAAACCAACTCTTCAATTTTTTTAACTCTTCACCAACTTCATCCAAAAGTTTTTCCAAATTGTCCCCACAACAAAACAAATTAGTATCATCAGCAAATAGTGTAAACCTTAATTTATCAGAGACTTCACAGATATTATTTATATACAAAATAAACAACAATGGTCCCAATACTGAACCCTGAGGAACCCCACACTTTACCCCCTAGAGTTGTGATTTTACCTGACCCATCTCTACATACTGGTTCCTATTGTTCAAATAACTGATAATCCATGCAAGTGCTACTCCTCGTATCCCATATTTTTGTAGTTTATTTATTAATAAATTGTGGTCAACTGTGTCAAACGCTTTTTTTTAAATCTAAGAACACTCCTACGGCATATCTTCTTTTTCTATTGCAGTTGTTATCTCTTCAACAAATTCCATGAGTGCCATTGAGGTAGTCCTATTTTTCCTGAACCCATATTGTTGATCATAAAGTATATTGTGCTTTGTGATGAAGTCATGTACCGTAAATTCCGGACTATAAGCCGCTACTTTTTTTCTACACTTCAAATACTGCGGCTTATACTACGGTGCGGCTTGTTTATGTTTTTTCTTTTTTTCGTGGCGGCAACAGTTTGCCTAGCAACAGCAGACCAATAAAATTCTTCTGTTTTAATCTCTTGGACATGTTTGCCCTGCTCTCTGTGACTTGTTCTCTGTGGAATGGGAATATAAAAATAAATATGAGCTAAAAACAAAGCACGCGTCATCAAAAAAAAAAAGCGCATGGCGCACTCTCCGCTGTGGATAGAAGTAAATAAACTGGCTTTGATCAGATGATTTGACAGGCCGAACTAGTGCCGAATTATCTAAAAAATAATATTTTGTGGTCACCTAGGTGTAGATGGGCGGGATGTGGTGTACAGAGTGCTAATAATAAAAACACTCTAGGTTTTGAATGGGGTTTGGCCGCTGCCAAGCGTCACAGGGCGCATTTTGCGAATGCGTGCATCAGCTGATCAAACAGCTGTTCACCACAACACGCAGCACAAACAACACAAAGCTCATGGATGTTTTTCAAAATTTACAAGCGTTTCACAGAGAGGTTTCAAGTTTTTATGAGTTTATGTTTTTATTCAGTTGGGCATATTTGACAAACAACTCGGAAAAAATAGGTGAGGTCCGGACCTCGCTGACCTCATACCTGGCTACGGCCAGGTGGATAAGTCGTGTGCAGCCGCAGGTGCAGCGTTAATCTTGAGTAAACTTCAGTGGGGCGGGGCGGGAGAGTGAGCCAGCATCAGAGAAGGGGTATTCTGGCGCCCGCCGATCGTCTGGCGGGCTTCTGGCGCCCGTTCGCTGCAAAGAACCGGCACCCGCGAGCTCGTACCATAAGCACGCATAATAAAAAATGAAGACAACGTGGTGCTCCCTCCGCTACATCACTGGCATGGAGTGACACCGAGCTAAGAAACGCATCCGGCACCGGAACCGCGGGCTGCATGCAGGGAGCCGCAACAAGTAGCCGCATACGGCTCCGGAGATTAGACAGTAAATGAGGCCGCTCTTCGTCCTCCATTAAAGTCCGTTAATATCACAAACAGTGACAGCTCCTTCCCCCCGCCACACACACACACACACACACACACACACACACACACACACACATTACACACTATTTGACCTCGTGTGCAGGCTCCTTCTTATCAACATCATCATAACCGGGCTGGGGACACCTTCCTCAGACCGACTCAACCCGAGACGGAGAGGAGCCTGTGCGGAGGTCACTCCATACACACATGTTCTTATCACTCTTACAAAAGAGAGAAGACATTGTATTTCTTTAGTTCAACATTCAGACGGTTTGACTGTATTGTTGGCTCCTCGCTGCGAGTAAATTCCATCTGATTGCATCCAGCTGTCTCTTTGTCATCTTTTATTCTGAATTATGTCAGGTGTTGGTACGAACCTTGAAAGTCACACTGAGCTCTTAGAACTGTGAAGGGAAAAATTCCTGCCTATTTACATTTTTTTTCAAAATTGAACTGAGAAAAGATAAATACAATTTCTGTTTTTATGAATAATCATTTTTGAAATTAAGTAATTTTTATTAACTTGAAACATGTTAAAAATTTAATAAAACTGAACAGGACACAAGACACCAACAAAGACTGAAAAAAGTTTGAAGGTTAAATAAAAATATTAAAGTTTGAAATCATCAGAACATAAAATATTAAACCCTGGTGACTCATTGTATTCAGCTGTGTAAGTTACTTGTAGATAATTATTTCATGTGTGTGTGTGTGCATGCTTCCTCTTTAGCACATTGCATTCACTGGATAAAAAAAAAAAAATAGACACCTGGGGTGCTGGTTTGGCGGAGTGGCTACCAACCATACACGTCTATGCTTCTGATGGTCCATGTTCAAATCCAGCCTGTGACCAGTTTGCAGAGTGTCTTCCCCACTATCTCTCACCCCCTTTCATAAACCTATCCACTGCCTCTCTCCTGCAAATAAAGGCAAGAAATGACAAAGGAAAAGGAGTGCTACCTGGACTTGACAGAGTTTGTTTGAATTTCTCTTTAGAATGGGATTCAAAAAGTCCTTGACAAAAAAGAAGAGACTCAAAGGCACTCTCTTAATACTAATAAAATGCCTTTATTTTAACGGCACGGTAATGCAGACCTTAAAAACAAACTTAGACACGTTTCGGCATTGAGCCTTCATCAGGAAGTCATACAAACAGATATTAGGCTGCAATAGGCCTTTTAAAGGGGTGCTCAACCAATAAGAAACTGTCACATGGACTCAGAGGTATGGTCTGCAGGTAGTGACAACAAGCAGACCCACCAGCAGGTGGTGTTATTCAGGCCAACAGAGGCTTCAGCAAAGTTTTCATCTCCAAAAAATCATGCATGATATAACACAACCCAGATAAAATTAATTGAAAACTCATCAGAATTCTGGTTAACAAACATTTTTACAAAGTGGTCTGTACGTTTAGAGACTGTAACTCAGTGTTTGTACAACATCTTTCCTCTACAAGAACACAGTATAATCTTGTTCTTCAGTTAGTCCAGGGTATTTTGTGGTTTGTAGTTTATCAATCCAGAATGCCTCCTTTTGGTTCAGTTTTCTTTGTCTGTCACTTTTTTTTAAATTTCTGATTGTCAGTGGGATGTGGTCAATGCCAGTAGTTTGTAATTAAGTTAGGTTGCTGTTATGGACTTCCAGGTGATGTTTGGCCATGGGGTAGATAATGTTACCAGTTTGCATATTTGTGATTTGCAAGTCTGTCCTGTAGCCGTCTTTTTGTTCTGCCAGTGTAAAACAATTTGCAAATGGGACATTCCAGCCTGTAGATGACATAAGTGGTCTTGCAGTTAATAAAGTGTTGATTGTGTACTCCTTTTGTGATGTTGAGTCCAGAAATGTCTTTGTCCATTTTGCAGTTGCTCAGTGGTTACAGTTATTACATTTGAAAGACCCTTTTGGTTTATGTTCCAGCCATGAAGTTGGGTTGTTGGGTTGACTGTGTACCAGTTTATCTTGTAGGGTCGGGCATCTTCTGAAACTAATAAGTGCAGGCTGTGGAAAATTGTTAGTTGCACATCAGTCTGAATTATGCCCCAATTTTTATTTATTATCTTTTTGATGTTTTCTGCTTCAGTACTAAATGTGGTGACAAAAACTGGTCTATCTTTTGTTTATTTGGGGGGATTTCTCCCCAACAGGGTGTGTCTGTCCAGGGTTTTTGCTTTGCCATGTGCCTTTTGTAGTGTGGCATGTTTGTATCCTTTTTACTTGAAGTGGCACATCATCTCCTCAAATTTGATTTTAAAATCCTCCTCATGGTCACAAATTCTCTTCACTCTGATATCTGTCATTAATTCTAATTCTGGCTGTCAGGTTATTATATTAAGACTTTATTACAAAACCAAACCTCTCCAAAACTCCATATAGATATTTCCAACTTACCGAGTCAAATGGCTTTTCAGCATATTGTCATGTGTTTGTCTTTGAAAAATTAAACCAGTTTGGTCTGTATGGCTGAGTTGTGATAGGACCCAACTTGTTCCATCCCGGAATATCACTTTAAAGTCAAGTCACCAGTATGAGGGCAGGAGGGCAACAAGTGTGTTAGCTTATATTGACCACTATGTGGAGCTGCAGCACAGGCTTTTAAATATCCATCTCATCAAAAAGACAGTGAAACAATTTATGAAACTAAAGACACTAAAACATTGATGAAATCTCAATTTTATTGAGAGAGAAAATTTACATGTGAGCTAAATATTTAGTTGCGCCTGAGAGAATTAGATTCAACATTTATACTGATATTAAAATGGAACATTTATATTTGTATTTAACTGTTATATCCAATATTTTTATTTAGCATTTATATTCATGTTTATATTTCCCACTTTCATTTATATTTTACACTTATATTTATTATTATTTTTTAAATGTAAAATTTATATTTTTATTTTTTGTGAGGCTATGACCACCAGAAAAAAATTCCACACCAGTTGTTTGTACATCATTTGAAGCTAAATATGACTAAATGCTAAACGAACGGCACCCCCTCATGCCAGGGGTGAAGGAGCTTTCTTTTTTGTTTTGAAAATAATTTTCAGTAATTTTAACATATAAGCAAACTAAATCATATAATAAAATAAAAATTTAAATTAAAGTTGATTAAAATAAATACAGAACATATCAGAACTAGTGCCATGACAAAAGCTGCTGTCTCTGTCCTGTTACATTTAGCCGCTGTATTTGCAAGTACATACAGGTGTCTTCACTCTCTCTATCATGAACTCTCTGGCCTCTTCACTAACAGCACCCCATCCAGAGTCTGTCAAACAAAAATGGAAAGTTGAGTTAAGAAAAAAATATAAATAACTGCTTATAAACAAAGATAAACGGTAATATTGATATCAAGTTGTGACAAGATATACAAAATATAAGCACCCACTAATACACCTGTGCAAAGGAGAAAAGAAAGAAAAATAAACTAAAAAATACATACAAATCAAAATAAGTTAGAAAAAGCTACAATAAAAAGAAAATGTAAATGAATGAATTAGTCAGTAAAGTAAATTGAATTCAAGTTCTCAGGATCGTGTAGAAGATTGTTAATGTGATTATGTGATAAAGGTCAGGAGGGATTTTGGACCATTCTTCTGTACAAAACTGTTTCAGTTCAGCAATATTCCTGGGATGTCTGTAAAAGGGTCCACAAACTTTTTCTTGTGACTGGAGTTTAATTTGACAAGGTTATCAAAATCACTATTTGTCACAACCCCCAAATATTTAATACATGTTTTAATCTTAAATGGTGGATATGATTCAGGGAGAGGGGGGCAGACCTTCATATTGTGAGGATTTCACTCTCTGACCATTTTGTTTTGTAACCTGAAAGCTGACTAAATGCATCTGTTACTCCTAAAAGATGTTTCAGGCTTCTTCACATATAACAGAATATCATCAGTGGACATCCCTGTATTGTTGGTCCATTAATGGCAAAAGGATCTGATACAGTGTTATTTGTGCTCACCCTTGCTCTAAGTTTGTCATACAAAATGCAACTAATGCATTTCTTTTCAAAGTTGAAGTGCTCCAAAGCATTAAAAATGAATCCCCCCTCCACCCGGTCAAACGCCTTTTCAGCATCCAAAGATACTGCTGTAACAGGGTCGTTGAGTTGTTTTACTTCAGATATAAAGTGAAAAAATGGCTGAGATTATTTATAGTTTTTCTATTTCTAATGAATCCAGTCTGATCTTGATTTTTTAATAACAGGAGATGTTTTCTAATATGAGAGTGATCATTCCCACACTGAGTTTTGGATCCACATTGAGCAGAGAAATTGGGCGATATGAAGTGGGCAGAAAACAGAAAAGATTTCAAAGAACCCAGTTGGAGATTTTTTGGTCCCGTCTTACAGATCAATGATACCAGGGCTTCACTCAAGGTGGGAGGTAGGTGTTGTTGACATCTTTTATAATTTTTTTCCTCTCTTAAATGGGGAATGTGAATTATTTAAGTTTCAAGAGATGAACTGAGCAGCCTTAACCAAATGTTACAGTGAGAGAGTACAGAAGCAAATGAAAAGCTTTTTCAAAGGGACTTACTGCCCACCTGAAGACTTTAACCCTCTGTTGTTTGGCACTATTAACAGAGAAAACAAATAATTTGAACATTCGAACACCCCTTCCCATCTTCGAGTGGTAACATTAAATTTTTCCACTCAGATCCTGTGAGTCGTGGGGCCGTCTTGCCCCAATGGGAGTCCTTCTGGGGAGGTGGTCCTGGTGGTGAGTCGGTGATGTCCACCTCTTTCTTGATATTTAAATCCTCTGCTCCTGGTTAATTCTGTTTTTTTGCTGCAGCCCTGCAGCCTCTTTCTGAGCTGGCGCCAGGATTTTATCACCACAAGATTATATTGACTTACTTCATGTTGGGATTGATTTCATGTGTAATTTGAGGTTCTTTATTGTGGTAATGATCGTTGTTTTTTGTTATTCTTTACTTAATTGATTTATGTTTTAGGGCAGCTGTTAGTTACTATAAGGGTTGTGTTTAACTCCACTTTCTATTTCTGGATAGGTGCTGTGGACCAAGGCAGAGACCCAATTCCTGGTGCTGGGTTATTGTCACAGATCTTCAGTGTGTGTAGAGTGCCACAGGTGTTTAATTTAGCTTTCTCCTTCCCCTTGTTTTGGTTCTGGGCCGCTGTGGTCCCCTTGGTTAGTCCCCCCTTGGTAACCCATAGTGACAACAGTTTGCATTGTAATCAGTGCTGGAAAAATATAGCTTTGTATATTTTTATGAACCGTTTCTTGCCCTGTGGTAAATTAAACCTATTGTGACCTTTTATAATATCTGAGTTTAAATATTTCCTGGGGTTTATTCCCCAGGTGGCATTGTTTGGTAACTCATAGCCCTCTTAGCTCACCATTTATGCCACATCATGTTGGACTGTATTAGAAAAAAATTAGACTGAAATAGTAAAAATGAATCATTTCTGAGTCTTTGTTAGCTGGTTGTGAAATTTTGTGGTCATGTGATCCATTTGATCTCATCATGTGCATCTCCTGTGACGCCCCTGATGGTGACTGAACTTCATTAGTCTTTATTTTCACTTCTGCTGCTGTGGTGCAGTTGTTTTTCTCTGAGCTGGAGATCACGGTGAGTGACACTTTTCTGTGATTTCTTGAATTATTCGGACATTTAGGAGAAGAAGGAGAACTTCTCAGCAGGTAAGAGAGCATGTTATTGATCTGAAGATGATCAGAGACCAGCAGACAGCAGGAGAGGCCAGAGAGTGCCAGGACGTCACCGGCCCCCAAGGCGGCCTGAGCATAAAGTAGTGAACTTGAAGTTAATTTTATTATCTATACTTGAGTATAAGTAGAAGAACATGTAGGTGTACTGTACTAGAAAATATGCACAATTAATATTCCTTCAGACTAAATTGGAACATGTTTAAGTTTATAAAAGTATACTCTAATTTTACTTTATCAGGTCATGCAAGTTTCAAACTCTCTCAAGTATACAAGTACACTCATCTATATACTACCAGTACTTGATATATATTTCATGGTGACCAGAAGTCCCTGATCTCCGGGGACAGTCCATGTTGTGGATGACCTGATTTATTCTTGTTTGGACTGCGTGTTGACTAGAACACTGATTACCTCCGCGAAGAAGGTTATGTTTTCGGGAGTCTTTGTTTGTCCGTCTGTCTGTGAACAAAATAACTCAAAAAGTAATGGATGAATTTGGATGAAATTTTCAGCAAATGTTCAGCATGGGAAAAGGAAGAAGTGAATTGATTTTGGTGTTGATCCGGATCAGCGTCTGGCCGCCATGACAAAAAATGTGACTTTTGTGAATAACTACTGAACTAAAATAGATTTCATTATGAATCCAGTTGCTAATGGTATGTTTTCATGGTCAAGGAATCTAAATATTTACATGAAATAAAGGTAGGACTAATATTTATGGTCAAAATCACAATATGGCTAAGGACTGTGGTGCTGGCGGAGGTCTGCGCTCTCCGAGTGCTTTTCTAGTTATTACTGTAGCTGTGAAGGAAGCAGAAAGTCTGAGGGACTATAAAGAGTGCAGACTAGGACAAAAATTGCCCTGGCAATACCAAGTTCACTTATTATAAGCTTTTCTGTCTGTGTGCTTCCCACAACAAAGCACAACATGAGTAGAGTAGGTAGTTTGTCTTTTCCTCACCCTTGTATCCTGGTTCTCGTGCCCTCCCGGGTCAACCCAAGACACCCTCAAACACACTCAAGACTGTGTCACATGCATAACTATGCAGTAGAGAGAGTTGCCAGGTCCACTTACTTTAAGAGACTTTGGGCTTCTACTGAAAAGTTTCTTGTAAATCTTTGCAGTTGTTCGTTGCCTTTTTTGGGCTTGTCACAAAAGTACAGTTCCTCATTTGGGCTTGTTGTGTCCCCAAACCCAGGAGGGATCTGATGCTCACTCTACTACCAATATAAACTCAATTCAGAAGTTACACATACTATCTTGAGCCATTGCAAACACAAATTGAAATTTTACATTGAAAGAGGGGCAAAAATAAAGTTGCCACCAAAACAACATCCTTTTAAGCCAGTTTCAGATTTATTTTTGATGTACCGATGATTGTTGTACCGATAATAAAACTGTAAAGGATCAGGATAAAACTTGAAAAAAAGACTAAAACTTGACTGTTTGCATATAATCAAGGTTGGACAGACTGTGTAGTGATTGTTATACATAACAGTAGCCTCTTCCTTCACTTCTGTAGGAAAAAGATGGGCTAAGTCAGCATAATCAACAGGAACTGAAATCAAGAAGCAAGTCTGGAAAAATCAGACAAGAAAGTGGAGCGTAGTTCATTATGTAAAAGACTTACAATCTTTAACTGAACATTAATAATATGAAATCTTTGAATAAATGTTAGCATAGATATAAATAAATATATTTATATTAAATAAAATATACAACAAAACCTTTCATAAAATATCTCCACTCAGAAATATCAAAAAGTATTAGAACATTCAGTAAATCAGTGTTGAAACAAATATTACCACAAGAATCACAACAGACACTCCTCTGCTTCATGATTCGGCCATACCTCTCTTACATTTTTTTAATATCTTTTTATTGAGGGTTTTACAAATGAGACAAATACGGTAGCACTTTAGATTACAGCCCACGTCTTACAGTGTAGTTTCCTCAACTGTTTGGGTAACTCTCACACATGTGCCATGACATTATGCCGTATCTATGGGGTAGTTACACTCGCGTCTTACAGTGTAAGTCCTGGAGTCTTACAGTGTAGTTTCCCGTGTCTTACTGTTGCATGGCAGATGTATTGGTTTTGTTTTGTGTTTTTATTCTGCATGTTTTTATATTTTGTGTGATTGTTTTAATTGTTTTTAGTTTATTTAAAGCATGTTTTAGTATTTTTTTTAATTACTTCCGGGACAGCCTTAAAGGAAAAGTTCGGTTCCTGCAGCTTTTACATTGTTTATAGAATGAAGAACAACAATATACTCACCCAGAAGGCTTTCCTGATGCAAACGGTGCTTCGGGAGACATTTAGATCCAAAATCGAGCAGCGGACACCGATATAATGGTAGCCCGTAGGGCATAGATCGCCGCTCCTAAAAACTGCATTAATCGTTCAAAAACTCATGTTTTTCACCGATATTCCATCATGATTTGCTCCGAAAGGACCGCCATTGCAGCCTGTGTCTCTCCACACAGCGCTGTGTGGCTGAACTAACCTCTGAACTGACGAGCTGTTTACATGCTCTTCGCGCATGCGCAGTGCGGCTCATTGTTTCAGGGGAAGATCGGCAGCTACAAATCAACTTTCTTCTTCCAGTTTTGTGCAAAATGGACGAATGTCTATGGGATGAAGATGTTGTGGAGGAGGACTTTGAATATGATGGACGTCCTTACAGTTTGGAGCCACAGTATACAGATATACAGATAAGGAAGCGATCGCAACGCTCCAGAGAGTACTGCGCATGCGCAAAGAGCATGTAAACAGCTCGTCAGTTCAGAGGTTAGTTCAGCCACACAGCGCTGTGTGGAGAGACACAGGCTGCAATGGCGGTCCTTTCGGAGCAAATCATGATGGAATATTGGTGAAAAACATGAGTTTTTGAACGATTAATGCAGTTTTTAGGAGCGGCGATCTATGCCCTACAGGCTACCATTATATCGGTGTCCGCTGCTCGATTTTGGATCTAAATATCTCCCGAAGCACCGTTTGCATCAGGAAAGCCTTCTGGGTGAGTATATTGTTGTTCTTCATTCTATAAACAATGTAAAAGCTGCAGGAACCGAACTTTTCCTTTAATCTTGATAGCCTGCGCCTGTAGAGCACTTTATTACCCCAGGAGACTCCCAATGGAGCTGGAGAACGGAACTGGTCTGTGGCCAATCAGAGTAGAGAGGGGACAATTTAACCTGTGGCACACCTGGAAGTGGGAACACGCCGGAAGGAGCTCAAACGGGGTGACACCGACAGGACGCAACACGAGGGGCCTTTTTCAAACCGGCCCCTACACACTCCCCCTCCGTAATGGAGTGCACCCCGTCACGGAGTCACACTCGCAGCTGAATGTAGTCCACTTCATCACGGTGAAGGGTAGGACTACAGCAGTAAGTTTTGGGATAAACTTCCCTCCATCAGGTGGAAACAGGAAGTGTATGTTGCCATGGTTTTGAAGCGGCATCTTGCATGAGCAGCAGTTCTTGCATTGATCCAGCAGTGACTAAAACATGAGCAAATGAGATCCTCCAAAAGGCGCAGAGGTTTAAGTCGTCTTTTACGTTTGATGACGCAGCAGTGGAATGTGAGCCTCTGTACTTTTGTTGCACACATTCTGTAAAAACTCTCTCTGGATATTGATTTTATTTATCTTTATTAAATTATATGAGACTGAATTTAAAAAATCGTCATTCAATGCATAATTTAATGTAAGGTCAATCTATTTAAAGTTTCCCAACATATTTTAAACCCTGGCATAATAATATTTATTATTAATATTTTGAGACTGAACTTGAACCCTGATGGTATGTTATGTTTTAATTTTTAACATGTTTTAATGTCAGAGAAGCAAAAAGCAGCTAGGCTATTTTTTTCCTGTACTTTGAGTTTATGAAAAAAAATCCTAAGTACATAATAAAAATAAGAAATGGTCTAAATAATAGCAGAGAACCTTTCTGCAACAATTTTGATCCGCCCATATGTATCTCAGTGCTGAAATTTGCCTAATTATCATGTCTTGGGTAATTAAAAAAATGTTTTTATCCTAGGACAATACAAATTATTTCACTTATTCTTTATTATTCTTTTCTTACTGAAGAGCTTTCATTTTTCACTCACATTTTTATGAATTATTTGGTTTTCGACCCTAACCCTAACCCTAGGTGTTTGCAGTTACTGAACTAAACCATGCCTTTTACCCACTCCATTAGAAAATTTATCAAATTGCTTATATATTATTGGGTATTTTAATTGGGAGCATATTAGATTGGTAAAACAAATTTGGATATATCATCATTTTTATAGACAAATTTTACCCCTAAGGGAAAGATTGAGTCCCCTCCACCTCTCAAACTGCATTTTCATTTCTTCAAGTTTACTTGCATAGTTCACTTTTTGTATATTTTGATCTCCAGTGGAAATTTAATTCCAAAATATCTGATGCCATACTTAGGGATGCTATTATTAAAAACACTTAAGTTGGGCATAGATGCTAAGTCAGAGAGGGGGAAGGCCTCAGTTTTGGGCCAGTTTACTTTGTACCCAGAGAAGGAGGAAAATTGTTCTATGGTATTCAGAACACTCCTAACTGATTTAGAGGGCTGTGAAAGGAACATGAAGATGTCATCAGCATATAATGACAATTTGTGGACTTCGTTACCTGTTGTCACTCCTGTAATTTCTGAATTCTGTCTAATAGCAGGGGCAAGTGGTTTAAGGGCCAGGACAAACAGCAATGGAGAGAGGGGAAATCCCTGTCTGGTTCTCCGAAGCTGAAAGTTGCAAGATGTTAAACTTTCAGCCATTAGTGATAACTAAAGGTTGGGCACAGGAGCATAAGCATCTTATACAATGAATAAAATTGGGCCCAAATCCATATTTTTCAAGCAAATTGAACAGGTATCCCCACTCCACCCTATTGAAGGCCTTCTCAGCATCTAAGGCCAATGCAAGGGAGGGGCTGGGTGATTTTCGGTTTGTCCATTTTATATTCAGTAGTCATCTTATTCTATCTGAAACATGTTGTTGTTTTATGAACACTGTTGGTCCGAGCGCACCAATTTCATTATCACCCTATCAAGTCTATTTGATGACACCTTGGAAAAGTCTTTAAATCACAGTTCAAAATGGACAAGGGGTGTTGATTCTCACAAAGTAAAGGATTGTTATTTTTCTTTGGAATTAATATTATTGATGCTGTAATTGAAGCTGGAGAGAAAGGGCCGTATTGACTAACTTCATTGTAATGTCACAGCAAAAGAGGGGTAAGCTTATTGTGAATAGAATTCTTGTGGAAATCCGTCAATGCCAGATGATTTCCCCACAGCCATTTGACTGATTGCTTTGTTAATTTCCGCAGCTGTTATCTCCTCATGGAGTTTTTTTTGGTCTTCACCAGCAATGATTAGAATATTGATATTATTAAGAAACATTTCGGCCTTTTGATTGACGCCAACATGCTCTGGAGTTATTTTAGTTTGGTAAAGTTGTTCAAAATATTCCCTGTGGATATCATTCATCTGTATTTCATTAACTATTTGGTTACCAGATTTATCTTTCACCGCAGTAATTATATTACAGGCTTTTCCTTTTTGAGTCTAGATGCTGATAATTCAGAGGCTCTCTCTCCATCTTCATAGATTTTGGCTTGTGTCCTAGAAAGTGCAAATTCCACTTTAGTGATGTACAGGAAATTAAGCTGAAATTTGAGTCAGGACACTCTCCTAATATTCTCTGCTGTGGGATTCCTGTACAAGTCAGTCTCTGCTGTTTTTAGTTGAGTTTCAAGTTGCACTTGGTTCTCCCTTTTTTGTTTCTTTCTCCTAGATCGGTATCCCATTATCTCTCCTCTCACACAAACTGTTACAGCTTCCCACAGTGTACTTGGAAATGATACTGAACCGAAGTTTGATTCAAGGTAGTTTTCAATTTCAGTGTTAATGAACCTGCACAGTTTCTTATAATGTAGTGTACTACCATATAGGTGCCAATTAAAGCGCTGCATGGGCTTTTGAGGAAAAACAACAGCAAGTTCTACTGGGCTGTGGTCAGAAATATGTTGACTGCCTAGTTTGCAGGACAGGGTTTTGTCCACCCAGGGCTTATTCACCAGGAAAAAAACAATCTGGAATGTGAATTGCAGGGTAGGCAACTGAATAGGGATGTAACGTTATGAAAATTTTTATATCACAGTTACTGTGACCAAAATTATCACGGTTATCATTATTATCGTGGTATTGTTGCAGTGTGCTTAAAATGTTCAAAAAAGTACTTAAATAGTCTTGAAAACATTGAACCCCTTTAATATTATAATTTAAACAGTACTTTTTTTTTGTCAATAACTGTGTCAGGAAATGTTCTGTAAGTAAATTTGTTTGAACTTTTTTCATTAGAAATAACAGTAAACAACTCTGGCAATATTTCGTGAGATAGTAAAATTCAGGTTTTTATGAAACAAGGTTATCACCCCTCTACTTTTTGAATTATAAGAAATCTTGCCAACCCAGTTCCTAATCACTTTCACTGCTTCTTGTTGAGCTAGCTTGATTCTAGCAAAAGAATATCCGACATTTTTTACTTTTAGCAAAATAAAAAATAACAATAACGAAATTACAAAAAAAAACAAAAAAGAAAAGAAATGAGAAAAAAATTAGGGTAGACCCCCAAATATATAGGAAAATATATATATATGTATATATGTATATATATCTATATATATATATATATATATATATATATATATATATATATATATATATATATATATATATATAAATGTATATGAAGAATAGAATTGTGCTTGCAGAGATTCATTTTTCAATGAGGGTTTACTGTAGTTTGTTAAATCTAGCTATAACCCATGAATTTATAATAATGAAAATTTATAATGAGGATAACATACGTGTATCTGTTCTCCTATGTGTAAATGTGTATTTGATGGACATGTGCAGTTGTTTAGTGTTTATATTTATTATTTTGTTTTGAATTTGTTGTTTGTTTTGTAAGTTTGAGATAAATAAATGAATAAATGAACAAATAAAAAAAATAAAATAAAGACCCTCTGATGATCATGTGATCATGGAGCAGCCCCTCAGTCTGGTTGTAGAGCCTCTCTGTGGTCGTCCTCATCAGTGATCGAGTATCTGAGTCATATTTTCATCACATTTGTCTCAGCTGACTATAGGTTTATTAAAGGTTAGAGATGTGGCATGATGTGTTTTTTAGAGGGTGCTCTTGTCTTTTTGATTGTAAAGGCATTTATGATGTAGGTATAATCAGTAACAACCACAGATAGAGAGATCAATTTAATATTAACATTAACATCTATAATGGTTATAATCTGTAGAGGACTGATGCTGATTAATATATGTGCATCTAATCAAACGATAAAACTGGGTTTAACTGCTCTAAAAGTATGAATTTATTGATATCAGTGATATCATCGCTGTTGATGGTTGATGCAGGATGGAGCTCATGGAGTGGAGCAGGTCCACAGAAGCAGGTCATCCATGATTGTTTGTCCAGGTCACACTAATATATGTTTACTGTTAGCAGGAACTAGCCTGGATTGATTTTTTTTTTTATCCCTCTAAAGTTCATATCAGAAACTGTAATTATGATGGAATGGGGTTAAAGGAATGGCACGTCATCCACAGCAACGATATCAAGCAGCCTACAAGACAAGAACCAGAGACGAGGAGCAAACAAAAAGGGACAGAGAGAGAGCGATAGAGAGAGAGGAGAGGAGAGGAGCATAGTGTGTGCCAGTCTAAGCCTATTGCAGCATATATGAGCTGGTCCAGGCCTGAGCCGGCATTGACTAAAAGTTAACTAATCAGTTAATCAGCTGTTTTTACTCTGTGGTGACTGTAATCAAATATAAAATTATAATTATGATAACACTGTTATTGAAGTAAGATAATAATTACAATTAATATTAAAATAATTATATCATCATAACCATTATATTGTTAAATCATTGTTATTATTACAATCATCATTTTCTTTGTTACTATGATCATCTTCTTTTTATTATCATAATTATAATGATGAGGATCATTATTGTGAAAGAATTAACAATGTTTATAAAATCTTTAGATGAATATGTAATAACTTGTTGCTAAACAAACATTGATTGAATGAGGAACAGTGAAGGCACACGGGTCAGAAAGACCTTCTGTTAGGAGGACAGGAGATCCAGACCAGATCCAGAGTCCTGCTGAAGCTGTGCAGGTGTGAGAGGACAGAGAGAGATGAAGACCAGAGATCTCAAAGACCACTGAGGACAAGGACACAGAGACACAAATAAAAGATCAGAGAAACAAAGGAACAGAAATTAAATTTCATTGAAATACAGCCATAGAAGTAAAACCACAGAAACACGATCATAGAGATATGATCAAGGAAATAAGGTCATAGATGTACGATCATAGGTACAATATCTTGTCTTCAGACCATCAGAGTTTGTTGTTAACGCTCTGCTCTCTGACTCCTTCATCACAGCTGACAGACAGCAGGGGGCGCTCTGCTATGGGTCAGACTGAGGAACCAGAGGAGGGGGTCCCTCCATCTAAAACCTCTGTGAATGAAGAAGACCAGGGTCTGAGGTGAGATGAAAACCATTACACTCTGACATCATCATCATCTTCATCATCATCATCATCATCATCTTCATCTTCATCTTCATCATCATCAGTCCTTAATCAACAGATATCTTGGTTAATTCTTCATCATTGGTTTAGAGGTCAGTTCAATAGCAGCTCACTGTATCTGATGAAGATGATTCTGTTTATCAGGATGAAGAGTCCAGAGTCTCCTGAGCCCAGCTGTGTGTCCATGAAGAGTGACCGGTCTAAAGTTTATCCTCTTAACTTTAAGGTGGACCATCCTGCTGAGGACAGGTGAGGATTTAGAGAAAATAAACCTCCATGCTTTGGTTACTCAGAGGTGATGAAGATGACTCTGTTTATCAGGATGAAGAGTCCAGAGTCTCCTGAGCCCAGCTGTGTGTCCATGAAGAGTGACCGGTCTAAAGTTTATCCTCTTAACTTTAAGGTGAACCACCCTGCTGAGGACAGGTGAGAATGTAGAGAAAATGAACCTCCATGCTTTAGTTACTCAGAGGTGATGGAGATGATTCTGTTTATCAGGATGAAGAGATCTCCTGAGCAAACAACCTCTCCATCTGACTGTCTTAACCCTTTATCTCACAGTATGATGGTTGGGTTGAACACTCCTAACCCTTCATGAACAGCAAACCATCTGAGTATGTTAAGGACATGAAAGCAGATCTAAGGCTGTCAAGTTTCTTGTCAACATGGATAATAAAATCACCTACAATAGATATTTTATCAGTACTGAAATTTGATTTAAACTCAGAGAATTCTGTTAAGAGTTTAGAATTGGGCATGAAGGATAGTAAATTATCTCCAATGAGACTGGCAGGTTTTTGAATCAGTATGTGATAAGCACAGAACAAGGCTTTAAAAAAGTGTCACTAGCTTTTGTTGATGGATTGATAAGGACACAGAAGTGATAAAAAGCTGCTCCACCACCTCCACGGACAGTGTTTGTTGACTTTGAAGATCATTCACCAGTAAAGATTTTGGATGTCAAGAGATCTGATATTTAGACCACATTTAATTATCAGATATGTTTCTACATTTGAGGTTTTAATTTTAATGAAATTATTGTGATTGAAAACTCTTTACTTTGTTTTTGTGTTAACGGTTATATAAGGGGAGGGTCAGGAACAAAGAGTCTCTATAGAATAATTACTATCACTACCATAACTGTCAAAACAGTAATGGCTGGAAAACTGTCCTAAAGCAAGCTCAGAGGAGGGTGGAGGACTGCAACTCTGCAATCTGGCCTCAACTCTGAGAGTCACGATATAGGGTCAATAAACTCAAATAAAAGCCACTGATCTGTCCCCTCTTAAAGAGCGCCTGGCCAGCCCACACTTACATTGTCTATTTCTGAATCATACTTGGACATTTGTCACTCCTGCAGACGACAAGACACATCCTCACAGTCCCTTCAGGGTCATATTTTGGGTCATTTTGATTAAACAACCGTCCAGGCCTTCCAGTTCAGGTTTATTACTTGTAGGTTTTGTCTCACCTGAGCAGCTGTATGAGGAGAAATAACGGAAAAGTGTCAGCTGATCTCCTCTTTTAATTCAATTCAAATGATTAATTTATTTTATTAAATATGAACCTTTACAGTTCTTTTATTAAAAGCTGTCTATGACTGATGATGTCTGTTTTCATATCTCTTATTTTGAATCGCTGTGTTTTTACACAACAATAACCCTCATCCACATGCAGATCAGCTGATATGAAAGCTGAATATTTGGTGACACACAGAGTTGTAATCGGCCTGTTTGTGTAAATTAAAAATGTAAAGCTGTAAACAAGACAGGGAATGTAATTTGTGAATGAACATGTCTGTAGGTCAGAGAATAACAAAAGTTAAATGACCTGTATGGGAAAAAAAGATTTTTTTTCACCACAACCTTGAACACACCCTCAGTTTTCTCACGCAAATAGATGCAAACAGACCGTCACAGGATGGGGAAAATAATCAGAAAATAACTGTAGTTTAGGACTGGGTTACTTTATCACAGGACCTCTGTCAGAGGAAATGAGACTGCTCTCACATTTATTTTATATTTTTTATTTTCCAGTCCCAGGATTAAAAACACAAACCTCCTCTTAAACACACGAGCAGAGCTCCACTGATGAGCTGTGACTGTGAGGAGCAGTCTCACCTGTGTGTGTGCTCATACCTGATCAGGTGGGAAAGCCAAAGCCACCTCCTCCAACCACTTGCTCTGACCCCAGAGATACACTTAAGTCTGTCCACTGACTTCACTGCCTTCAGGTTTCTCTCAAAAGAGTATCAAATTATCAGAGCTTGATGCTTTAACTAAACCTTAATACATTTCAGCAGACATTGGTCAGACAGAACAGGTATGTTTCAGAGTTAATTAGCACTAATTAGCTTTAGCAAAACAAGACTACAGACAACACACAGCTGAGACAGACAAACAGCCAGTGTGCCCATCAGACAAAGATCATGTTATGATTGTTAATGCTGAGTCACTCTGATTATCTTCATATTGAGTCATTAAATCTCCCTGATGTGGCCTGTTTTTATCCACAGAGTTCAGCTGGAAACATCTGGTCTCCTCAGTGATGGACCCAAACAGCCTGAATCAGAGCTGGACTCCATATTTAAGGTGAGAACATCACACTTGAACAAACTCCATGATCTTCAGATTTGATGGTCCACCATCATCCAGTCTCTGTGAAGGTCTGTTTATAGATGACCACAGACTGTCATAAGATTCAGGCTGTGATCTACACATTTAATCTCCACTCTGTCATTGTTCTTTAGCTGCTGGAGGAGAACATCAACTCCTTTATGAAGAACGAGCTGAGGAGAATCAAGACAGCATTAAGTCCAGATTACCCAGAATGCTTAGTGGATCAAAGTGAGGGTTTTTTAGTTGGTAAAGATGAGGAGCAGAAAAGCAGCAGAGAGGCATTTCTGAAGATCACAGTGGACTTCCTGAGGACGATTAATCAAGACGAGCTGGCTGACCGTCTGCGGAACAGTAAGAACTTTTTTCAAGTTTAATACAACGGAGAGAGGAAGTGGAGGTTCTCATCTTAAAATCTTCTCCACTCTGATAAAATAGTAATACAATAGAATAATTGTAGTCAAGTCAGAACATCTGAGCAGCCCCTCTGTGATGTCAGGACTTTGTCCAGGATCCAGACTTTAATGTCATTTGTTGGTTTTTCCTTTAGAATTGCAATCCTCAGTGTGTCGACCAAAACTCAAGTCCAACCTGAAGCAGAAGTTCCAGACCGTGTTTGAGGGGATCGCTAAAACAGGAAACCTGACCCTGCTGAACCAGATCTACACAGAGCTCTACATCACAGAGGGAGAGGCTGGAGGGGTCAATGAGGAACATGAGGTCAGACAGATGGAGACCACATCCAGGAGACCACACAGTCCAGAGAAGACCATCACAGCAGAAGACATCTTTAAAGGACCTCCTGGAGAAGATGGACCAATCAGAACAGTGATGACGAAGGGCGTGGCTGGCATTGGTAAAACAGTCCTCACTCAGAAGTTCACCCTGGACTGGGCTGAAGACAAAGACCACCAGGACATACACTTCATGTTTCCGTTCACCTTCAGAGAGCTGAATCTGCTGAAGGAGCAGAAGTTCAGCTTGGTGGAGCTTGTTCATCACTTCTTCAGTGAAACCAAAGAGGCAGGAATCTGCAGGTTTGAGGAGTTCCAGGTCTTGTTCATCTTTGATGGTCTGGATGAGTGTCGGCTTCCTCTGGACTTCCACCAAACAAGAATCCTGACTGATGTCACAGAGTCCACCTCAGTGGATGTGCTGCTGACCAACCTCATCAGGGGGAACCTGCTCCCATCTGCTCTCCTCTGGATAACCACACGCCCTGCAGCAGCCAATCAGATCCCTCCTGGATGTGTTGACATGGTGACAGAGGTCAGAGGTTTCACTGACCAGCAGAAGGAGGAGTACTTCAGGAAACGGTTCAGAGATGAGGAGCAGGCCAACAGAATCATCTCCCACATTAAGAAGTCCAGAAGCCTTCACATCATGTGCCACATCCCAGTTTTCTGCTGGATCACTGCCACAGTCCTGGACCATGAGCTGAAGACCAGAGAGGAAGGAGAGCTGCCCAAGACCCTGACTGAGATGTACATCCACTTCCTGGTGGTTCAGTCCAAACTGAAGAACAACAAGTATGATGGAGGTGCAGAGACTGATCCTCACTGGAGTCCAGAGAGCAGGGAGATGATCCAGTCTCTGGGTAAACTGGCTTTTGAGCATCTGCAGAGAGGAAACCTGATCTTCTATGAACCAGACCTGACAGAGTGTGGCATCAACATCAGAGCAGCCTCAGTGTACTCTGGAGTGTTCACACAGATCTTTAAAGAGGAGAGGGGACTGTACCAGGACAAGGTGTTCTGCTTCATCCATCTGAGCGTTCAGGAGTTCCTGGCTGCTCTTCATGTCCATCTGACCTTCATCAACTCTGGAGTCAATCTGATGGCAGAAGAACAGAGAACATCCAAGATCCTTAAAATCTTTTTAAAACCTGATCTGAAACACCTTCACCAGAGAGCTGTGGACCAGGCCTTACAGAGTCCAAACGGACACCTGGACTTGTTCCTGCGCTTCCTCCTGGGTCTTTCACTGCAGACCAATCAAAACCTTCTACGAGGTCTGATGACACAAACAGGAAGTTGCTCACAGACCAATCAGGAAACAGTTGAGTACATTAAGTCAAAGATCAGTGAGGACATGTCTGTAGAGAAGAGCATCAATCTGTTCCACTGTCTGAATGAACTGAATGATCGTTCTCTGGTGGAGGAGATCCAACAGGCCCTGAGATCAGGACGTCTCTCCACAGATAGACTGTCTCCTGCTCAGTGGTCTGCTCTGGTCTTCATCTTACTGTACTCAGAGAAGGACCTGGACGTGTTTGACCTGAGGAAATACTCTGCTTCAGAGGAGGCTCTTCTGAGGCTGCTGCCAGTGGTCAAAGCCTCCAGCAAAGCTCTGTAGGTGCACCTACCTGCACAGGTTACATCAGATTTCTGTATTTTTACAAGAATGATCATCATCTGTTTGTTCTTTATGCTCTTCTGATTCCTTTCTCAGGCTGAGTGGATGTAATCTTTTAGAGAGGAGCTGTGACGCTCTGTCCTCAGTGCTCAGCTCACAGTCCTCTGGTCTGAGAGACCTGGACCTGAGTAACAATGACCTGCAGGATTCAGGAGTGATGGAGCTGTCTGCTGGTCTAAAGAGTCCAAACTGCAGACTGGAGACTCTCAGGTGAGATTCCATCAGGTGTTTAACTCCAGGATGTCTGAGCAGGGTTTTGTCAAAGCTCTCAATCCACACTTGAACCTTTATCTTTAACTCATTGTTCCCTTAGGTGATTTAGGGAGCAGACATGTATTGAGTTAAACTGTGCAGTTTGGATATAAGGCCAGGCTGTTGAGGGTCTCAGGCAGAAATATCATCTGTCTGACCCTGTTTTGGTGGGAATAGGAAGGCACAAACAGCTTCTTGACAACATGTCATACCTGGAGAGATCTAAATCATGGAGTGTGGAATAACATACTGCTTGACTATGTTTTCAAAAGGGTTAAAAGTTTTGACTTGATGGTGATCCTTTACACACCTTAAGCCCTCCCTGACCCACAGCTGAGAGGCAGAGTCAAGGAGATGTGGAGGGATCAGAGCATTAGCTGTAATGGGTATTAGATACATTGACTCTGTATTTTAAAGTAGACCTTAACTGAGACCATGTTTTCAGTGTTTTAATCACAACAGGTTTGTCAAAGTTTTCTTGCTGAGAGGCAATGGTGCACAGATCACAGATATTGAAGATACTTGATTGCTCAAGGCCTGTCCATGTCAGCCCATCCTGGTCTATCAGTACTGTAGAATTGCCAGTAAACCATCATGTGAATATTGGAGAACCAAAATTGTAAGAAATCTGGCAATGCCAAGCCCCCATCAGCCTTCTTTCTCTCCAGACATGATTCCCTTTTACTTGGGATGGATTTATGTCAAATAAAGGATAAAATACTGCGTACCAACTCTTCATAAGAAAAAACAGAACTTTAAATAAGACTTTTTTTCGGACTAGAAACAAAACAGTGTCAAGATGTTCATTTTTACAGAGTTTATTCTTCCAGCTAGAGAAATGAGTGAAGACTACCTGTTAAGACCCTTGGACCCTGTCCAGTGCTGATTTTAAATTGTGTTTTCATACATTTTTGAATTATTTTTAAAAGTAAACAGGTCAAAACCATACAGAGTACCTGCATGTTAGCTGGGCATAAAATTCTATTTAACAAGTTGATTTTTGTAGCCAGAAATTCTATCAGAATCACCAATTGGGCTCTAATTTCCTGGCGCAGCGCAGGGGGCGCAAGCCTGGCGCACCCCTGGCGCAGTGTTAATTTCGTGCGGCGCACCGCCATGCGCTGCCAATTTGACAATTTGGTAGACTGTCTGCGCAGAGATGGGTGTGACGGTGCACCGGGGGAGGTGTCGGCAGATTCATGTTGGCGCAGTGACAATTTCGTGCCAAAAACGGTGCAGAACGTGGGCTGAAAGCTCGCCAGCTCCAACCTGGTCTATTCTCGGCGCAAAGCGGAGCGCACCTTCCGCAGCTGTAATTTGGTGACAGGCGCACATGTGCACACACGTCAACAAAGCCTCAGAGGCAGGTTTCCAGAGTGTCAGGCACATTTTAATGCAACAAACATTCACAGCAATCACTATTTAATGTAACAGTCTGAACCAGCATATACATTATATATACATTTGTATCCATATTAACTGTCCCGTCACATCTGATGTCGGATTAAAGCCGTTTGTCATAATGGAAAATTAACCTGACGGCAGCTGGATGTTTGATGTACATCTTACAAGTCAACAATAAACACCCTTAACATCTGATACTGAGTGTATATCTGGCTTCTCTCATTTCATTAAATTCAAAGAAAAGAGGGAGAAAAAAGATGAAAAAAAAGAGATAAAATAAATGTATGTCACTCAGGATTTACCCGTGATTTCCCATATTCCTCTATTTTAGTCTTTATTTTTAACGTGATCTAAAACGATGGAGTACATTATTGTAAGGAGGATGAGGGGGAGACACCGGGAGAGTATACAGTATATCACTGAAGGCTCTGCTATTTGCCGATGACAAACCAGGAATGCAGGTGGATCACAAGCATTATAAATGGATAAGCCAGCTGCGGTGTAACTGTCTCTTAATTTTGTACTCCTATAATGACAAAGGAACAGATTACATCTGTCCTGGGAGCTGGCCCACACGCTGACGCGCTTTGGGCCTCTGATGCGTGCCCCAATGGCCAATCTGTTCTCCCAGCTGCTGAATGACAGCTGCTCTGACCATCTCCAGCAGCGGGGATTATTCAGACCAATCAGACGCTGCGCCTCGGCCGCAGCGCATTTAAAGGCGAGGAGAGGCCCTCTCTTGGCACTGCAGGGAACTTGCAAAGTGCGCCGGTCACACCCTGTCCGTGCGGCGAAGGCCGGTGCAGGGCAGGTGCACCTGCGCTTGCGCCTGGTCTACGGAATTAGAGCCCATGATGTCCATGGTCTTTGGTGTTGAGAAATCAGCTTGGGAGAGATAAAGAACTAATTCATCAGCGTACAATGATAGTTTGAGGGTTTGCCCTCTCTTACTGACCCCCTTCAACCTAGTCTCAGTCCTCATTGCTTTAGTAAGGGGCTCAATAGATATGTCAAAAAGAATTGAGGACTGGGGACACCCTGTCTTGTCCTTTGGTAGATAGTGAAATGATTTGAGATGATTTTATGAGTTCTGATAAAGCTCTAAATAAGATTCTCTGCCCGGGGCTGGTGAATTTTTTTGGGTCTACCACTTGACATTTTTGTTCCATTAACCTCAGGCCTGGCGTCCAACTTCAGCAGTAATGGTGTGCTGCCTTACTGATGCAGCTCAACAGTCAGACCACATTCAAAGTGGGGAAGCTTTTTTTTCCATTGCCATCAGGAGGTCATGAAAGTGTTAATACTTGAAATAAAATGACACTGGACCAATATTTTTGTGAAAATTTTGGCTTTTACACTTTTGATCAGCTGATTAACAGCCTCTTTTAGTTTAATGGTTGTTTCCAATAAATTGCTCACACAGATCTTTTTCTGTCTCCCTCCCATTTCATCTTTTTACATTTTTAAGCTCTACTTAGAACCTTCTAATGATTTAACCATGCAATATATAGTCTTGGAATTTTTCAGCTGGTCTTAAACTTTTGATCAGGACTGTATCACAGAAACACAGTCATACATAAATTAACACAGCAAATGGATTTGGGTCATTTTTGACCCATGTTGCGTATTAAAGGCATAATGATGGAAAAAAAGGTTTTTACTCAAAAAGTGGGAAGAGAAAAACAAAATGAGGATATAAGATGATAAAATGTTAATTGAGGAAAACATTGAAGATTTAAAGATTAAATTAATTAATTGCAAAGATATAGATAATAAAATCTCAGCGTGGTCACTTTTGACCCATGTTGTGCATCAATGGGTGAAGGAACTTTACAAAAGATCAGGCTGGAGCCAAACTCTTCATTTCATAGATACACACATACACATATATAAAACCATTTATTAATATATATTTGTAAATACACATCCATCCAGAGATTTAATCTTCCAGACAGAGAGAAAGGGACTAAAAATAAGAATTTACGACAGCAACGAACCCATGGAACCGAAACCCAGGTCCTAAAACTGTCCTCATCGTATTTGTCTCTGCTGAATAAAGATTTAGTCATTTAGTATTTATTTATATTGCACCATATTTGTTTTTGTTTAATATACATTTAGGTAAGCCCCATGTAATGCAGCATCCCATTTTCAAGAGGAACCTCATGTCTGTATGATTGTAAAGATAGTCACTATGGATGAATAATCAATACAACCATGGAAAGAGAGAACAATCTGATATGATCAATCTATATATGGGCTGTTTGAAGGAAATACCATGTTTTAAATTTTGTTGATCTCTCTAAAGTTATAATCATGGTTCGTTCTTATAATGGAATGAGGCTAATGAAATGGTATAGTAATTGTAATTGCAGTTATTGAACCTTTGTAGGTCCACAGCAGCAGGCTGTCTACACCATGTCTACACCAAGGATCCCAGGCAGCCTACAAGACAAGAACCAGAGACGAGTACATATTTTAATATATACTGTCCTATTTTTTTCAGGTGTAAAAGGATGATTAAAGCATCCTGAAATCATATATCTGACCCTGTCCCAACTTATCTGTATCCGGTGTTCTTCATTGAACACCACTCACTGCCAGGAGACCCTCTGTGTAAGTTTAGTTGGATGCAGAGCTGGTCTACATCAGAAGAAACAGTTTTCCTTTTCTGTGTTGGCTTTTTCACTAGAAGCTCTTCTTTCAAAAGTAAAAGCTTTTCACCACAAAACCTCTGGCAGGCTGGTCATCTTGTGGCCTCTTCCCCCATGTATGGTGCACCTGGTCCAGGACAGGTGTTTTCTCCAGACCCAATGACTCTCTGAATTGATGTGTTACATGATCTGTGACATTTTTTCCATCCTCCACTGAGTATGTGCAGGTTATATCGTCTAGACCTCAGCTCCAAATCCTCACCTGGAGACTTCATGCAAACAGGAAATATGATTTAATGTCTGAAAAGAAGTTATATTACTGAAAAAAATATGTTTCTGTGAAGCTCTGACCTCCCACACATCTTTATTTGATGCTGCCTCAACCAGAGGTCCACCAGCATCATCTTAACGAGCAGATATGGATGAGGCAGAGAATCCTCAAAGACTTATTAAAGGAGCTTTCTGTAACTCATTAATGTGTGGTGACTCTTTTCAGGCTGAGAGGATGTAGACTATCAAGGAGAAGCTGTGGAGCTCTGTCTTCAGTCCTCAGCTCACAGTCCTCTGGTCTGAGAGACCTGGACCTGAGTAACAACGACCTGCAGGATTCAGGAGTGATGGAGCTGTCTGCTGGACTGAAGAGTCCAAACTGCAGACTGGAGACTCTCAGGTAAACAATCAAAATGTTTAAATTCAATTCAAATCTCTGACCATCATCTGAGCACCTGCACACCTTCAACATGAAGGAGCGACAAACGTGCCCTGAACAGACTGAGGGCCTTAGTCATGAAACAGAAGATAATCAGGAAGGAGACTCTCTTGATCCTCAAGGTTTCCCTGAACATTAAAGGTCAGAGGAGAGATGGCTAACCTTAGGGTGGATCAGATTCTTCTAAAAAAATGTTTCTGCAGGGAAAGACCAATAACTCTGAGGCCTTTCAGGACGGTCAAAGCCAGAGGTGAAAGTAAGCCGGAACGCACCAGAAGCCGTGCTGGTAAGAAGTATACAGACCTCTTCTACCGGACTGCACTGGAATGCCTCTGAAGAGCAACTTTCACTCGTGCATACAATGCCAGCCCTTTCTTTTTTCAAACAAATTTTACATAAATAAATGTAAAATTGATGATTACATAAAACTCATCTCCAGATTACACCTACTGTGACGTGTTGAACAAGGTTTTAATGCGCCTGACGAACACTAGGCTATCAATTGTAGGTTACGGTACTGGCTTACCATGATAGGTTGCAACTTGAAGTAGGCAGGCATTCACTGTAGTGCAAAGTTAATCCAATGTCCACTCATGTGTCTGTCTGTCTGTCTGTCTGTCTGCAGTCTGTCTGGCTGTCTGGTCTCAGAGGAGGGCTGTGTGTCTCTGGACTCTGCTCTAAGCTCGTCCTCTCTGACAGAGCTGGACCTGAGCTACAATCATCCAGGAGAACGAGGAGAGAAGCTGCTGTCTGTTCGACGGGAGGATCCACGCTGCAGACTGAACATCCTGAGGTACACTGACACCATAGAAGAAGAAAGAATCACATGTTGATGTTCAGCAGCCTAAAAAGTGAGATTAATGAGAGTCAGAGACATCAGGGCTGCAGAGAGAGACTGGAGACTCATTTGAGTTTGGACAGGAAGTAGATGTTTTGATCTGACTGTTCATAACAGAGGCTGTTATTTACTTTTCATCCACAGCTGTCACAAACATTCATTCATTCATTCATTATCTATACAGCTTTATCCCTTTCGGGGTGGGGGGGTGGGGGGGTTGAGCCTGTCCCAGCTGTCATTGGTTGAGAGGCAGGTACACCGTGAACCGGGACCGCCCAGGTACCTTCTTGCTGTGAGGCGCGTGCACTATCTGCTGCCCCACAGAGCCTGCCCCTGTGACAAACATTGAACTCAAACTTTTCTCTCTGAGATGATCACACTCAGATGTTGTTCCTGCTGGATCAGGTCACACATTCACAAAGAAATCATTAAACCCACACTCAGACTGATAAACACAGGTCACACTCATGTACTAACAGCAGAAGTAAAGACATAGATCCTGTTTGTGATGCTGAAGTCTGAAAATAAAGAGCCATCCACGGGCCAGTCTCACTGAAACCACGGTCTGACCTGGTTAAGAGGATCCACTCAGAGCTCTGAGCCCAGACAGACCCTGGATGGAGACAGAGGGGAAGGTTCTCTGTAGAAACCTCCTGATTGGTGTGGGCTGGAGAGGGAGGCTATCTCAGGACCCTCATGAATGAAGAACTGATCCCAGCTTTGGTTTCTGTCTCCAGGTTGGACCATGGTGGACCACACAGACTGAGACCTGGTCTGAAGAAGTGTGAGTGTTTTTAATCTTTGATTTAATGATGATCATTGAACTTTTTACTCCTCATGAACTTTTCATCTGAAGGATTCTCTCAGAGCTCCAGAGATAAAACACCATCAGGAGGATAAACCATGGAGACATGGAGGTCAGAGGTCATTAGTCTGAGGAACAGGTCACATGATCAAAGTGAAGATGAGGAACAAAAATCAGCAGAGATGGTGTGTTGGTGTGATCAGAGAAATGTCCTCCTAAAAACAAAGCTCTGTGGTCCTTCTTCAGAGGTCTCAGCAGGCTGTGGGGGATGTTTGTGGAGCAGAGCTTTCTGGTGGTGGTCTTGGGGGGGTAGGACTTTCAAGGATAAGTGAGCGTGTCCATGGATGCCCTGAGGAGTGAGCAGAGGGATTTTAGGTTCAGTCTGGAGATGTTCAGGGGGCCTGAGGAGAGTCTGAAGGATGGGTGTGATGTCCTACATGGTTCCTCTCATCAGGACCCTCTCACTGCTGGTTTGTGCTCTCTGGAGCTTGTGGAGGTCCTTGCTGGAGATCCTGATGAGAGGAGCACTGCTGTGGTCCAGCCTGGAGGAGATAAAGGTGTGAACAAGTTCTTCTGCTCCTGAGAGAGAGAGAGGAGTGAGTGAGGTTTAGCTCTGCTCCTGAGATGGAGGACAGAGATCCTGCTCAGGTGTTTGATGAAGGTTTCTGAGGAGGAGCAGAGTCCGGTCTGAGCTACCAGGTTGGAGACTGAGGGAAGAATGAAGTTTTATTTCAGGAGCTTTAATGGACCACATGTTTGACCTCAGTGTTATATGTGAGCATCATTAGCTCAGGTCTTCTTCTCTGGTCCAGACAAAAAAAACTCTGAGCTGCCGCTTTAAATCCTGGAAAATCTGACAGATTAAACATGAAGCTTCATACTCACATGACTCAGCTGCTGTCCAATCAGATCTCAGGAGAACACGTATGAAAACTGAACATGGACCATGGAGCCACAAAGACAGAAATCAAACTTGTTCAGATACAAAGATGGAGCAGAGTCAGAGGTCAGAGGTCAAACATGGCTGACTCAGTAGAAATAAAAGCTAAAACCATCAGAGCTGACTCTGAACCCTCAGACTGATGGAGTGTCAGCTCAGATGATTGTAGAATAGACGATGACCTGCTGCTGTGATGTTTCTCCTTCTTCTCTCCATCAGATGCCTGTGAGCTGGAGGTGGACACAAACACAGTGAGCAGAGGACTCAGACTGTCTGAAGACAACAGGACGGTGACACTTGGGAGAAAGTTTCAGTCATATCCTTATCATCCAGACAGATTTGATGATCCTCATCTTCAGCTGCTGTGCAGGTCTGCTCTGAGCAGTCGCTGTTACTGGGAGGTCCAGTGGAGAGGAGGTGTTCATGTATCAGTGAGTTACAGAAGAATCAGGAGGAGAGGAGGCAGCTTTGAATGTGTGTTTGGATGTAATGATCATTCCTGGAGTCTTTTCTGTTCTGAAGATGGTTACTCTGTCCTTCACAAACAAGAAATGACACCCATCTCCTCCTCCTCCTCCTCCTCCTCCTCCTCCTCACCCTCTGGTAGAGTAGGGGTGTATGTGGACTGTCCTGCTGGATCTCTGTCCTTCTATGAAGTCTCCTCTGATGGACTGATCCACCTCCACACCACAAAGACCACATTCACTGAGCCCCTCTATCCTGGGTTTGGGGTCTGGTCTGGTTCAGTGTCTCTGTGTCTTCTGGAGTCCAAACCTGCAGAGGACTCAAAGACCTGAGACGTCTTGTCCCATGAAGAGACGTCTGTTTGTGCTGACAGGAAACAGCTGATCATCAGTCAGCTGATGTCACCTATGAACAGCTGATTGTTCTGAACAAAAACAGATACTGAAATAATTCAAATAAAATAAAGAAAATAAATATTTCATGTTTTTATTTTAATAATTTTTTACATTATTTGTCATATGGATGTACTTCCTTTTTTAATTAAAATAAACAGGCTAAAATTACCTATATTGTTTCCAGATGAGAGGACACGACAACAATGACATAACTTGTTAAGTCATCCTAAATGCATTTATGTCTTGTTAAGAGAGAATGAAGCAATGTAATATGTAAAAAGTGCATCATTTATGCACCACTTAATCATTTAAAAACCTGTTAAGGCTGATGATGAATTTAGTTGTGATGGTTTCTCATTTTTAAAAAAACTGGATGAGAGAAATACAGAAATTAACTGATTCAAGACTCGGATCAAATTTCACAATTAACCAAACAGATGACTGACAGCCTGATGTTTTGGTTTCTGGATGGATGGGATAATAATAATAATAAAAATAAGTTGCATCTTCAAAGCTGTGTGAGCATTTATGAACAGGAACTTCACAAATGAAGACATGAACAAGGACAAGAAATGGGGCCAAGTGGCACATAAAATATATACATTTATGCATCATTTTCACAAATAAAATAGAATGTTTACAGTATTTAAAAACAATTTACAATTTGGTCCAGTTTTCATCAACTGACAAAGAAAAACACATTGGTATGAAATAGAAGTAGGTCACCATCATGTGAACCGAACTACATGGTGTTTGGTATTGAAAAAAATGTTACTTCCAAAAGAACATTCTCACCAGATGTGAATCTCCGACATTAATTGTAACTAAGATGTTCTTTGTGTGCATTAACTTGAGTGCCATTCTCTACTTCAAGCTTCTTCAGAAACAAAACCTTACCTTGTAAGTTTGGTGTTGGTCAATCTGTGTGACCATATCAGTATCCACAGTTTGAGAAAAACAACATAAAAATGCTAAAAGGAAATAACATTCCTGACTCATAACATCCTGTAAATATAAGATATTTGCATGTCATGGACAAATGAAAGAGTCGGTTCAGGTAGAGAAACATGAGATAATCTAAAATGTAACAATGAAAACTTTTTACTGAAGAGTTGATCAGTTACATACACAATTTCAATCAACTCAAATTAACAAATTCAAATTTATATTAGGCAAAATGAAAAACTTCAACAATGTAGCAAAGTATTTAAAGGAAGAGAGCACTGGGAAAACACTGTAGAACGATAAACACACAAGGCAGAAGATAAACCCTGGACAACTCAGGGCAAGTGAGGGGGGGCATATATGGCTTTATGCTGGAGGTTCTTATTCTGTATTGAAATAAGTTCATGGAAACAGATCATGTTAAAGTATATCCGAAAATATCGGGAATCATGATCAACAGTCTCTAATTTCAGAGGGCTTTAATTTTGAAAATCCACATCAGATCTTCCTGTAATGAAATGAGGGATCCTCTGGGGTGGAGAAGTGTCAATCTGAAGTGAAATGAGTCTGTGGAAACAGGTAGTTTCCTCTTAACATGAATCCCAACTTCAGGGCAATATTTATAATAATAATGAGAATAATAAACTTTATTTGTACCGCACTTTTAAAAACAGAAGTTTACAAAGTGCTTTGACAGGCAGGAACATAAGAAAGCAAAGCACAAGATAATTGAAATCAAAGAGCATTTAAGACAGACACAAAAGGCAAAATGAAATTGAGAGAGTTCATGGCATAGCAACCCAGACAATACAAGAACCCTGCTACGTAAAAAGAGACCATGAGGACCAAAATAAAAGCTAAATGATACAAACATAAAAATATATAAAATATAAATAAAAGAAAAATAAGAAAAGAAAAGAAAAGAATAGAGATTCCAAGAAAAGTAGAGAACAGTAAAACAATGAGGTTTGCAGTTATCCATGGAATGTTTAACAGGAAAACGTAACGTCAACAAAAATAAAACCATCACAATTAAAAGTAAATAAAGACACCAATCTGTTAACAAAGCATAAAGAAATCAATGAAAACAAAGGAGCTTAAATGATAAGATCAACAGTAACAAATAAAAGGCTAAAAGAAGACTGAACTGCAAATAGAAGACTGAAATAAAAATAAAAAGGCTAAAAAGACTAAAACACAGAGAAAGACAGAAAATAAAGACTTTAAAAGAGAACATCACTGAATAGCAATTCTGTAAAAGTGAGTTTTTAAAAGTGACTTAACTTTTTAACTTCCAGCTCAACTGTTTGGCAGAGGTAAAAAAATTCAGTAAAAATATGTGATAAAGCAGTTATACAACGTTGTTACTTTCAACGTTTAGGATAAAGAAAAATCTGCAAACGAACCTAAAGAACTGATATTTTCTTGTGTGGGATTTAAAGGTTAAAGAGCTTAAAGCTCTTATCATTATCACCATCATTATTATTTAGAATACTTAACCACTTACTGATATGATCATATTTCTAAAATCTGTTTTTCATCAGCAATTTTTTTGTGTGTTTTTCAAACTCTGAATTATATATTTTAAGTAATTTTGATTGTTAATTCATTTACAATATTGTACAAACATTTCTGCCTTTTCTAACATTGTCCCAAATATTTGTGCATTTTTATGTTGTTATCTTATCTACCGTTAGCTTTTTAAACCTTAAATCCCACACCAAGAAAATATGTTTTTTAGTATGTTAGTTGTTTTCTCTGTCCCCTGAAATTTAATGGAATCAAACAATGATTTGATTTGTTCCGTTTAAAAAAGATTTAAAAAACCCATCAAATATCCTTGATGACCTCTGCCAAACAGTGGTAGTGGTAGTTAAATGGTAAAAAAAAAGCGACGGACTCCGCACGCTCTATCTCCTCCGGCAAGCCGTTGATCAGCTGATAAACAGCCTATTTCAGTAGTTTTCAAAAAGATTTTTCAGTGCTTTTTGTCACATCCCCTCTTGCTGGATATTGAGCTCTATTTAAACCTCATTAAGATAAAAGGCAAAATCTAGCAATTTTAACTGGCTTAAGATTTTGAAATAAGCTGGGGGCCAGGCCCATGAGTGATTCAAAAGTAATTAATAAAATCACAAAATCAATTGTAAAACTGACAGAAAACCAGTGGAGGAAGGCTAAAACATATGTTTAAAATATTCACTTATAAAGTGGGCTTTGATTTCGCAATTCCTCAACGGACATTCCAGCTCCTGTGTTCATTTTTAAGTTGGACTTATTGTACACAGAGGTGAACTTTCATTCATAAATCAATTAACAGACTGACCGATTGAAATCATGTGATATTGCAGACAGCCTCATAAGGTTCTGCTTTTAAAAATCTGCTCTGCATTTAATATTTTCCAAATCTTTCTGTTTCACTGTATTAGCACGAGGAATAAACCGTGCAAAATGTATCTAGTAAGAACCAGCACAAGGCTTGATTCAGGTGTGTCAGTGAACAGCACGGAGCTGGGGACTGTAAGATTGTAAGACTGTAAGACTGGTTTAGGTTGAGACTACGTTCATGTCGGTGTGTCAGCCAGGCCACTTCCAGAGGAGGATGAATAATGCCAGAGGTCTGATTTTATTTTAGAGGCTCTTTTTACTGTATATTAAGTCCAGCATTCACAGGTAAGACATACAGTCGTGTGATTAGAAGAAGGTGAGTGTATTTCTTGAAAACATAAAGTAAATAAAATCAGAAGTCATCAACACAGCTGGTCATTCAGTCTCCTTCTATGCTAATAAAACACTGTGCTGAACTCTAAAGATGATGAACAGTCATGCACACATACCAGCAAGCTAACAACATCCTCAACACTCTAAAGCTGCTTATTTAGTTTGGAAAATAAAACATGACTGCCAGAGAGTCAGAGCAGCGCTGTTATTGTGAAGGGCTAACATCTGGTCAAGTAAATGATTCACACCAAACACAATAAAGGTATAAAGTGACAAAACTTCAAAGGGTCATGAACGTCTATCATCGTCTCTGAATCACCATCGAGGGCGAGCGAGTGGCGGCGACAGACAGGCAAACACGAGGCTGCTAATTAGCTCATCTATCATAAGTGAGCTGCACTGAGGGCGGAGAGCGTTTACACTGTAGTGGTGCTGCGCTGTCCACGGTGCTGATCCGGTCCATTTGTCAGGTTCAGCACCGCGGACAGCGCAGCTCTTGTTTGCTGGTGCGTGTGCCATCATTGCCACTGTGAGAGGATTTTCAGAAGTCTCCTTTTGTTCATCTTTTCTCTTACTTATTAGATCCTGATCTCTTCATTCCGAGATCTATTTTTATTTTTAACAAAGGAAAAAAAGATAAATAAAACAAAGATGCAACTTACAACTGGTTCATAAGCAGCTCTCTGGGACGTCTGTCAGGTGTTGTCCCTTAAAGTCAAATCATCAGTTTGAGGGCAGGAGGGCAACAAGTGTGTTAGCTTATATTGACCACTATGTGGAGCTGCAGCACAGGCTTTTAAATATTCATCTCATCAAAAAGAGACATTAACACCTCATTAAAATACAAACACACAAAAACATTGATGAAAACTCAATTCTATTGAGAGAGAAAATTTACATGTTAGCTGAATATTTAGTTGCACCTGAGAGATTTAGATTCAACATTTATGTTTATATTTAACACTTGTATATTTATGTTTAACCTTTATATTTAATGTTTATATATCTATATTATACTTAACATTCATATCTGTATTTGGTATTTATGTGTGACGTTTAATATTTAGATTTAACTTTTCAAGATATTTCTGAAATGACAAATATTGCTGTACATGTGGCAAAAGGTCGCCAGAAAAAAAAAAATCACACCATTTGTTTGTACATGGTTTGAAGCTAAATGTGACAAAATGTTGCTTTTTTTTAAACAAACCGCCCCCCCCCCCCCCCCCCCCATAGTCCCAGGGGTGTGAAAGAAATAATTTTCATTCATTTTAACATACAAAAAAACAACATTTACGATTAAAATATAAAAGGAAGTAAATACCTGTATACAAAGAAGAAAAAATACAAAACATATCAGAGCTAGTGCCATGACAAAAGCTGCTGTCTCTGTCCTGTTACATTGAGCTGCTGTATTTGCATGAACATACAGGTGTCTTCACTCTCTCGATTAAGAACTCTCTGGCCTCCTCACTAACAGCTCCCCCATCCAGAGTCCATCAAACAAATCTTGGAAAGTTGAAAAGATTAAAGTGGTAAATAACTGCAGGTAATCAAAGGTAAATGGTAATATTGATAACAAGTTATGACAAGATATACAAATATAAGCACCCACTAATACACCTGTGCCACGAATAAAAGAAAAAAATAAGTAAATTAAAAAATACATATAGAAAAACAAAATAAGTTAGGAAAAAAATAAAAAAACACACAACATAAAGTAGATTGAATTCATGTTGTCAGGATCGTGTTGAAGACTGTTAATGTGATATTGAGTAAGTTCACAGAGGGAGTGTACTCTCTCATGTTAAGTTGATTCACTTCTATGTAATTCATTAAAGGGTCCCAGGTCTTCTAGAAAGCCTCTAAATGACCCCTAAAATAATATGTTATTTTCTCCAAGGGGGCACATGAGTTGATTTCATTGATCCACTGAGTGATAATTGGGGGATCTTCATGTTTCCATTTTGATGTAAAGCATCTTTTTGCAGCTGTAACAGCAAAGCTCATAAAATGATTCATTCTCTGGGAGATTCAGTTCACTCAGGTGGACGAGCATTACTGCTCTTGAAGACAGAGAAGTGTTGTGTTTAAGAACTTTTCCCAGTTTATCATCAATACTCAGCCACCACTGTCTAAGCTTAGAGCAAGACCACATCATATGAACCAATGAGCCTGTACTGAGTTTACAGATAGGTGATAATCCAGGATTAATGTGACTCAACCTCTCAGGTGTAAATTATGTTCTGTGTATAACTTTATAATTGCAGTTTGTATCTAGTATTAATGAACACTCTCTGTGACTGTTCATTAATTTTATTCCAGTGTTCCTCTGTGATTTGTATTTCAAAACCCCTTTCCCATTTTTTAAATGCTATTGTGTTTATCACTGAATGTTTTGATAATGTACTATATATTTTTGATATCTGTTTTGCAAAATGTTCTCCAAACAATAACTATTCTATTCAGGAAAGCTTTAATTTATTCAGTGATCCTCCCTGTTTGGACTGTATATAGCGTCAGACATGTAGACATCAGAAAAAGTGGGTGGGTGGGATCTGATATTTTTTCCTGAGGTCTTCAAATGTCATTAGTAATTCATCTTGGTACAGATTCTGTATCTTTTTAATTGCCTGCTGAGTCCACACCATAAAGGCTTGATCTCTTTATGATGATGGTAAAGTGGTGTTGTGAGTAAGGGGAGTTTTGTGGGAAAAGGAATCTGGTTGTCTGATGTGTTTATATTAGGGCTGAACAATTAATTGCAAATTAGATTTAATTGCAATATGGCATGTTGTAATTTTCAAATCGCAGAAGGTTCAATATTTTTAGCCCAAACTGTGTTGAACATTTTGGGATTGTAATGTAGTTTTTTGCAATTTCATGCCTATTTTTTTTTACCTCTTTTCATATACTTTTTTCCCACTTTTGGACCATGTTTACCTTTTTTTAACCCAGATTTTACAACTTTGAGCCTCTTTACCCCCATTCATCTTTTTTGGCCACTGCCAGAACCACTTTTGGAATTTTTACATGGTCTTTGAAATTTAATTTCAAATTTAATTCCCAATTTTGCTGCCATAATCAATTTTCCCAAGCCACTTTTGGATTTGTTTGCCAATTTTTCCAAAATTTTCCAATTTTTTTTTTTTTTTTTTTTTTTTTTTTGCAATTTCATACCTATTTTGCACCTATTTATTAACCTTTTTCCACTTTCATACCATTTTTACCCAGTTTTTACAATTTCATACCCATTTTGCTTCTGTTCTTCACTTCTCCACTTTTTCTCAAATCTTTTATCCTTGGATTAATTTAATGTCATATTGGTTTTACTAGAAAAAGATCTACTGCTTATGTTTGTTTAAGAATACATAAGATGAGGAACATTTAAACAATTGCAGAGTAAATCGCAATATTGGGGGGAAAATCGCAATTAGATTATTTTCTCAAATCATTCAGCCCTAGTTATAATAATAATAATAGGAATAGCTGAAAGAGTCTTGGTACTCTTTTTTGTAAAGCAGTAGGGAGTGTAAGATAGATTGTGTATTTTTAAAGCGTGTCTTTCAACTTAGGTCCATGTGGGATTTCAAACAAATAGCATAAAGGTCTAATTTGGGTGTCAAGGTAATACAGTTCAGGATTGGGAAGACCTAGACCTCCCTTTTCAAAAGGCAGCATCAGAGTACTTCTCTTTATTTGCAGGGTCCTACCTTTCCATAGAAACTTTTTTACCAAAGAATTTTATTTTTTAAAGAAGAATTTTGGGAGTCCTTTTGGTATAGACTAAAGTTAATACATGAGCTCTGGCATGATGTTCATTTTTATGACATTTACTCCTCCAATGAGCCAGACTGGTAGTTGTATGTTGAGTTTGGTCTTTGTCGATATTCTTTAATATTGGGGTTAGTTTAATTTGACAAGGTTTTCAAAATCACTATCTGACACAACCCCTAAATATTTAATGCTTTTTTTTTATCTTAAATGGTTGGTATGATCCAGGAAGAGGAGGGGCAGAGCTCCATATTGTGAGAATTTTGCTCTTTGTCTGATTTATTTTGTAACTTGAAAACTGGCTAAAAGTGTGTATTACTCCAAAAAGCACTTTCAAAGAGGTTTCACGCCTCTTCAGATAAAACAGAATATCATCAATATCAACTCTGTCCCTCCCACCACCCAAATCCCTGCAGTCTGAGTTTCCTCTCTGATCCTCTGAGCAAGTGGCTCCAACACTGAGGCAAATCAAAGAGGACTCAGTGGACGTCCCTGTCTTGTTGATCCATTAATGGCAAAAGGATCTGATACAGTGTTATTTGTGCTCACCCTTGCTTTTGGTTTGTCATATAAAATGCAATTAATAAATTTCTTCCCAAAGTTGAAGTGCTCCAAAGCTTTAAACAGGAAACCCCCCTCCACCAGGTCAAACGCCTTTTCAGCATCCAAAGATACTGCTGTAACAGGGTCTTTGAGTTGCTTAGCTTCAGATATAATGTGAAAAAGTATCTGAGATTATCTATAGCTTTTCCATTTCTAATGAATCCAGTCTGGTCTTGATTTATTAAGAACAGGAGATGTTTTCTAATATGAGAGTGACCATTTATGCACTGAGTTTTGGATCCACATTGAGCAGAGAAATTGGGCAATATGAAGTGGGCAGAAAACAGAAAAGATTTTAAAGAACCCTGTTGGAGATTTTTTGGTCCCGTCTTACAGATCAATGATACCAGGGCTTCACTCAAGGTGGGAGGTAGGTGTTGTTGACATCTTTTATAAAATTTTTCCTCTCTTAAATGGAGAATGTGAATTATTTAAGTTTCAAGAGATGAACTGAGCAGCCTTAACCGAATGTTACAGTGAGAGAGTACAGAAACAAATGAAAAGCTTTTTCAAAGGGACTTACTGCCCACCTGAAGACTTTAACCCTCTGTTGTCTGGCACTACAAACAGAGAAAACAATTAATTTGAACAGTTGAACACCCCTTCCCATCTCCGAGTGGTAACATTAAATTTTTCCACTCAGATCCTGTGAGTCGTGGGGCCGTCTTGCCCCAATGGGAGCCCTTCTGGGGAGGTGGTAGCGTCTCCTGGTGGTGAATTGGTGATGTCCACCTTTTTCTTGATATTTAAATCCTCTGCTCCTAGTTAAAGCTGCTATGAGGAGAATTTAACGCCGGCGTAATGCTGCGTTCCTGTAACCTCGGAAATGGGAGTGACATCATCTCCGACTTATCGGCGTTCCAGTTGAAGTCGGAAAAAAACATGCCAATCTAGGCAAGGCAAGGCAAGGCAAATTTATTTATATAGCACATTTCAACAACAAGGCAATTCAAAGTGCTTTACATAGAGCATAAAAGGGTTAAAAACAATATACATAAACAAAGCAAGAAGACATACATAAAATACAATTAACAATAATAATAATCATAATAAAAAAATAAAGCTTAAAGGAGAATAAAATAATACAACTAGAGATTAAAAATTACAGTACAGTGTAAAATATTAGACCTCAAAGTGGTCTAATGGAAGGCAGCAGCAAACAGGATAGTCTTTAGCTGTGATTTAAAAGAACTGAGAGTTGCGGCAGATCTACAGTTTACAGGGAGTTTGTTCCAGATATGTGGGGCATAGAAACTAAATGCTGCTTCTCCATGTTTAGTTTTTTCTCTGGGGACAGAAAGCAGAACTGTCCCAGATGACCTAAGAGGTCTTGATGGTTCATAAGTTAGAAGCAGATCAGACATGTATTTTGGCCCTAAACCATTTAGGGCTTTGTAGACTAACAGTAGCATCTTATAGTCAATTCTGTGACAAACAGGAAGCCAGCGTAAAGATTTGAGAACTGGAGTGATATGATCGAGTTTCTTGGTGTTAGTGAGGACTCGAGCAGCAGCATTCTGAATCATCTGTAGCTTTCTGATGGATTTTTTTAGAAAGACCCGTCAGAACAGCATTACAGTAGTCAAGTCTACTGAAGATAAATGCATGGACAAGTTTTTCCAAATCCTGCTGAGACATAAGTCCTTTAATTCTTGATATATTCTTAAGGTGATAGTAGGCTGACTTTGTAACTGTCTTAATATGGCTGTTGAAATTCAGGTCTGAGTCCATAACTACACCAAGATTTCTGGCTTGGTTTGAGGTTTTTAACATTATTGATTGGAGTTGAGTGTTAACTTTTAATTGTTCTTCCTTGGCTCCATTGCTTCAGTTTTGTCTTTGTTTAATTGAAAATTTTGGCACATCCAATAGTTTATTTGTTCAATGCACTTACTCAGTGCTTGTACTGGACCATAATCCCCTGGTGAAATGGTTATGTAGATTTGTGTGTCGTCTGCATAACTGTGGTAGCATATTTTGTTATTTTTCATAATCTGAGCTAGTGGGAGCATGTAGATGTTAAACAGAAGAGGCCCCAGAATGGAGCCTTGGGGAACTCCACATGCCATTTTTGTTCGCTCAGATGTAAAATTACCTATGGACACAAAGTAGTCCCTGTCCTTTAAGTAGGATTCAAACCAGTTTAGCACTGTGCCAGAAAGCCCTAACCATTTCTCCAGTCTGTCTATTAATAGGTTGTGGTCAACCATGTCAAATGCTGCACTGAGATCTAGTAGTACTAGCACTGTAATTTTGCCGTTGTCATTTTTTAAGCGTATATCATTAAATACTTAAACAAGGGCGGTCTCAGTGCTGTGATTTGATCGAAATCCTGATTGGTATACATCAAAACAGTGGTTTAGTGCCATAAAGTTGTTCAGCTGTTGAAAAACAGCTTTTTCAATGATCTTGCTTAAAAATGGGAGGTTTGATATTGGCCTATAGCTGCTCATTAGTGAATTGTCTAGAGTGTTGTTTTTTAGGAGTGGCTTGATAGCCGCAGTTTTCAGGGCCTGTGGGAAGACACCTGTAAGAAGAGATGTGTTGACAATCTGTAGAAGATCTGGGACCATGCAATTTGAAACCGTTTTGAAAAAGTCTGTAGGCAGAATATCAAGGCAACAAGAGGAGGATTTCAGATGTTGTATAAAATCCTCAAGGTTTTTATGGTTGATTGGGTAGAATTGTGTCATACTACACAAACTGGTTTTAAGTGGGCACAGTGACAACGCATATCCTGTATTTGATTTAGAGGCATTGACTGTTTGTCTTATTTTGTGGATTTTGTTAGTAAAGAAGAGGGCAAATTCATTGCAGTCCTTGGTGGATAGGAGTTCAGGGGCTACTGACACTGGAGGGTTTGTTAGCCTGTCAACAGTAGCAAATAAAGCATGTGCATTATTATTATTTTTGGCAATTATTTCAGAGAGGAAGGCCCGCTTTGAATTTCTTAGTTCCATATTATAAATTTGTAGCCTTTCTTTATGAATGTCATAATGAACCTGGAGATTTGTTTTTCTCCATCTGCGTTCAGCTTTTCGGCACTCTCTTTTTTCCATTCTGACCAGTGTGGCCTTTCTCCATGGAGCTCTTTTCTTCCCAGTGACATCCTTCACCGTAACAGGTGCAATAGTATCAATAACATTTGTAATTTTTAAATTGAAATTATCTACAAGGTCATTTACTGAGACCCAGGAGCCGGAGGGTATGGCAGAGAAGGCCTGAGTAAATATTTCACTGGTGTTTTCAGTGATATGCCGTTTTGTGATTACTTCTGTTTGAAAATTTTTGTGCATGAAAATAGCACTCTCAAAGAAAACACAGGAGTGATCAGAGAGAGCAACATCAGTCACCACAACCTTAGAAATGTTCAGACCCTTTGAGATAATTAAGTCCAAAGTGTGACCCTTATTGTGTGTGGGCTCCGTTACATGCTGAGTCAGTCCATAATTATCGAGGACACAATACATTTCTTTAGTCCCTTTGTCCTGGTGGTCGTCAACATGGATGTTAAAATCACCAGCAATAACTACATAGTTGAATTCAATACAGACAGTAGAGAGCAGCTCGGCAAAGTCATCAAAAAAGGTTGCACAGTATTTAGGTGGCCTGTAGATATTTAGAAATATAGCTTTGGATGCTTTGGGTGAGGAATTCAACTGAAGAGCCACATGTTCAAAAGAATCAAAGTTTCCGTGACTCATCTGTTTACATTGGAGGGAATTATTAAACAAAATGGCAACTCCACCTCCTTTCTTATGCACTCTAGCTTCACTCATAAATCTGAAGTTGGGAGGAGCTGACTCTATGAGGACAGCTGAACTGTTATCTGGGTTTAACCAAGTTTCCGTTAAAAACATAAAATCAAGGTTATGCTCGGTAATAAAATCATTGATTAAAAAGGTTTTTCCTGACAAGGACCTGATATTTAGTAAAGCTAAACTTAATGTGATTGAAGCGTTATCTACCCAATTTTTTTGGACAGGCCGTGGGTGACAAGAAATAAATGTTAAATTTGATAAATTTGGAAAATGAGTTGGGTGTATCCTCTTTCTTAATAGATTCACCATTCTTTTCCTGTTACCTATCAAGACAGTAATTTGGCCATGTGGTGGCACACTGGGCCCCGGCTTTTTGCGGAAGACGACATGAGTGACAGGATCAATGACAGGGAGGGGGGACTTGGCCAAGAGTAAAGATTGTGCAGAGGGAATACAGTAGTTTGAACTTGAACTAGGAGGGGAGCACTGAAGCAGAGGTATAGGAGCAGCTGCAGAGTCAGGTGAGGACTGGGGCCACAAGGGGGGACCAGTACTAGTAGGGAGCAAAGAAAGCTCTGTGGAAGAAGTGGTAGGCATTGCTTGGGAGCTGTGCCATGGAAACAGTCATGCATGTGTGAGGGGTGCTGTCTGTACAACATGTTGAATGTTTGATGCCAGCATGCGGCTTCCCAGTTTGCTTGGGTGGAGGCCGTCATAATGGTAAAAAGACGGACGGTTCCAGAATAAGTTAAAGTTGTCTATGAAGTAAAAACCATGGGTGTGGCATGCACTTTGGAGCCAAGAATGGAGCTGGAGGAGCCGGCTGAACCGCTCTGTGCCAAGGCCGAGTGTGGGGAGAGGGCCACTGATGAATACTGACAACCCGCAGTTCTCCAAAACCCCACACAGACTGATAAGGTGGCTCTTTGGCACCTTGGATTCACGGCAGCGTATGTCGTTTGATCCGATGTGCACGACCAGACGTTTAATTGGAGGTGGGAATGATTTAAGTAGGTCTGGAAGTGTATCTGTGATTTTTGTGACAGTGGCTCCTGAAAAACAGTAAGTGGCGGCATTAAAGAAACGTACGTTTCTTATTATGGAGCTACCAACGATGGCTGTGGTTGGAGGGAACAGTGGCTGAGGACGGCATGGAAGAGGCGAGGGCTGCTGCTGTGTGGGGACTGCTGGCATTGTCACAGACTCAGCGGTTGATGGAGTCTCGCGCAACTCCCCATGGGATGGAGGACCGCTGGAGCGGCGTGCCTTGAGGGCCTCTAGAGCAGCCTCCTTCACAATCCTGCGCCTGGAGGCAAAGGTCGCAGACCTGGATGGGGGTCCCGACACAGACACCCTGACCTCTTGGCCTGGGGGCAATGGATCAGTCCGACTGGAAACAGGAGAAAGATGGACAGTTTGGAGGGGGGGAAAGTCCTCTACACTCAGGATGTCATACCTGTTTGTCTCCTGGAGCTCGTAGGATGAACCATCTAAGGGGCTGGATCGCGCTTTGCGTTTTCCTTGTACCGTGAACCATGGGTTATGATTGGGAGTGGAACTGTTTGCCCTGAGCCTCGGAGTTGGACTGAAAATGAAGGTGGTCTTCACACTACTGCTCAACCACTTGGGCTTAGCCCCCTGCAGCAGCCATTTGTCCTCCACTGGGGGATGAGGGAATGGAACTGAAGACACCAGCCTGGTTGTTGCTGTGGGTTGTGCAGGGTGCTCAGCGCAGAGCTGAGGAGGCAATACAGCAGCGGGAGTCGGGCCAATAATGTTGGGATCCACTGTTTCCATGGAGCCAGGACCTAGTTCTGGGATGGTTGAATCCAGGCAAGCAGGATTACCAGGAGGACCATGACCAAGAGCAACAACTGAGTCCAGTCTCAGCTCTTCTTCCCTGATCCAGTGGAGATTGGAGATGCGCTGCTCCAGCTCTGCAATCTACTGCGATTTAAGAATACAGCTGTCGCAGTCATGTGGAGAAGTGAGTGGAGCCATGGTGGTGGGGAAAACAGTTACCTCTGGCCTCTCTGTGGGGTGTTTTTTATGTTTCATGTGACCTTGTAGCGTCTGCTGCTACTGCTGCTGCTGCTGTGGTGACCTTGTAGCGTCTGCTGCTACTGCTGCTGCTGCTGTGGTGACCTTGTAGCTCCTGCTGCTACTGCTGCTGCTGCTGTGGTGTCCTTGTAGCTTCTGCTGCTACTGCTGCTGCTGCTGCTGTTGCTGCTGTGGTGACCTAGCTCCTGCTGCTACTGCTGCTGCTGCTGTGGTGGCCTTGTAGCTTCTGCTGCTACTGCTGCTGCTGCTGTGGTGTCCTTGTAGCTCCTGCTGCTGCTGCTGCTGTGGTGTCCTTGTAGCTCCTGCTGCTACTGCTGCTGCTGCTGTGGTGTCCTTGTAGCTTCTGCTGCTACTGCTGCTGCTGCTGCTGTGGTGACCTAGCTCCTGCTGCTACTGCTGCTGCTGCTGTGGTGGCCTTGTAGCTTCTGCTGCTACTGCTGCTGCTGCTGTGGTGTCCTTGTAGCTCCTGCTGCTGCTGCTGCTGTGGTGACCTAGCTCCTGCTGCTACTGCTGCTGCTGCTGTGGTGGCCTTGTAGCTTCTGCTGCTACTGCTGCTGCTGCTGTGGTGACCTTGTAGCTTCTGCTGCTACTGCTGCTGCTGCTGCTGCTGTGGTGGCCTTGTAGCTTCTGCTGCTACTGCTACCAGGCTATTGTTAGCTGTTGTTAGCACGCCCTGCGTTGTTGTATGAAGAATGTGATTATCACTATGGCAGCATTTTTGTAAATATAAATCTAACAATACTATGTATACAGCTGATCTAGAGCGACACACCCCAGTCAGAAGTGGAAATAAATGGATTATTACAGGAGCTAAATAACTGTTCACACTGGGGGCATCCATCTTCCATTGACACCTCGGGGTGGCGAGGTTTCACTGAGTTCCCAGTATGAAATTCAGACTTCGGGGGACGTTCTAGTTTTACTTTCCCACTCGGACCCCGAAATTCCTACTTCTGACTACAACTTGAATGCACCAGAGATGTGAAGCCAAATGTGTTTGTTTGTAATGCTAATGAATGCAGCATGGATCTTTGTCGGAACTCTGCATTGCTTTACAAGTTCTTTTTCAACAACTTACAGGATGCAAAGCGACGAGGTAATGTGTCTCTTTCTAGTTACGTAGCGGTAGTTTTTGATGTGTGACGACAAGCAATGTGGGGAAAAGTTATTATCGTAGTTGTAGCCGGCTATGTATCACTACTTACAGCCCGGTGCTCTAAGACATGTAATATAAATGATAAAATAATATAAATTTGGGTAACGCTTCCTTTTACGGTACTATAATTACCATGTATTTACATGGTAATTACTAGGTAAGTACCATGTAATAAGGGGTAGTTACTGTAAAATTACCATGTAATTACAAGGTAACTATATAGGTAATTACCTTGTACTTTTGAAGTAATTACCTAGTCAATTCCAGGCAAATACCAAGTACCTACCTGGTAATAAGTATTAATTACTGGGTAATTACTCAGTAATTATTAAGTATTTATATGGTAACTATGTGACTAATTATTAGGTACTCACTAAGAAATTATTATATTATTTCCTAACAACCACATATAATAATTTGTAATTACTGGGTGTTCCTTAAAGTAATTACAAGGTAATTGTATAGTAATTTATAATGTACTAATTTCATGAGTACCAAGTCATTTTCTGACAACTACCAAGTAACTACAAGGTCATAAATAGCAATTACTGAGTAATTACTAAGTAACACATGGTAAAAACCTTATTATTTACACTGTAAATACTTAGTAAATATATTATTGATTATATTTATAAAACAAACATTATTGATTGTATTTATTTTGTAACTTCACAGCAACTACCCTTTAATTGTACATGACAACTACCGTGTAAGGCTATGTATTGTATTGGTAAATACACAGTAAGTACTGTAAAATTTAAAAAGAAATTATGACACTACCAGTTACTTTCCTATTGGCTACCAGGTGTAATGACCAAGAAATTATAAGTTTCTACTAGATACTTACCATGTAATTACTAGGACATGAAGAGTATTTACTACTTATTACTAGGTACTACTAGGTATTAACGCCATGTATTTCCCTAGCAGTCAATAGGTTTTTACTACTTACCTGGTAACTTCTTAGTATTTACCCAGTAACTACAACATTTACCTGGTAATTACAGTTGAACTGTACTGTAAAAGGAAGTGAGGTCTGTTTCCATGCTATTACCTGGTAATTACTTATTTGTTACCCAGGAACAAGAAAAATACCTACATGGAAATTACATAGTTATTAAAGTGTGACTGTACTGTAAAAGGAAGTGAGGTCTGTTTCCATGCTATTACCTGGTAATTACTTATTTGTTACCCAGGAACTACAAAAATACCTACATGGAAATTACATAGTTATTAAAGTGTGACTGTGCTGTAAAAGGAAGTGAGGTCTGTTTCCATGCTACTACCTGGTAATTAGTCAGTATTTAGCCCTAAACTAGGAAACTGTCACATCACACAAGACACTTGGACCGAAAATGCCGCCAAACTGACCAGTGACTATGATACAGTGTCAGAGTACAGTGATACAGAGTCTGAGTCTCCCCCTTGAACAGCACACTGTATCTGTCAGGAGATAAGAGTTCCCATCAAAAACCACCATCACCAGCCATCAAATTACATTAAGATGAATGCATTATTTTTACACTTCCTCACTCAAAACACCTCACTGTGACACATATACAAAAACAAGTGAGCTGCCAAAGATAAACGTTTTAATCCAATGGATTTCAAATTCTCATAAAACAATTTCAAAAACAGTGCAATTTAGGTAACACTTTATAAGTACACACTATTAAGCATTAATAAATATTGAATTCATCATTTATAAAGCATTTTTCTGACATGAATAATTAGTAATAACACATTTATACACGTAATTATAAATAATTTACTCATCATAAATAAGCATATCAGTAAAGGATTTTACTGAATTCATCATTTATAAAGCATTTTTCTGACATGATTATTTAGTAATAATTCATTTATACACACAATTACAAATGCTTTACCCATCATTAATAAGCTTTGGAAAAAAATAATAATTGCAGCCTATCAGCATATTGTGACTGTAAAACATGAACAAGGGTAAACGTGGCCAAATCAAAACTAGCCAACACCAACTGCGCATCACAGAAAATTACAGTACGCAAAATAAATTCCAGTTAACAATTTTGTATCCAAGTACACAAAATAAATCTTTAAGTTATATATATATATATATATATATATATATATATATATATATAGATATATATATATATAGATATAGATATAGATATATATAGATAGATAGATATATACATATACATATATATATATGTATATATACATACACATATGTGTATATATATATATACATTTATATATATTTTATATATATATGTGTGTGTGCGTGTGTGTGTGCGTGTTTATACATATATACACACATGCACACAAATATTTATATTTGTTCTTCTAGTATCAAATATAAAAGTTCAAAGATATTTCACTGTCACTTACTGTTTTTCTAAACCCTTTATCTGACAAAATTATTCAGCCAGACAAAACAATCAACAGCAGAGAAAATAATCCTGGCAATGTTATTTTAAAGACACGACAAAAACAAACTGCAGTGATTACCTCACTACCACCTTCAAAAGAAGATTGGTAACAGTGACTGCAAATTACTTGTACTTTTTGGAAATGTTATAAATTAGTCTGCCAAAAGCACCATCAGGGTGATTCTTTGCGAGCCACTCATTCCATTCAATCAGTGAAAGGTGGTCAGAGAGCAAACTGTCAGTGCAGTTTCCCCTCCAGATCTGCTCTTTGTAGGATCTCCAGGCCCTCTCAAGATGCTTCGTTAGGGCACCAGCTTGGGGATCTACATACCACCTCCTGTGGTTAACAGTGTGATGGTTGTATCCTAGTCCAGAGAGCACCCGATAAGCACGCCACTCGTCACTGATAACTGAAGATCTAGGCCTCACATGATGAACAATTAAAGGAATCAGATGTCTTCAAGATTGTCTCTTCACAAGGCGCTGGATGGGTTTTCTTCGTCCTTGATGATGCCTCACATCCAACATCCCTGAGACCCACTTCTTTCTTTTCCACCCACCGGTCATTCTTCCTCTCCCATACTGAGGCATAAACAAACAAACATAAAAAACCTAAATTTACACATTCTATGTACAACAACTTTCTCAACTCTCCTTGAAACTTATTCAAATTCACAATTGAATTAACATACATTTCTTTTGTGCTGAAAATGAAAATGGCTTTAATGTTTATACTATTATTATTGTTATTATTATTATTATTATTATTATTATTATTATTATTACCCACCTGTACATGAACCGCATCGTTACTGAGAGAGACGTTTGAGTGACTGAAGATGGACATGTGCCTCACTGAAATTTGTTTTTCCTGTCCTTTATGTGGTATATGGCGGCCAGTCCTTTTAAAAAGAATAGGAACATACTGTAATTAGGGCACACACTGGCACACAGGTTTAGGTAGCAATAATAACAATAAATATAATCAAGATGGCATTATCAGGTTACCATAAAATGATAATATAATCAGCACAACACAAAAAAAATGTGTAATTAGATTGTAGTTTGTCACAAGGATTATTTGCTAAGACTTTTATTACAAATTTAAATTTGTCAATTTCATCATTATAAAATTACACAGTAAAGCTGTAGACCTTAATGAACACTTTGCTTTTTGTAGGGGATAATTCATTTGACCTGTTCTAAATGTTTGGTAATAAGTAATTTACTCGTCTCAGGTTGCTACTTTTTGAAATGGCTATTCATTGATATGGTCGTTTGTTTAATGAATTAAAGATACAGTTTTTGTTCTTCTACCCGTTTGTTCACATTAGGAAGTTAAGGATTAATTACAATTATGCAATATTCTAATTTCATATACTGTATATACATATATATATATATATATATATATATATATATATATATATATACATATATATATATATATATATATATATATATATATATATATATATATATATATATATTACTGTTTATCTCTTATTCCATTGATAAAATTGCTAAATTGCTCATTAAACAAATTTCATGTAATTATTTAATCCTGCAACATTACATCTCATATTAATCCGACCCAAACATGCACATAAATCAACAAATAACTGCACATTTGTTTAATTTTCCTATATCTATCATTGTGTTACCGTGCATATCTGTCTCCACTGTTCGTACTTCTCTTCAGTTTCATGTCCGTATGGCAAATTCTGCATTTAACTCTTCTTTGAAGCAGTCTCCTCCTCTGTAGCCACTTTATTAGCTTCAGGGCATTTCTTCTTGATATTTCTTTCTTACTCAGTTTTTTTAGTCGAGTGAATCCGCTCATTATCACTGAACCGCTCTGATTCACTGAAGGACTACAATCCCGCTCTTAATACGTCATCAGCGTGGGGCGAACATGCTTCTTCTGCGTCATCAACGTGTCGTCGCAGGCGGGAGCAAACGTCACATTTCCCTGGAAGAAACTTAAATGTCGCCAATGTCATGCTGAACTCTGGCAAAACACGAAGATTTGTGCGAAAAGATTGTTGGTGTGGATATAAGAGAGTCTGTGGTCGTCGATGGCACCAGTGGTAAGTACGTTTACATACATTAATCATGCTGACTGATGTTAGACCGTAGAGCATCACCTCACTATACTCTGGTTCAGTTTGTTCAATAAAAACAAAATCTTTTTTAGGAAATATTACAAAAATATTTATCAATATTTATGAATTACTCTTATGATAATTTCAGCAATATAAATGAACAAAGGCTTTACATAAAATAAACCACATGCTCTGAGTGCTTCAGGCAGACCTATATAAGTATTTACATGTATGTATGGTGATCAAAAATAGATACATGACATTACGTTCTGAAATGTTGTTGTATTATTTTTTCTTTAATTAATGCCATCAAAATTGGGCTAAAAATAGTCATACAGGTAGGCCTGATAGTTTGTTGACTGTGTGATGCCAGAACTATGGGAGGCCGTTTAGGACAAAACGCATCAAAAACCTTCACACACACACTGACGATTGGCACATAAGGACTGAAACAAGGAAAAACACACCAAAAACCTGTACATACACCCTCAGTTTACACACACTCACACTGATAATGGGTACTTACACACTGTAAATAAAGACTAAACACATTAAAAAGCCACATACACACACTGACAATAGGCACATACACACACAACTGCACACACACACACACTGAGTATTTACACAAACTGATAATGGGTATATAACACACAAAAATATGCACACACAACTGGTCATGCACACACACTGACAATGGGTACATACACAATAAACATTTTCACACATTGAAAATCTGTACACACGCACACATTATATAGAGCATGAACAGGGACCACCTTTCACACAGGGGGTAATAGTTTTCATGTCTGTGTTAACTTCCTCTACTAATCTCGTATGCGTGCGTGTGTGTGTGTGTGTGTGTGTGTGTGTGCGTGTGTGTGTGTGTGTGTGTGTGTGTGTGTGTGTGTGTGTGTGTGTGTGTGTTGGTGTGAGTGTAAAATAAATTCAATGCGCCCGGAAGCTCCGGTCAGTGTAACCGGAAGGCACCTGAAACTGCTTGTTGACAGCTTGTCTAAAGTCCGCCAATGGCACAGCTACTTCCGACTTTGCTGTTTCAAAATATTTGTCTCTTTATTATAAATAGTTAATCCTATACTATTGAAACTTCACACTTGAAGGACAATGACTTATTGTTCATTATTTTTGCGTAAATTAACCATCTATCAGAACAAACCTCCTCACTCACTTGATAAATTAAGAGTTTCGCCATGTTTGCATGTATTTTATTCTGAAAGCTTTGACAGGAAGTCATGGTATCTAAGCCAGATGATGCACACTTGACTCTTGACTTCGATCATGACGGAGCATCACAGGTACCACAGGTAGACAAACCGAGGAGGCTGTTTCAATTGTTTTTTTCCCCCAAGCTAACCTTTTTACACCGTGTGTCTGTGGATTGACTCCAACAATAGTGCAGCACATTCTCGTGACTCTGAGCTTTCAGCACGACGAGCCACAGAAGACATGGAACCAACAGTCCTGGTATGGCTCCACAGCGCGGTGAAGTGTCCAGCTACCGGGCTCTGCTGGATTGACTGGATGCAGTGCAGAACACAAACGAAGAAGTCACGTAACCTCAATATGAGTCATTGTACAAGGCTGAAAAATAAAAGTCCACAAATAAAATTCAACTTATGTGCCGCCATATCTTCGAGGACTACATAGTGTAATCAGCTTGCGGACTTTAACAAGCTGTCAACAAGCAGTTTCAGGTGCCTTCCGGTTACACTGACCGGAGCTTCCAGGCGCATTGAATTTATTTTACACTCACACCAACACACACACACACACACACACACACACACGCACACACACACACGCACGCATACGAGATTAGTAGAGGAAGTTAACACAGACATGAAAACTATTACCCCCTGTGTGAAAGGTGGTCCCTGTTAATGCTCTATATAATGTGTGCGTGTGTACAGATTTTCAATGTGTGAAAATGTTTATTGTGTATGTACCCATTGTCAGTGTGTGTGCATGACCAGTTGTGTGTGCATATTTTTGTGTGTTATATACCCATTATCAGTTTGTGTAAATACTCAGTGTGTGTGTGTGTGTGCAGTTGTGTATGTATGTGCCTATTGTCAGTGTGTGTATGTGGCTTTTTAATGTGTTTAGTCTTTATTTACAGTGTGTAAGTACCCATTATCAGTGTGAGTGTGTGTAAACTGAGGGTGTATGTACAGGTTTTTGGTGTGTTTTTCCTTGTTTCAGTCCTTATGTGCCAATCGTCAGTGTGTGTGTGAAGGTTTTTGATGCGTTTTGTCCTAAACGGCCTCCCATACAGAACAGTTTTGTCTCCACCTGCACTGAATGGCTGGTATAAACACAGTGGTGAAAGGGTTTCTCTGCAGATATTAAATCTCAGTTTTAACTGCTGAATCAACACCTCAGATGTCAGTATAAACCAGTGTCTCTGTTATTTACGTCCCAAATGATGCAAGAAGCTGCTATGTTCACAAATTTGCTGCACAGTAAAGCTTTGTAATTTATCACAGAGATTTCCAGATTTATTTTTACAATTAAAGTGTTTTTCTGTAAATATGGCTAAATCCCTTAGTCTAAGAGTATTAGACAAAGGGAAAAAAGAAGTTGTGTATGTTCAAATTATGATCTAACAAAATACAGGAGATCCACTGGATCAGTTATTACAACAGACTAGCCGAGATCAGAGATGAATGAAAACCTTTGTTGGTACTGAATGTTTTGAATACATTTTAAAATGTTTTTTTGTTTGTTTGTTTGTTTTTAAAGGTGTGTCCCTCGCCCTATTGCACAACTGAAAGACAAAAGTCAACCACAGGATTTGGAGATGTGTCAGCTGAGGGTAGAGGTCCTAAAGCAGAAGGCTGAAGAGCTTACCAAGGAAAGAGACTATCTAAAAGAACAGTTGGCAGCAGGTAAGATTTACTACACACAGTATGAACACACATTTAAATACACCTTGGTCTTACTTTGTTAGTTTATCTCTGGACACTCGAGTATCTATATATCTATCTTTACATACATATATATTTATGCCTCTTTGTGCCACTTAGCCTATTGTTTGTATTTATTTTAACAGCTCTTAAAAAGGGGGGCAGTAGTTCCACCCAGGCAGTTGACTTGCCTTCATCTTCCCCTTGTGATAGCTCAAGTGAATATTCCTCTGATGCTTCATCTGACTCCTCCTTTGAATCATCCTCATCAGAGGAAGACAAGAAGAAGAAGAAAAAGAAGAAGCGGAGAGAGAGAAAGGCCAAGAAGTCAAAGAAAATGGAAACAAAGACACCTAAGAGAGGTAAAGAGGTTCACTACATTACTTTGCTCACTAAATACATATTCAAAATAGTTTTTTCTTATTTAATTTAGCAAGCGAATTCCTTATTATGCAGTATATTTGCCAGATTTTATTTCATACATAAAAGCTATTGATTTTGCTGGATTACACTTATGCATGCATTCCTTTAAGTCATCATCTAACCATGGTGTGCTTACATTTTTATTGTGTTTTTCTTTAATGGTGCAATTTTTTGTACTATTGGCATAAACATTTTATTAAGTTAACCAGTACCACCTCTGGATCTTGTTCTCATTTTATGTGAACCAATTTACGTCTTCTACAAATAATTCTCGGTTGAACATTTATTTTTATTTTTTTATATTATACCTTTGGTCTTCTCTTAGGCACTTGCAGCTTTCTCACAACAGCAACCAAAATTTGATCATTATAACCTACAGTTATAGATACCATTTTGGAGAATAACTCAGCTACATCAGTAAAAATCTGATCCATGTATGTAGAACTAATGTAGGACTCTTGTAGAACTCACAGTGCCACACGCTGTTAACCTTAATCTAGTTAATAATCTGGGATAACCCACATGCATCTGCAGGTCTGAGTTTGAGTTTTACAGAGCAGTCTGCTGAGCCCCAGTCTATATTCAGGTCACCAAAAAATAACTTTCATTGTTTAATTCACATTCTCGCTCTAATATTATAAATATTTTGTCAAGATAAACACCAAGCAGTCTGTTACAGCAACCAGTCATAACAGACCTGATCCAAGGTAAATTTAACTGCAGCCACAGTACCTCGATCTCAGATAGCATGAGATCATGCATGATTTTTACCAGGGAATAATCCTGAATATGAAAAGCAACCCTGCCACATTAAGCATATTTATCTTTCCCCAAACTCCGATCACCTTATATCATTAATGCTGTGTCTGAAAGTGCTTGTTCTGTATGTTACTCAGCAACTGCCAAAACATGTTGGTTTTCCAATATTTCTGTAGTTTTGTCAACTTATTCCGTGAGCTACAAGTACTGATGTATCTGTCTTTAGACCTTTTGTGGATAGTTTAAGATAATAGCGTAGCATGAATCTAAGAACTGGCATTTCATCTGCCCAAATGGCAACAGAGCTGTCCAAGAAGCTAAATTGTTTACCTTCCCTAAGGAGGTTGTTATAATTTGGTGGTGATCCAGATAACTACCATTAGTGAATGACTGACTGTTTTTGTTCAATAACTGCCAAACTAACAATGATATCAGTGTGATTCCAAATGCAAGGTGTAGGTTTTCAGGATCAATAAATCATATTATCCCTACCTGTAGAAAAATGCTATAGTAACTCAAATTACCGTATAATGCTTCACAAAAAATCTCAATTGTCACAGAAAATAAAGCAGTTATTTAGGAAACAATTACCCTATTCAACTTGTTTTTAGGTTTCTTGCTCTGAATATTTGAGAGTTCTGTCCTCCGAACACAATTCTATCCTGGATGCCCTCTGTGTTCTGTTGGCAAGGCCAATACCTGGGTTTAATCACGATGCTGAAAAGGGTCTCGGGGCTC
>JAZDUH010000318.1:117500-359633 GCA_036419115.1 Scarus forsteni
TGTGACCCTTGCAGAGAGATCCGTACCAAGTTCCATGAAAACCTCCTGAACAGTTTCAAAAGTGTACCTGAAATCTTTTGGGTACTCAAGGTTTAAAGCATAAATCAGTCCAAAGAGGTTAGCAAAAGCAATTGGCGGGTCAGAAAAATCTTGAAGGACAATCTCTTCTTCTACAACAACAGCAACACTCACGACACTTTGAGTAGCTGCACTGCTGTCATCCTCCAACATAGTGAGGATCCCCACAACGAGGCCTTTCGTCTGATCCTCCTCTGGGTCACAGTCCTTTGGTTGACAGAAAAAGTACAAGACATGAAGTGAAGAAATTAGTCATTAAAATACTGTGAATCAGAATAAGCTATGAGTTATTGTGCTGAAATAATTCCAAGTTATTAAATAAATATCATTTTACAAATAGAATTAATTATGACTTTGATATAACTATTTCCATCCCATATCCCACATACAGTGGTATGAAAAAGTATCTGAACCTTTTGGAATTTCTCACATTTCTGCATAAAATCACCATCAAATGTGATCTGATCTTTGTCAAAATCACACAGATGAAAAAACAGTGTCTGCTTTAACTAAAACCACCCAAACATTTATAGGTTTTCATATTTTAATGAGGATAGCACACAAACAATGACAGAAGGGGGAGGAATAAGTAACTGAACCATCACATTTAATATTTTGTGGCCCCCCCTTTGGCAGCAATAACTTCAACCAGACGCTTCCTGTAGCTGCAGATCAGTCTGGCACATTGATCAGGACTAATCTTGGCCCATTCTTCTTTACAAAAGTGCTGTAGTTCAGTCAGATTCCTGGGATGTCTGGCATGAATCGCTGTCTTGAGGTCATGCCACAGCATCTCAATGGGGTTCAAGTCTGGACTTTGACTTGGCCACTCCAGAACGTGTATTTTGTTCTTCTGAAACCATTCTGAAGTTGATTTACTTCTGTGTTTGGGATCATTGTCTTGTTGCAGCATCCATCCTCTTTTTACCTTCAACTGTCTGACAGACGGCCTCAGGTTTTCCTGCAAAACATCCTGATAAACTTTTGAATTCATTTTTCCATTAATGATTGCAAGTTGTCCAGGCCCTGAGGCAGCAAAACAGCCCCAAACCATGATGCACCCTCCACCATGCTTCACGGTGGGGATGAGGTGTTGATGTTGGTGAGCTGTTCCATTTTTCCTCCACACATGACGTTGTGTGTTCCTCCCAAACAATTCAACTTTGGTTTCATCAGTCCACAAAATATTTTGCCAAAACTTCTGTGGAGTGTCCAAGTGCCTCTTTGCGAACATTAAAGGAGCAACAATGTTTTTTAGACAGCAGTGGCTTCCTCCGTGAGTCCTCCCATGAACACCATTCTTGGCCATTGTTTTACATATAGTTGATGTGTGCACAGAGATATTGGACTGTGCCAGTGATTTCTGTAAGTCTTAGCAGACACTCTAGGGTTCTTTTTACCTCCCTGAGTATTCTGAGCTGAACTCTTGGCGTCATCTTTGGTGGACGGCCACTCCTTGGGAGAGAAGCAACAGTGCCAAACTCTCTCCATTTGTAGACAACTTCTCTGACTGTCGATTGATGAACATCCAGACTTTTAGAGATGGTTTTGTATCCTTTCCCAGCTTTATACAAATCAACAATTCTTGATCGCAGGTCTTCAGACAGCTCTTTTGAGAGAACCATGGTGCACATCAGACAATGCTTCTCATCAAGACAATTCTTACCAGGTGTGTGTTTTATAGTGGGCAGGGCAGCTTCAAGCCACTCATCAGTGATTGGGCACACACCTGACTTAAATTGTTTGGTAAAAATTGGTTTCAATTGCTCTTTAAGTCTCCTTAGGCAGAGGGTTCAGTTACTTATTCCTCCCCCTTCTGTCATTGTTTGTGTGCTATCCTCATTAAAATATGAAAACCTATAAATGTTTGGGTGGTTTTAGTTAAAGCAGACACTGTTTTTTCATCTGTGTGATTTTGACAAAGATCAGATCACATTTGATGGTGATTTTATGCAGAAATGTGAGAAATTCCAAAAGGTTCAGATACTTTTTCATACCACTGTACATATCAGCTGATGTTAAATTAAGCTACATCAAGTCATAGCCAGGACAGTTCACCTATTGAAAACACTCAGGACATTGATGAAGGGTACAAGGAGGAAAGGTACGCAGTTGAAGTTAGTGTTGAATATAGCACTATAACTACAGCTTAATTATATACGTATTTACAATTTCAATTTATACTCACAAGACAGTTTCTGAAGAGCTTCTCCTGACTGTCACTGAGGAACTAGGGAAGGCCCTTCAAAGCTGCAGTTTGTCGATGTACAGCGATGTCAGATGTCTGAAACAAAGAGTTGCATGAATTACTATAAAACTGAACTGACATAGAAAGGAGAGCCAACATGCAAGCAGCCATCCCCTTCCATACCCAGAAAATTTCTTTGAGGTCACCAGAGAACATAAATGTCCTCTCCCAAAACAGCTATAACAGCATAACATTAACAGGTTTTTATTCTTTTTTTTTTACACAAATGATTCCATCAACTTCAGTCCTAATCAAATAACCAAATACTTTCAAATATTTTCAGGTAAACAGGACAAAAATTTCTCATTGCGTCCCATTATAACTACAAATTTTAATTACACAGTCATTAAAAAATACAGTCCTGAATTCTCTAATTTCAGAGTTTAATTTTGAAAAGGATTAAAATTTATCCTTTTCTGCTTACCATGTGATTGGACATTTTTTAAATTGTATGTCTATGGATAAAACGCCTGTCATTTCTTAATGGTAAAAACAACTCTGAAAATACTGCTATTTTCTGCTTTCCCTGAAATAATTAAAAAAATAAGCATGACTTTAAATTGACTTCTAATGTCACCCAGAATGTGTCATACATGGAAATACTTCAACTTTTAATCAAAAGACAAAGGAGGTAACTAGTTCTAGGTAGCCTACACTATGAACGACACAGTATATATTTTTTGACATTTAGTAGAATTGCTTTCAAAATAACAGTGGCATGGGAATTTGCTGAAGTCAGCCTGATGCAAACATTAATAAAACTCAATAACCAGTCACGCAAGTAGCTCCATGTTGTCCCTGTCTGATGTTCAGGGACAAGTGTTAAACCCCAGTCTCTTTTTAAGCTTTAAAACTGATACTTTTTAGGCTTTCTCACAGATTCAGTGCCACTAGCATCAGTTAGCTGCTAGCTTTAGCTAATGGCTGAAGCTGTCCTTGTTTGAATGTTGAAAATCTGTATGTTGCCTGTTAAACAATGTACAATGCTGTGCAACACAACTCAGAACAAAATTCCCTTGCCATTTAAATTAAATTTAAAATTACTTACCTGTGTGGACTCCAAGTCGAGGCAGCACTGCCATAATGAGACTCCAAGTGTAGTTCAGTGCCAACTCGGATAGTTGGCTTTCCCGCATTTGACAACAAAGAAATAAAAGTTTGCAGAACTGTTGTCCCTTGTATTGATCTCCAACTTACAGATTTAAGTTTTACAAACTCACCAAATTGTTTTGAAACAAACAACTGGTTTGCTTTGTTGTGCTAACTGATATTATTCCCCCAGATGTCAATAAATTGTATTTTTAAGTTTTACCAACTTAAATGGCTGTTTTAGGCCAAAAAATAACAAGCTGGTTTTTTAACAGTGTGGAACCTTGTGGAACACTTTTGGTAACACTTAAAAATTCTGAAAAATAGCTTCCAAATTTAACAGATTGGCATCTGTCTGATAAATAGCTCCTAAACCAATCACAAGCATTATTATCAAATCCAATATTTTGTAGCTTCTGCAGCAACAGGCAATGATCAACAATATCAAACGCTTTTGATAAATCAATAAAAAGCGCTACACCATGTTGTTTTTTGTCAAGTGCTGACGTAATGTCATTTACAACTTTAGTGACAGCAGTAATGGTACTGTGTCCAGCTCTGAAACCAGACTGGAAAGGGTTTAGGATAGTAGCATTTGATAAGAAGTTTTTTAATTGATAATTGATTAATGACTCAAGGATTTTGGCTAAGCAAGGCAGTTTTGAAATTGGTCTGTAGTTATTAAGTTTTTCCTTGTCACCACCTTTATGAAGGGGTATGACATGTGCCATTTTCCAGATCTTAGGAACAGTACCAGATGTAATTGAGGAGTTACAAATGCTTGTTATGTGACCTGAGATGAGCGGAGCAGACAGCTTAAGAAAGACAGGGTCTAAATTATCCTCACCGGTGGATTTTTTTGGGGTCAATAGCAATCAGAGCATCTCTAACTGAGTTAATGGAGACCGGATGAATACTAAACAGCTGAGTGGATGGGGAACACAGTAACATGTTATCTGAGTGACTTTTCGGGTATTGCTGGAGAAGGTAACCAGAGGCAACAAAGTGCTTATTTAAGGCTAAACTAATTTTTTTGTGGTCAGAGATAATTTGATCATTTACAAGGATCTGATTAGAAATGGAGGAATAATTATTATTTCTATTTGAACTAATCACTCTCCAGAATTTTGCAGGATTAGAGGAAGAGCTAGAAACTAAGTTGACAAAATATTCTGATTTTGCTTTCCTCGCCATTGTTGTACATTTATTTCTTAACTTTCTGAATGACTGCCAATGTGAATGATGCCCAGACCGTCTGACTAGAACCAAAGCATTGTTCCTTTCGATGAATAAATCTGAGAGATCACTGGTAAACCAGGGATTTGATCGATTTTTTACTCTGTGTTTTTTAAATGGTGCATGTTTGTTTACAACAACAAGAAGAGTTTTGGAGAAATATTCCAAGGCCAACTCTGTGTCCGGTATATGAGATTTGGCATGAATATCACTATAAAACAAATCGTTTAGAAATGCTTGTTCAAGTTTTTTAGTTGTCTTTTCAAAACAATTTTGTGTGGTAATTTCTTTGTATGAGTATTCCTGATACAGGCAACAGGACAGTGGTCACTCACTCCAAGGTCAAAAACACCTGAGGAGATTATTTTATCATCTCTGTTAGAGAGGATGAGGTCAATCAGTGTGGACTTCTCAGGGTGTTTTAGATTAGGTCTCGTTGGTTCAGAGATCATTTGAGAGAGACCAAGACTGCAGCAGACATCTTTAAAGCTGTTTGAGGAGTCAGAGAGCCAGTCAAAGTTAAGATCTCCCATAATAATAACCTCTCAGAGCAGAGGCAGACGATCAGTAATAGTGAGAAAACTCCGGATTTATTCAAGTCCCAAAAGTCAGTGATCAAACAAAGATGCTATATACAATAAAAGTGGTGGCGGTGGCAGGAGCTCATGGAGACCTGGAAGACACAGAGAGAGAGTCTGGTTAGTCTTGAGGCAGAGAGAGCAAAAATCCAGAACACCATCAAAAAAGAGACAATGAGCTCCAAGTGTCGGAGACAGGCTTAAGGCCAGCACTAGAGACTGGTGTAGACGAACCACAAATGAAGTGCAATCAGCCGGCGTCGAGTAGAGGAAGACTTAAGTAGGGGAGTCATCAAGGCAGATGAAGAACAGGTGAGGCTCCCGGTCAGGTAAGCTCCAGAGCCACGCCCATGCCACAACCACAGGAGAGAGAGAGAGAGAGAGAGAGAGAGAGAGAGAGAGAGAGGAGACAACCCAAGAGGGGAGGGGGAGAGGAGCACAGCAAACTGGAGGAAAGGGTGAAATCCTCACACTCTATGCACATTTTTTGAGATGAAGTTGGCCAGATCAGTAATGGCACTTGTGACAGCTGAAGGAGGCCTGTATAAACCTATAAGGATAAAACAATCATTTGATACCAGAGCAAATTCAATAGCAATAAATTCAAAACAATTTGGTACAGACACTGCATGTAGCAAGGAAACAGAGTAATAAAATTTAATATAAACAACTCCACCTCCTTTCTGTACCCTGTCTATTCTAAATAAAGAGTCGTTATTTATAGCTAATTCAGAGTCACTGACACTCTGCTTTAGCCACGATTCAATCAGAACCACAACATCACAGTCTGTCTCAGAGACTAGAATCTTAACGTGATCCAATTTTTCTTGTTTGAGTAGACTCCTGATGTTTAGATGAATAAAACCTAAACTTTTTCTTGATTTAAGGACACTTGGTGAATGTAGGCTTGGTTTTGCAGGGATTTCTATGTTATTATGGGACTCTATAGATATATAGACCAGATTGTCATAATTTATGCCATTCAGGGACATACCGTATATAGATTTTGTCCTTTGGGACTTGCAGACAGTGATTTGATGAGTTGAGTTAGTTCTTTGTTCTGACCAGAAGAGGGCGTTACATGCATCAGGATTGGATGGTGGGTCAGAGCAGTGACGTAGGCTGATGACCTTTTGGTGAACCAGGTGTGAATGAGGAGCAGACAGTCAGCCGTGGTGGGCATTGTTTGATGAGGGAATGTACGTATATTTTGCTGATTTTAAAGTTAACTGGATATAAAGTTAACAAGTAGAGCCTTTCCATTTTTGTTGAGGTGGATACCATCGCTGGCGAATAAGTGTGTTTTTTTCCAGTAGGCGCAGAAGTTGTCGACAAAGCGGATACCTGCAGATCGGCAAAAACCTTTGAGCCAAATATGGAGCTGGCAGAGATGGATGAATTTAATATCGCCAAGACGCGGAGAGGGCAGCGGGCCAGATACAATGCACTGTTTTCCAGAGTCCAGGACAGTTTCTATTAGAGTTTTAAAATCCGCTTTTAATTTCTCTGACTGCTGCAGCCTGAGATCATTCAGCCCGGCGTGAATTACAACTGTGGCTGCAGATGGATTATTTTGGAAGTTGTGAGGGAGCAGTGAGTTTATACAGGATACCTGGGTGCCGGAGTAGGAGTGAGTTTCAGTTCCGGGGATGGAAACATCGCGGACCATGGAGGAACCGACGGTCAAGCAGGTTGGTTGAACGGCTGCAGTAGCTGGAGCTACCATGCGAGTGGAACCCTTTAACTCCAGGGAGCATTGGGGCCGGGAGCAAGAAGCAGCCGTATGATCCTTGGCGCGAGGTGGACAAGGAGTGCAGTTGGCAGGGGACAAGAACTGCGGAGAGTGGATCCTTGCTGAATGTTTCAGCCTCACATTCCCCTCCAGTGTCAGAGACCAAGCAGGGTGGGTGGTGACCTGGCCAAGTCCCGATGATATTGCAAGAGGCCTGGCATCACGCGATAAGGATACCCGGTGTTTACAGTCATCAGTTACAGGTGGAAACTGCGCCATGTCAAGCAGATCAAATCTGTTTGACAGCTGAAGAACCTCCGTTGTAGCAAGGCGAGGCTGGCATGGACCAACTGACTTTCTTTTGCTGTCAAGGGACCAGGATGGTGTAGAGCAGACTGGAACTTTGAGTTTTGCACCCATTTGAACCCAGGCATCGTCTGGTGAGGTCGATTGCGGATGAGTTACCGGCAGGAACCGGCCACCTATCCCCGGCAGCAGGAGCAGTGGTTCCCTAGTCGAGCTCACCCCCAGTGCTGGTTGTAGCAGTTACAGCTTAACCCTGAGTCCTGTTTGATCAGGGATGTTTGTTGGAGTTCATCAGTTTATCAAGTCTTACAACAAGGATCTTGGTTTCTTGGAGTCTAATCATCACTTGGACACAGACTTATAGGTCTGTATTTACACCTAAGAGGATTCTTTCCCTTTTTATGTAGATCTGAAATTATAGCTTTCATCATGCTCTGTGGTAGAGACTTCTTTTCAAATGTTTCTGTGAACACTACATTCAATAGTCTCTCTCACGAGACTCACAGATCCTCAACCTAACAGGCCAGAGTCAGGCCATCACCAGAACATGTAACCAATATTATAAACCCATCTGCAACCGTAGTCCCTAACATGAATCATTTTTAATGCTGTTAGTGCTCCTGTTTTCCTCCTACAGACTGTAGCACCACAGGAAATTAATGTCAACTGCTTTAGACATGCAGAGAGAAATTAACTTAAATAGAAGCTTACCTTTATATTGAAATATTAAGAACAAGTAAGACACAATCCTTCACACTGTTCAGACATGTAAAGATGCGTTCACATTGTCTTGGTGACCAAGATCTCGTTGCCACTAAGTGACATCACGTCCTCTTGAGTTTCTTCAAGATCATGCTGTATAACATGAATTGTTTATTTGTATATATTGACATTATTCCATCTGTATCCTTTTATCACCTACCAACCAAAAAACACTGCAGCTGATGGCCCTGCAGCAGCATCGTCTGTCAGTTCTCTGAGGTTCTGTCACAGCTCTATATTGACATTGCATGGAGTGTCAAGGTCACCCAAGTCATGTTCTGTGTGTAGGTGGCTTAAGGGTCTATTTATGATATTCTGTCATTTTTTTCTGGTGTAAAGGGATGAAATCATATATCTGACCCTGTTCCAGAGTCTCTGCATCCCTTGTTCTTCATTGAACACCACTCACTGCCAGAAGACCCTCTGTGTGAGTTTAGTTGCAGAGCTGGTCTACATCAGAAGACACTGTTTTTCTTTTCTGTGTTGGCTTTTTCACTAGAAGCTCTTCTTTTGAAAGTAAAAGCTTTTCGCCACAAAATCTCTGGCAGGTTGGTCATCTCATGGCCTCTCCCACAGCGCATGGTGCACCTGGTGCAGCACAGGTGTTTTCTCCAGACCCATTGACTCTTTGAGTAGATGTGTGACATAATCTGTGACATTTTTTCCATCCTCCACAGAATACTGTATGTGCAGGTCAGGGCCGCCCCTGCCAAATTGGGGCCCTAAGCAGAATTTAATTTTTGGGGCCCCCACCTCGTTGAGGCTGCTTCAGTAGAAATGCTGCATGATGACCCTGCTGATATGCTGGTTGAGGCTGCTTAAGTTGATGTGCTGCTTGATAGCTCTTGTACCGTACTGGGTCCTGGCTCTGTGTTACCCTTTGTCACATAATTCAACATTGACTCTGTTATGATAAGAATTCCATCATACAAGTAGATTGTTAAGATTTGTTTTGGTCTTAATGGCAAATTAAACATTGACATTATTGTAAACACTGACTTTACAAAGATTGAAATGCAAATAATGTGAATAAGACTACTACTACTAATAATATTCATTATGGTTTGATTTGGTGATATTTCTACATTTAAATATTTTTATGTACTAATTTTTTCAATTTTTTACTTTGGTTTTATATTGGTACAATGTTGTTTGCTGCTGCAACACTTTAAATTTTTCCACTATGAGTCAAATAAAGTGATACCTTAATTTATCTTATCTAATCTTGTATGACTGTTATGGATTCAATTCACCAAGAGATAGCGACATTTTACCTCCATAAAAGCGCAAGACTTATATTGAGAGCATAGATTGATAGGCTATAAACTTGAGCCATCAAACCAACATCAACAGGTCAATTAAGCACTCCTCAACAGAGGTGCATTTACAGTATATGAAGTTAAGACAATCAATAAATGATGAGCAGAGCCGCTGGAAAATTTAATCTCCAGTCCACATGTAGACAGAGTTATCCTCTCTTCTGTCTCATGATTAGTAGGATAACAGCTGGACTGTTAATGCCACAAAGTTTTTCTTTTTAATTTAACAACATACCCACCTTTAAGGAAAGCATGAGCCTCCTCTTGTTTTGATTGTTTTTTTCCTTTTACTTGCTCCAGATTCATATTGCCGTTTAGAGACCATCTCTCTTCCTGCATCCGACTGCATGTCGGCGCATCTGCTGATTGGTCTCACACATGCTGCGCAAGTGCGCATAAACCCTTATTTGCAGAGAATGCATCTCATAGCGCAGATTCAGGCCCCTCATGGACTGTGGGGCCCTACGCAAATGAGTGTTCTGCGTGTAGGGAGGGGCGGCGCTGGTGCAAGTTTCATCATCTAGACCTAGAAACTTCATGCAAACAGGAATCTTAACGTCTGAAAAGAAGTTATATTACTTTAAAATATGGTTCTGGTGGAACTCTGGTCTTCTACATGTCTTCATATGATGCTGCCTCAATCAGAGGTTCACCAGCATCATCTAAATGAGCAGATATTGACGAGACTGAGAATCTTCGAAGACTTACTAAGGGAACTTTCTGTAACTCATTAAGGTGTTGTGAATCTTTTCAGGCTGAGTGAATGTAGACTGTCAAAGAGAAGCTGTGGAGCTCTGTCTTCAGTCCTCAGCTCACAGTCCTCTGGTCTGAGAGACCTGGACCTGAGTAACAACGACTTGCAGGATTCAGGAGTGATGGAGCTGTCTGCTGGACTGAAGAGTCCAACCTGCAGACTAGAGACTCTCAGGTAAACATTCAAAATGTTTAAATTTAAGACAAATCTCTGACCATCATCTGAGCTGCACACCTTCAACATAAAGGAGCTACAAATGTGCTCTAAACAGACTGAGGGTCTCGAAACAGAAGATATTCAGGAAGGAGACTCTCATGATCCTCACAAACATTCTATAGATAGAGGATACTGGCAGCGCAAATAGTGAGGGGGTGAATTGAAGCCAGATTAATCTCATACATTAAATTTCATTACAGATCAGACTTATAAACCTCCATGATCATAAACACCTAAGTCAACAATGCTATACTGTAGATGCATTCCTTTAATGAGCCATTCAGTCTTCTCATGTATGCAGTGTTCATAAATTATACTTCCACTTTCAAATGATATAGAGAGGTGGATAGAACTGATTGATTAGTATTATTAGTGAAAAACTCCATGAAAATCAGTTTAATTGCTGAGTAAGCATATAAATAGTGCAGTGACACTCGTGCATAATGCTGCACAGTGGATGAGCTGGCACTGCTGGAAAATCATGCATTAGGTAGGATCAGGAAAGAAAAAGACTTTTGGGACCATGAAGATCTCCTGACCCATGATGATGACTGGCTAATAAGCTGATTTAGATTACCCAGAAAACCAAACCCCCAAACTCCATATCAGGCAAATGCGCCATGGTTTTGCTTCAACCAACAAGCTGGCAGCAATGCTCACTGGAAGTGCAGCGGCATGCACACCAGCATTTGAACATGCAGCAGCAAATTGGCTCAGTCAAGAAGTTATAAGACCCACTACTAACCATGTCTATTGGATGATATTTTGATCAACAATAATCACACTTCTTGCAGACTGAATTTCTTTCCCACAATGTGTTAATCAAACAAATATAGGACTATGATGTTGGGTGAAAATCACAATTTATGGAACTGAGCTGCTTGGCAGAGGTCTGTGCTCTAGTAGTGTGTACTGTCCTGCTTTCTTTGGTGTAAAAGGATGACTAAAACATCTGAAATATGGATCCTACTCAGTTCAAGATGCCTGTTTTAAGTCAATCAATCAATCAATCAATCAATCAATGTTTATTTCTAAAGCCCTATACAGTAACCCAAAAGGCCCCTAAATTCTTTACAGTAGTGTCAGAAAATAAGTAAGAACACTATAGATAAAAGCAACATAAAACAATGCCATAAGAACAATACATAAAAGCAAAATACATACGAATATAACAGGAGGTGTGACACAGCAGCAAGGTGCATAAAAGCCATTCGGAAAAGATAAAACAAAATAAAACTAACTGACATGAGCATAAGACCTGGAAGCCTTAGTCAGGGTTAAAAGCCATTCTAAAAATGTGAGCTTTTAGTTTAGATTTAAAAAGACCAAAGTCAGTCGTGGTGCGGATGTCTGGGGGCAGCTTGTTCCACAATGTAGGGGCAGCAACAGCAAAAGATCGGTTCCCCCACTGTTTACATCTCGACCTTGGAACATCCAAAAGGAACTGGCCAGAAGAACGCAGGGCCCTCATATGGCTGCGTAAAGTTAAAGTCTCTGATAAATATAGAGAAGCCAGGCCGTGAATGGCATTAAAAACAAACAACAAAAGTTAAAAATCAATTCTAAAACAAACTGGAAGCCAGTGGAGAGACGACAACACAGGGGTGATGTGCTCACGTCTTGGCGTGTCAGTGAGAAATCTCGCCGCAGCGTTTTGAACGAGCTGGAGGTGAGAGAAGGAAGATTGGCTGAGGCCGACATAAAGGGCATTGCAGTAGTCCAGGCGGGGACTAATAAAAGCATGAACAGCCTTTTCAAGATCCTGCTGACTTATGAAGGGCTTCACCTTGGCCAGAAGGTGCAGTTGAAAAAAGCTTGTTTTTACCATAGAGGTTATCTGTTTATCAAACTTCAGGCCACAGTCAAAAGTTACCCCCAGGTTTTTTACCTGTGGTTTAAAAAGAGGAGACAGAGTTCCAAAATTCACCGTGGCTGCATTTGGCAAAGATGGACTAAACAGGATATATTCATTTTTGCCGTCGTTCAGGTGCAGGAAGTTACATGCCAGCCACTGCTTGATGTTACTAATGCAGCTCTGTAATTTATTGAGTGCAGAGCCTTCCTTTGGGTTCAGAGGCAAATATAACTGTAAATCATCTGCATAAAGATGAAATGACATGTTTTATTTTGTGATGACTGACTCCAATGGAAGCAAATACAGAGAAAAGAGAACAGGGCCAAGAATAGATCCCTGTGGCACCCCATAGAGAAGTGATACATCTGATGAGCAGAGGTCACCAATCATCGAAAAACTTCTTTCCGACAGATAAGTCTACAATGTCCAGTTCTTGTCCACTATGGTCCTTAAAACTCCATCTCAGTCCATCTGTCATAGTTATCCTAAACTCAGCCAGGTAGAACAAAACGTATCTGACCCTGTCCCAGTACCTCAGCACCCCTCAGACCTCACTGAACACTGCTCGCTGCCAGGAGACCCTCTGTTTGAAGCTTGGTTGGATTTGGAGCTGGTCTCCATCAGGAGAAACTATTTCCCTTTTCTGTGTTGCCTTTTCAGTGGAAACTCTTGTTCTGAAAGTAGTGGCATTTTGATGGCTAAAGCTCTGGCATGCTGGTCATCTCTTGGCTCCTCCCTCAGCATATGGTGGCCCTGGTCCAGGACAGGTGTTTTCTCCAGACCCAGTGACTCCTTGAATAGATGTGTTACATAATCTGTGACATTTTTCCCATCTGCCCATCTCTACTTCACATCTTCCTAAGGAGCAGATGTGAATGAGCCTGAGACTCCTCAAAGATATAATAAGGGAACTTTCTGTAACTCATTAAGGTGCTGTGAACCTTTTCAGGCTGAGTGGATGTAGACTGTCAGAGAGAAGCTGTGGAGCTCTGTCTTCAGTCCTCAGCTCACAGTCCTCTGGTCTGAGAGTCCTGGACCTGAGTAACAACGACCTGCAGGATTCAGGAGTGATGGAGCTGTCTGCTGGACTGAAGAGTCCAAACTGCAGAAGGGAGACTCTCAGGTAAACATTCAACATGTTTAAATTTAAGTCAAATCTCTGACAATCATCTGAGCTGCACACCTTCAACATCTAAACAGACTGAGGACCTTAGTCATGAAACAGAAGATAATCAGGAAGGAGACTCTCATGATCCTCACAGTCTCCCTGAAGGTTAAAGGTCTGAGGAGAGACAGCTAACCTCAGGGTGGATCAGGTTCCTCTAAAAACCCTGCAGGGAAAGATCAACAGCTCTGAGGCCTTTCAGGAGGGTCAAAGCTGTTAAACCAGAACAGGTCTGAGTCTTTGAGATGATCGACCCCATCACTCAGCAACACATGCAAACTGTTCATCAGTGTTTAACTCCAAACTAGGACACAGTCCTTAAATCTGTGGTCTTCAGCCCAGTCCCTGAGAAGTCTAAGTCCATATAAGCCTCTGTAGTGGGTCTTGTTTTAAGCTTTATCATAAAAAGAAGAGGTTTTCGGCCTGCTCTTAGAGAGTGAGTCTCCCTCCTGGACCTGGACTGATAGAAGACTTTAAAGGTCCTGACGATTAAAGGCTCCTCCTCCCATCCTACATTATAGACTGAAGGTACCACAGCCAGGCATTCATCCAGGACCTGATACTGTGATGTCAAACTGGGAATTTACCAGTCAGTCTGTCTGTGTGTGAGACTGTCTGACTGTCTGTCTGTCTGTCTGCAGACTGTCCGGCTGTCTGGTCTCAGAGGAGGGCTGTGTGTCTCTGGACTCTGCTCTAAGCTCGTCCTCTCTGACAGAGCTGGACCTGAGCTACAATCATCCAGGAGAACGAGGAGAGAAGCTGCTGTCTGCTCGATGGGAGGATCCACACTGCAGACTGAACATCTTGAGGTACATTGTCACCACAGAAGAAGGAAAAATCACATGTTGATGTTCAGCAGCCTGAAAAGTGAGATTAATGAGAGTCAGAGACGTCAGGGCTGCAGAGAGAGACTGGAGACTCATTTGAGTTTGGACAGGAAGTCAGACTTTCACTGCAATTACTTTCATTTTTATTGATGTTAAAGTTTAACAAAGGCACATTCATGATTTTACAGATAGGAGACAGAGAGGAGGTTTATCTGAGGGGTGAATTTTTAACATCATCGGATGAAGGGAGGTCTTAAACTGGAGCAGATCTGAAATGTAATCTGATCACAGACTGTCAATCAGTTAATCAATCTCTATTTGTATAGCGCTAATTCATAACAAGGGTTATCTCAAGAGGGAAATGGTAAATGGACTTCAGCTTATATAGCACTTTTCTAGTCTTGGACTACTCAAAGCTGCTTTACACTGCAGGTCACACCTACCCATGCACACCCATTCACCTCATATTCACTCACTGATGGTTCAGTTTCTATGTTAGTTATCCATCAGTATCTCTAACACATCCACGCCCTTTCATGCCCATTTATACTCCAATGACGCAGCAGTGGGAGCAACTTGGGGTTAAGTGTCTTGCCCAAGGACACATCGCCATGTGTCGCCCGGAGCTGGGCTTGAACCTGCAACCTCCCGATCACTGACCAAGCGCACTATCCAACTGCGCCACCGACACCCATGATGGCATGAGGCTCTTCATTTTAGGCATACACATATATGCATAGATACATACTGTATATACATATATTAAATACACACACACACACACACACACACAAACATGTATATATACACAACTACATACATCCAACACCCAACATGAATCCATATAGCCAATCATGAATCCCTCCATCATGGCTCAAGAAAAAACCTTCTGTTAAGCAGCAGGAAATCTTGAATGTGGATCCCAGTCTCATGATGAACAGCAAATCCACACAATGCTGTGTTGGGTGTGTGGACAAAGGAAGGGAGGTAAGAGGAGACAAGTGGACTAGAATAAGAACTAAAGTTAGTGACAGATCCATGAACCATAGACCTGTTGTCTGATTTATTAGAGGTTAGCCTCTTGAGATGCTACATCTCGTTTTCAGGAGGGTCTTCATGACTAAAACAACAGTCTGCAGAGTGATTCAACAGTTCACTGATAAACTGAGTTACACACCCACACATGACCTATTAAAGTTTTTAACCCTTCATCTCAGAGGGTAACCACTCCCTCACCTTCGCTTACCCCCTCTCCTCAGACTGCAGCTCTCTCTTTCTTTGTCACCATCATGTATTTAAAGACCACGTGGTCTAAAGTTTAGCAGAATAATCGTCTCAGAGCAGCTTCATTAAAAAGACGTCTTGGTCATAGATGATTTGGTCCACTGAGTGTCTGAGTGCACACAGACGTGTTTTTAAAGTTCCTGATGACTGAAAGAAACCTCTCTGCTCTTTAAATAAAGTGATGAAGAAAACGTGCAGTGCATATGCAGTACTCTTTCAGATAACGGTTGCATCCAGTCCTGTTGTTGGTGGCTGTGTACCACTAAGTTGTTTTCCAAATACAACAAAGAAGGTGACAAAGACGGCTCCCAGCCAACACTTTCCTGACATATGATGTTTTTTATTTGAGCTCCATGTCCAGTAGCAGCTCAGCTTCTTCTCTCCAGACAAAACACCCCTGTGTCTTTGTGCGTCCACTCACCATTGTTATTTGTGATAATTTTGTCTTCACATCATCTCAGAATGAATGCGGAATGCCTTTGAAATCACAACGGAAAAACCTTTCAGTTTCTGGTGACAACGTTGTCATGTATGTGAGGCCTGAGTCTAACCAGCTCAGACCCTGACGTGGGACACCAGTGTCTTTTTTTATTTTTTTTTTAATTTGTTTTTTCCCCTTGTCTTCATTATGTATGCAGCTGAGCACTGTGTCCAATGGCAGCGTTGGAAAGACCAATGCATTTTTTTCTAGCAGTGAGAGATAAGTAAATATGATTCAGTGCTACAGTGACCATCACCAGCCCTCCCTGTAATCAAACTTTATTTAACCCCTGATGTGAGCTGAAGGGGAGGGCTGTGCCACACCACAGTGTGACAGAAGGGGAAACAGTGACAGACAGGACAAGACAAGACAACAGGGAAGAGGACAAACAGGTAGTGTAAATATTTTGAGATAGCAGTTCAAGTGCTGTGCCGATTTTAGTCCATACCGGAAGTAAAGGCAGCAAGAAACCAGGGACACCAGAAATGTGGGACTTGATAGTAGGGGGTGGACCCACAGGGGTGTGATATGGAGGAGCATGCATCACAAGATGTGACAAGATGTGTAGGAGTGCCCAACTCAGCATGCTCTGACGGGACCAATTATTTCTTTACAGTTAGTCTCAACAGGAGCTTGAGTATCTATACACACATGCATGTGAGGTGGTCACGGAATACCCAAGTAGCTGCCCATGCTCAGGGAGACCACAGCCAAGGGCTCCCCCAGAGCCACCAGGGGACCCGAGACCCACCACGCGGCTGCCAGAGCCACAGGACCCAGATATAGCCCCAGGACCCAAGGGAGCACTGACCCGTCCCCCCAAAGGCACCAAGGGACAACACCAGGGCATCCGGGGCGGCACCCCCACCGCAGACAGCACACCCCCCCACCCCCACCCACCACCCGTCCAACCGGCCCCAAGCCACCCCCACCCAACGTGGCAGACCAGAGGCCCCCAGCCCCCCAGGAGCCAAACCCCCGGGACCCCCCCCTCCCTTATGATCTGATGTTGCTCAAGGTAGCAGCCACAGCAAGGCCAGGTGGGGCTGAGTGTGGGCGTGTGGTGGTGAGGCCGCAGTTATGCCCCACCCCCCCAGAAGAGCCAGGGCCAAGGTGAGTGCCGGAGACCGCCGCCCAAGCGCCATAGGGGGCCCCCGGATCACCCCAACAGAGCAGCCACCCACGCCGGGGTCCCTAGCAAGTGACAGGCGGATGGATCCTGCACCGCAAGCCACAGAAGGATGCATGACCCAGCAGGGCCCACCTGCCCCCAGGGCACCACTGCGGGTCCCCACCCGTAGACACCAGAGCCCAGCCGTACCCGAAGGCCACTGCCACCACCACAGTGGATGGAGAAGGGCTCCCCAGCGCGGTCAGAAGGGGCCAGACTTCACCAGCCACACCAAACCTGAAATAGTGAAACACCCCCTGTCCCCCCCCTGTTATGTTGTATCCTTGTTCCCAGACAAGGATACATTAACCCTCCCCTGTGACTAAGTGCTGCTCTAAGTGCAGTGTGATGCATTGTAACTGGGGAAAAGCAGGTCGAGTGCTTTTGGTCACAGCTCACGGCTTTGGTTTCTGTCTCCAGGTTGGACCATGGTGGACCACACAGACTGAGACCTGGTGTGAAGAAGTGTGAGTGTTTTTAATCTTTGATTTAATGATGATCATTCAACTTTTTACTCCTCATGAACTTTTCATCTGAAGGATTCTCTCAGAGCTCCAGAGTTAAAATACCATCAGGAGGATAAACCATGGAGACATGAAGGTCAGAGGTCATTAATCTGAGGAACAGTTCACATGATCAAAGTTCTCTGGTCTTGACACAAGACCACAGTGGTTAAGGTCTGGTCTGTGTCAACATTGAAGCTTTTGCAAATGGAAACAAATGTCCAAACTCTGACTGATTTGAGCGATAGATGTGTGAACTGTAAACTGTAGAGTGTTTTGTCTGTTAAACAGACTGATTCTGTCTCAGTTCAACTCCTGTGATGTGTTTTAGGCACCAAAGTGTCCCAGCACAGCTGTGCTCTCATCACATGAAGACCTCCATACTGTTGATGCTCAGTCTAAAATCAGAATACTGATGTGAAACTAAAGAGAGAAGATCTGGGGAGCCTGCTCTCATCACGCTAGGAGAGCTTCTCACAGATTGTTGACGACAGAACTGAGATCAGCTCTGATTATCAACTGGTAAAGGATTCTCTGAGCTGAAACAAGTCTCACTGCTTTAATCAAACAGAGTTTCTGTCTGTTTGTGAATGAACTTGTTTTAGTCATTTTGTTTAAATCCATCTCCTGATGTTGAATGAAAATGCAGTTTGATGAACACAATGTTCTCTGAAACTCTGAGTTGCTGCTTTAAATCCTGGAATATCTGACAGATTAGACATGAAGCTTTGTCCTCACATGACTCAGCTGCTGTCCAATCAGATCTCAGAAACATGAAAACTGAACATGGACCATGAACCACAAACACAGAAATCAAACTTGTTCAGATACAAAGATGGAGCAGAGTTTGTGATCAGAGGTCAAACATGGTTGACTCAGCAGAGATAAAAGCTAAAACCATCAGAGCTGACTCTGAACCCTCAGACTGATGGAGCGTCAGCTCAGATGATTGTAGATGATCAGATGATGACCTGCTGCTGTGATGTTTCTCCTTCTCTCCATCAGATGCCTGTGAGCTGGAGGTGGACACAAACACTGTGAGCAGAAGACTCAGACTGTCTGAAGACAACAGGATGGTGACATGTGTGGACGAGCTTCAGTCATGATCATCCAGACAGATGTGATGATCTTTATCCTCAGCTGCTGTGCAGGTCTGCTCTGAACAGTCGCTGTTACTGGGAGGTCCAGTGGAGAGGAGGTGCTTATGTATCAGTGAGTTACAGAAGAATCAGGAGGAGAGGAGGTGATTTTGAATGTATGTTTGGATTTAATGATCATTCCTGGAGTCTGAGCTGCTCTGGTGATGGTTACTCTGTCTATCACAATAAAATTGTAACATCCTCCTCCTCCTATTCATCCTCTGGTAGAGTAGGGGTGTATGTGGACTGTCCTGCTGGATCTCTGTCCTTCTATGAAGTCTCCTCTGATGGACTGATCCACCTCTACACCACAGAGACCACATTCACTGAGCCCCTCTATCCTGGGTTAAGGGTTTGGTCCGGTGGATCCTCAGTGTCTCTGTGTCCTCTGGAGTCCAAACCTGCAGAGGACTCAAAGACCTGAGATGTCTTGTCCCCTGAAGAGACGTCTGTTTGTGCTGACGGGAAACAGCTGATCATCAGTCAGCTGATGTCACCTATGAACAGCAGATTGTTCTGAACAAAAACAGACTGAAATAATGCAAATAAAATGAAAAAAAAGGAAAACAAAAATGTTTCATGTCTTTATTTACCTGATGATGAACATCTGATCACCAATAACCAGCTGCAGATTGATCAAAATATTAAAAAAAAATACATTTAACGAACTGACACGATAAATATTGAATATATGAAGATATTATTAAACTGAGAAAATGCATTCATTAAATTATTTAATATATAATGCAGAAATCTATAATTTATTTAACTAATTAATATATTTATTAAACATTGAGTAATTTAGAAACTGATAAAATATGAACCAAAATAAATGTATTTAGTCAATCATTAAAACAGTTTACCAGATATCTATATATTCATTTAATTTATTAAAATTATATTAACTGTTAAAATTACATAAAATTCAGTTTTAAAAATTTACATTTTATAATGTGAAATGAATTGATCAGAGAAAATATCTCATTCACCTGTTGAATATAAACTTTCTGATTTTTTTCCTACAACAGGAAAATACATTCATCTAACTGGTTAATGCATTTACCAAACCAATAAATATATTTATATTCTTAGAGATATTTATTACACTGATTTTTTTAAACTAACTTTTGTTTTAATGTTTAGTTCAATCTTTATATCATACTATTTTTGATATATATAGTGACAAAACAAAACACGTATAAATATACTTATGCACTGATCAATATGTTTATTACACTGATTAATATAGTTATTTACATTTTTATTCAAAATTGAACTGAGAAAAGAGAAATACAATTTATGTTTTAATGAATAATCATTTTTGAAATAAAGTACATTTTTTATTAACTTGAAACATGTTAAAAATCTAATAAAACTGAACAAGACAACAGATGCCAACAAAGACTGAACAAACTTTGAAGATTAAATAAAAATATTTAAGTTTGAAATCATAAGAACAAAATATCAAACTCTGCATGGACTCATTATATTCAACTGTTTATGTTAATTATAGATAATTATTTCATTGATGCTCTTCATATTTAACAGCTTTATTAACTGAATATGGTCATAATAATAATCAATAATATACAGGGAGTGCGGGAACGAGCCATAGAATAAGTAGCCAAAACAGTTGGTACCCCTGTATGTTCAGCATCCAGACACCACTCCAAAAACAAAACATAAGGGGACAAATAAAGAGAAAAAACAAACAAACAAACAAAACCAAAGAATCCAGAGCAGATAGGGATGTATCATGCAGGACACCATTCTCCAACAAGCTCAAAACCTCCTTAAGTTTTATAACTTCTTTTAGCTTTTTGATAATTTCAATGTTTTATAATAGATTTTAGCTGTTCTTTAATTTATTTTATACAGTTGGCAATTTATATTAGCTATTATATAATTTATTATAGCTGTTGTATAGTTTATTTCATTTTAAAGTATATCCATGATTGACTGATGGTATGTTGATGGTGTGTGCATGCTGCCTCCTTAGCGCATTGCATTCACTCAATGAAAAATAAATAGATACCTTATCTCATAATTAACAGATCAGGATCTCATCATCACAAGAAAAGAGGAAGAAAAATTAAACCTGTGTAAATCCTCTTACAGTAGGTGTGATGGCACAATTGCAGTCGATCTATTATAACCATCTTCTCGGTTTCAGACACTGGAAATACTGATGTTTGTAAAAAAAAAAATGATGATGTTGTTAATATCATTATGTCAGCACTGCGCAGGCATCTCAAGTCTCTGACTGTTCAGGTGGAAAGCCCAGTCTGACGTGCTGGATGTCGCTGCCCTTCTGCATTAGCAGTGAAACCAACACGGGTGCTTCACGGATACTAAGTCATGCATCTGAAAAGCATCCAGTCGAGTTTTGGTGAGACTCAGAGAACTGTGCGTCCAGACGTGCGGGAAGATGTTTTATTTAGCGGGGGCTGCCAACTGACTCAGTGATTGTTCTGACATGTGACCAATCTGATAAATTCATGAGATTAGATTTTACTGGAGCATTTTTCCAACTGTCGTGGCTACAGACAGGGGGTGTTACTACTCCTGTAAACACTAGGACCACAGACGGCGGTCTGATCACAAGTCATGAGTTTTCCTGGATATTCAGTTCTGTTTGTTTTTCTGAGGCTCATAAGGTTTTTATTCCTCCAACAGCTGCAGTCACACAGACAACTGTGGAGAGAGACAAACTGATACATTTAGCGGAGGGGGTTTTATGGTGTTGCAGCACAAGCTGCAGCAGCCACATGCTCTAGTGAACAGACCGCTGTCCAAGGTGCTGAAGGTTTTATTTGAAGGTTCAGCACTGCGGACAGTGCAGAAGATCCCAGTCCTTAGTGCAGGTCACGTGTAAGAGCCACAGGTCTTATTTATTTTTGCACAGGCTGTTTATTTGGCAGTGCCTCCTGTTTACTCGTGCTGTGCTGCAACATGATAAAATCACTGGAACTAAAGGTATTTTTATTTTCTAGTATGCTTTAGAAAACATACAGAACTTATATTAAGGAAAAGTCACGGCATGGCAGGCTTGTGATCAGACCGCCATTGCGGTTCTAGTGTTTACAGGAGTAGCAACACATGCTGTCTGTAGTCAGTGGGGACTCTTAATTATGAAATCAGTCCATTTTTTTTTCTTCAGTGAATGCAATGCGCTTCCGTAATTTTAGCTAATTTTACCTATTTTCCCACTCAACTCAACTTTATTGATAAAGCACTTTAAAAACAACCAAAGCTGAAACAACGTGCTGTACATAAATAAACAAGACATAAAACAATTCAAAATAGACAAAATAAAAAGATATAGACACTACAAGAGATGTTTCATTGTTTTAAAACAATTTAAAAATAATATTACAAGTTACTAAAAACAAACCATAAAACACTAAAACAGGAGCAGAGTCTCATGTTGGGTTAAAAATATAGCCAAGGAATAAAAATGAGTTGTAACACGAGTTTTAAAAATGGACAGTGAAGGGGCTTGTCTAATGGGGAGGGGAAGCTCGTTCCACAGTTTAGAAGCAGCAACGGAAAAAGCTCGATACTCTCTGAGCTTCTGTTTTGACCTCGGTACCTTCAGGAGCAGCAGATCAGCTGACCTGAGGCATCAAGCAGGAGCGTACGGCTGAAGAAAGCTCAGAGATGTAAGATGTGGTCAGACTATTTACAGATTCAAAAACAAATGAAAGAGTCTTAAAATGAACTCTAAAATGCACAGGCAGCCAGTGGAGGGAGGCCAGGATGGGAGTAATGTGCTCCCTCTTAAGTACTCCAGTTAAGACATAAAACATTTACAATCCCTGTAAAAAATTATGGAATCACCACTCTTGGAGGATGTTCATTCAGTTGTTGAATTTTTTTTAGAAAAAAGGCAGATCACACACATGACATCAAACTTTCTAAAGAGGGTAAATCATCACGCAATGTTGCAAAAGATGTTGGTTGTTAACAGTCAACTGCGTCTAAAATCTGGACAAAGTACAAACAACATGGGAAGGTTGTTAAAGGAAAGCGTCCTGGTAGACCAAAGAAGACACCAAAACGTCGAGACAGAAAACTGAAGGCAATATGTCTTGAAACAGAAAATGCACAGCAAAACAAATGAGGAACAAATGGGAGGAAACTGGAGTCAACGTCTGTGACCGAACTGTGAGAAATGGCCTCAAGGAAATGGGATTTACATCCAGAAAAGCTAAACGAAAACCGCCATTAACACCTAAACAGAAAAAAACAAGGTTATAATGGGCTAAGGAAAAGCAGTCTTGGACTGTGGGTGACTGGATGAAAGTCATATTCAGTGATGAATCATGAATCTGCATTGGGCAAGGTGATGACGCTGGAACATTTGTTTGGTGCCATTCAAATGAGATTTACAAAGACAACTGCCTGAAGAAAACATGCACATGTCCACAGTCATTGATGTTATGGGGCTGCATGTCAGGGAAAGGCATTGGGGAGATGGCTGTCATTAAAGTTTACATGGACATTTGGACACTTTTCTTATCCCATCAGTTGAAAGGATGTTTGGGGATGATGAAATCATTTTTCAAGATGATAATGCATCTTGCCGTAGAGCAAAAACTGTGAAAACATTCCTTGAAGAAAGACACATAAGGTCAATATCGTGGCCTGCAAATAGTCCGGATCTCAATCGGATGGAAAATCTGTGGTAGAAGTTGAAGAAAATGGTCCATGACAAGGCTCCAACCTGCAAAGCTGATCTGGCAACAGTCAAAGAAAGTTGAAGCCAGATTGATGAAGAGTACTGTTTGTCACTCATTAAGTGCAGGCCTCAGAGACTGCAAGCTCTTATAAAAGCCAGAGGTGGTGCAACAAAGTACTAGTGGTGTGTTTGTGTTGTTCTTTTGTTTGTTTGTTTTTCAAGATTCCATCATTTTTTCCTCAGAATTGAGCAATTCCATTTTTTTCCCTCTGCTTGGTCTAAAAAAGTCATTGTTACTGACTACCACATTTTTTTTCTTGATTTCTTTTAGCGTTTCTTAAAGTAAGACTGTTGTTGAAAAGACTTTAGTTTTGTGTCATGTCTGTGATCTGCCTTTTTTCTACAAAATTCAACAACTGAATGAACATCCTCCAAGAGTGGTGATTCCATAATTTTTGCCAGGGGTTGTATAATTCATTTTAGCCATTTGAAATTTATATATTAAATTATTTAATATTTTGGCATGTTTATTCATTTTATGTCTATTCAAAACTGTCTGTTAACTGCAATCGCCTAATCATCTAATCACATGGTTGCAACTCAGTGTGTTTCAACATGCCAAGATGACATGCTGAAGGTCAAACTGAGCATCAGTATGGAGAAGAAAGGTGATTAAAGGGATTTTCATCGTGGCTGGTCTGTCAGACTCGTTTGATCTTCTTGGATTTTCACACACAACCATCTTTGTAAAAACAGAGAGTGGTCTGAAAAAGAGAAAATATTCAGTTAGCAGCTGAAAATGTGTTGTGGATGTCAGAGGTCATAGGAAAATGATCAGAGTGGTTGGAGATAATAGAAAGGAAACAGGAACTCAAATCACCTTTCGCTGCAGCCAAGGTCTGCGGAAGACCACAAACTTTAGGAGGAATCAAATATTGAACATGTTATCATTACAATTATTTTGTGGTATTTGTATTTTTACACATGTATTTCTATGTGTTGCTTGTCGTTTGTTTCAATACTTACATACTTTTATTTTGTTTTATCTAAGAATCTTTTAATATCTGACATTAGTCAAAACGGGCCTCAAATCCCTGATTTTGGAGTGCTCTGTATCAATAATGCTGCAGTCAAATTTTCTGAAATTCAGTTGAACATTAACTTCCTGATACATTTTATGAATTAAAAAAATTAACAGGGATCGGTCAAAACAGAAAAGATGAGATTTTCAATCACGGATTTGGAGAATTAGTCATTTGAACGCATCACCAACATGGCCCATAACATTTGGCCTAAGAGCGCAACAGAACTATAAACCTGGATGTCGTGACCGCAGTAAAGAAGCACGTAAAGTCATGTAAAAACTTGATTTGATCAAGAGTCCTAATGTTTCTCTGTTATTCTGTGGGGTATCAAGGACAAGTATAAGTGATTCTTCAGGCTGACACTCATAGAAAGTCAAAGGTGATTGTGTTATGCTGTTATTTTGAAAGACAGTTTCTGTGAGGGCCCATTTCCGACAAGAAAGTCCTGATGATCCTGTGTGTCATTATAACGATGAACTTGGTCCAAATAATGAGGGTGAATCATATATAATGATTTCATATCTAATGATATTGAGTTAGTATGTCAAGGGAAAGAGATATGATCTTAAAAATGCTCCTTGGTAGTTATAAAAAATATTTTACATACTTAATCATTACCTGGATATAAGACCTTATTACTGTGACAACGTTCCTATTATTTTGATATGAGGAGACGTTCAGCAATTTTAGCATTTCTGTAACACAGCAGTCAAGGTTGGGCACCTGAATGGCCAGCATAGATCTCAATTTGTCAAACATGTGCACAAAGGTACACATTTTTGAGGTGTGCCGATGGCTTTGGAGCTTTAACAGATCATTGCTAGAGACTGGGTCATAACGGGCTGGGTCACAGGACATCTTTCTTGTGGACAACGTCAAAGATTTACATGTGCAGTACCACTTACTTAAAGCACTGAAAATGTAAATTTTACCAATCAACAGAAGGGTTAGAACAACTGCTTTTAAAGTCATGTGGATGTACTTCCTCTGTTAATTGAAGGAAACAGGCTAAAATTACTTGTATTGTTTCCAGATTAGAGGACATGAAAACAATGACATAACCTGTTAAGCCATCCCGAATGCATTTATGTCTTAAGAGAGAGTTTAACACACATGTATGTTTTCATTAACTCACATCAAGATCAAATGAGGTAATTCAAACATTATGTAAATAGCGCATCATTTGTGCACCACATAACTATTTAAAAACCTGATATGGCTGATGAATTTGGTTGTGATGGTTTCTCATTTTTAAAAAATTGGATGAAAGAAATATAAAGATTAACTGATTCAAGACTCGGATCAAGTGTCACAATTAACCAAACAGATGACTGACAGCCTGATGTTTTGGTTTCTGGATGGATGAGACAATAATAATGATCAAAATAAGTTGCATCTCCAAAGCTGTGTGAGCATTTATGAACAGGAACTTCACAAATGAAGACATGAACAAGGACAAGAAATGTCATTAAAAGAGCCAAGTGGCACATAAAATAGATACATTTATGTATCATTAAAAAAAAAACAATGTTTTTAGTTTGAAGAAGTATTAAGTATTTTTGTTGTTAATGTTGTGAACATACACTTTTTAATTTATTGCATAACTTTCCATTAGTCAATTAGTGTTTTATTTGATAATTATGTTTAACCAGGTCACTTTAATGTTACATTTCTCTTTTTTTCCTCTTACGGTTGTATTGTTTGAATTTAACAATCCTGCTGTGTGAGTGGACTGGGTGGGGCTTACAAATAGGTATATTTGCCCTTTAAGTTTCACTTTCACTTGATTAGTCATCGGGACCGTACGCCTTGTCGGTGAGTGGTATTGTTTGTCAAGATTGAGGCCATATTACTAATTATGGAGTCACCATAGTTAAATTTAGGTCTTGTTTTTGTTCATGTTTCAGGTTTACAACCTAATAAAGTCGTCTTTCATGCAAGCAAAGTGAGTGAGCGTTTGCATATGCTTGGGTGCAACATACATTCAAGCTAAAAGAAGACTAGAGTTGTGAGAGCCGTACGTGTCCTGATTACCCTTCCAGAGGGGAGTTTATTAAGCTACAGCAGGTAGTCTAGTAAAATCTGGACATTTATGCTGTACTGTATTTTAAAAAAATAGACTGAAACAGGAATAATAAATCATTTCTGAGTCTTTGTTAGCTAGTTGTGAAATAATGTGGTCATGTTCTCCATTTGCTCACATCCTGTGCATGGTGACGCCCCTGACAGTGACTGAACTTCTTTTAGTTGTTACTTTCACTTCCTGCTGCTCTGGTGCAGTTATTTTTTTCTGTGCTGGAGTTTGCAGTGGGTGACACTTTTTAAGATTTCTTGCAGTATGAGGACTTTTAGGAGAAGAAAGAGGACTTTTCAACAGGTAAGAGGGCATGTTAATGATCTGGAGATGATCAGAGGGTTCAGTCGGGTTTGAAGATGATCAGAAGCCAGCAGACGGCAGGAGAACTGAGAGAGTGTCGGGGCGTCACCGGCCCACAAGGCCGCCCTGAGCATGATGTAGTATACTTGAAGTTAATGCTTATAAATATATTTGAGCATAAGTATCATTATGGCAAGAATACTACAGAGCATGTACTTGTAATGCATTGGAAAGTCTAATAATTTAAGACTCCCTCTGACCAAATTGAGAAATTTTAAGTTTTTTAAAGTATACTCTAACTTTACTCTGCGAGGTCATTTAAGTTTACAAGACTTTCAAGTATACAAGTACACTCATCTATGTACTACTAGTGTACTAGGTTTCCTTTATAGTGAACAGACATTCCTGCTCTCTGGGGACAGATATTGTTTTGGATGACCTGTCCCTGTTTTAAAAAATTTTTTGAAAGTTATAAATGACTCAGCAGGGAAACCTCAACATGACCCTGAAGAAATGAATAATGTATTTCAGATATTTTACCAAGCCCTATACCATAATCCAAACATTAATGATATCCAAAACTTCTTAAACAGCCTAAATCTGCCACGCCTACACTGTAAAATCCAATAGCTGCCTTGACTTGCAAACATGAGTTAACTTTACTATGTTAACAAAAATATGCCTTTATAACTAGTATTTATTAAGTAACAATCACTTGCATGTGTAAAAATGCAAAGTGAATGCAAAATACTTATTTTTTAAGTGAAGATTACTTTTTTATAGTTAAGCTCACACGCAATAGTTAAGCTCACTCGCATGATCCATTCCATATCTGGGCCAGTACGTGGCAGTAATGCCCGTTGCAAAGGTGGCCACAGTCTTGAATTTTGCTTCTGATAAATGTCATTCTTCCCCTTGATTTATTATATTTAATTGTAATTCAGATTGTTTTAGTAAATTGGAACCTGCTTTTCATTCCTGTATCGATATTTTGAACCACTTAGATTGCTGGAGTTGAGTTTGCATGGCAGCACAGTGGTGCAGCAGGTAGGGCATGTGCCTCCCAGCAAGAAGGTACCCGGTTCGATTCCCAGGTTGGACAGGGGTCTGAAGTTTGCATGTTCCTCCAGGCACTCTGGCTTCCTCCCGCAGACCAAAAACATGCTCAGTAGGTTAATTGGTGACTCTACATTGCCCTTAGGTATGAGTGTGGGCGTGAATGGTTGTCTGTCTCTCTATGTGGCCCTGTGATTGACTGGTGACTGGTTCAGGGTGTACCCTGCCTCTCGCCCAATGACAGCTGGGATAGGCTCCAGCCCCCCCACCCGACCCCAAAACCAATAAAGGGGTATAGAAAATGATCGAGTTTGCTAGTTTTAACAATTCAGATTGCTTTTCAAGTAAATATATTACTTAGAAATGCTAAGTTAGTCCAACTTTGATAAGTATGTTATATGAACTGAACAGAGTAAATTTAACATGCAATCATTTAGTAGCTTTAAATTGTAATTATGAGTAGTCTCTAAGTCAAGAGCACTCTAAAGTAAGTTATCAAGTACACTCTACTTGATTGTTTTAGTTGCTTAAACTCATTTGTAAGTGTACTCTACAAAGGAAGTGCTAGTTAGTAAAACTAAAATTAACTAGTTCTCTGCAATTGTTTTTTTAAGTGCAACCGCTTTGCATGCTTTTTTAAGTAATGATAACTAATTGGATTTTACAGTGTATCAGAACAACAAACCAAACACCTCAACCAGCCTCTAACTTCAGAAGAATTCTACAGAGCACTCAATAACATATCAAATCATAAAGCACCCGGTCCAGATGGCCTCCCTGCTGAGCTCTACAAGCATTTTTGGTCTACCATCTCTCCTCTGTTTTTTAATAATGGTCAGTGAACTCTCATCCATCTCCAGTATACCTTCCGACATAAATACCTCTATGATAACACTTCTCTTGAAACCTGACAAAGATCTCTCTCTTATCAACACAGACCTAAAAATTATCGGTAAAGTCCTAGCTGCCTGAATAGAAAAGGTGATTCCATCTCTCATACACCCCGATAAGACATTCTTAATCAAAGGTTGACCGTCACACAATTCTCAAAAAAATTTTAACCTCATGCAACTCCCCACTTCCAATACAACCTGATACCATTAGTTTATGATTAGATGCAGAAAAAGCATTTTACAGAGTTAACTGGTCTTTTTTATTCGCCACTCTACAGAAATTAGGGTTTGGAGAGTCATTTATTAATTATATAAGGGCACTTTACACATCACCTATGGCCACAGTCACCACTAATGGATTCTACTACTATACCTTTCCTATTTGCCATACTCATTGTACCCCTCGCAGCTGCCATACGTCCGAACCAAAAAATCGAAAGTATTCAAACACAGTCCACTAACATAAAATTCTTCTCTATGCAGATGATGCGTTACTCCTCCTCCAGGACCCTCACCATTCACTGAAAGAATGTGTAACTATCATAAAATCATTCTCAGAACTCTCCAACTACGCAGTCAACTGCTTAAAATCTGTAATGCTACCTCTAACTCATTAAAAATGGGATACAGCCTCCCAGTCCACACCCCACCATATCTGGTAATATAAAATATTTAGGTATCAATATTTCCACTAAGCTGTCAAAGCTGTTCAACTTCATTCCATTGCTCAGATCAATTAAAGATTACCTCATTCGTTGGAGCAACCTACCACTTTCACTGTATGAAAGAATAATAACAATCAGAATGAAAATACTGCCTAAAATCAACTATTTATCCTCAATGATCCCCATTTCCCCCAACTCTTCCTGGTTCAAAAATTTTAACTAATCAATAAATGAATTCTACTGTAAAAATAAAACTCCCAGGCTCAAATGCTCAACTCTTTAAAACTCAAAACAGCATGATGGGCTGGAAGCCCCAAACTTTGAATATTACCATCTTGCAAACCAACTGCAATATCTAATAAAATGACTCCATCAATCAGACATTGACTCGCACTGGTTAGAAACAGAACAGGCTTTATGTGATAACATCCTCCTCTCTGACCTCCCATTCATTAGTCAGACCACCAAGAAAGATCTCTGCTTCCAAAATATAACCATAGCCTCAGCTCTGACAGCTTGGTGGAAAGTGCTTCAGATTACTAATTCCACAGTTGCACACTTTGTCCACTCACCAATATAGAATAACCCTGACCTAGCAATCAACAATAAACCCCTAAATTTCCCCACTTGGAAGAACCATGGACACACTCCTCACCACATTATCCAAGAATCACATTTTATTAATTTCCATCTACTGGACCAGAAGTTCGGCTCATTCTGCCACAATAAAAAATCTTCTTGAAATAATGGGAATCAAAAAAAATGCTGTCAAGAATTTACATTCTTCTCTCCACCACAGACACCTCAATTTCACTACCAACACTTGAATGGGATCAGGACCTTCCCCGAAACCGAGTTCTGGAACCAAATCTGTAAAAACAATTTTGTCTTTCATTAAACCACAAATTGACAACTGATCCAGTTTAAAATCCTCCACAGAGTACACTACACAGGTGACAAATTACACAAATTGGGTCCCAGCAGATCTGAAAAATGCACTCACTGTTCACTCAACAAAGCAGACACACTCATGCGTGCTTTCTGGCACTGCACTCCAGTTAATCACTTTTGAAAGATCACTTATCTCTTTATCCCCCAACCTCTGTATTGTAGGAGATTTCTCAACATTATAACTCAACCACCACACATCCAGTTCACTATCTACAGCTTTACCTATCGCCAAGAAAACAGTCCTCCTAAACTGGAAATCAAAACCCCACCTCGGCATTAAACAATGGAAAAATCTCCTTGACAGAACACATATCTATGGAAAAAATTACTGCCTCACTCACAGATCAACTGACTTCAACGAAACCTGGTCTACATTTATAATCAAATTAACCCATACTGTCACCTAATTTCCAATACCATCCAACAACTTTTGATTATTCAACAGTTAGAGAATATACCACATGTAATCAAACCTCATCTTGCCTTATCTATTATTTTTTGCCTGCCAATACCCCCCACAAATACGCACATTCACACACACTCACAATTCACAAGCTAGTACTGCCCCCTTTGCTCTGTTCTCTCTTTTCTCTCTCCTCTACTCTTTGAATTAGCACAGTTCCCTGAGACCCAAGAAGATGAGTATTCTCTGGTGACGGTATTTGGGGGCATCTTTCCACCTAGGTACAAAGATTTGACCCACTGCGATATGGGCCCACTGGCCTGGTGGATTTCTCATGGGATACTGTGGTGCTCTGTGGCTTGCCTCCTGCACTCTGGAGCTGCCGCATCTATGTATGGTCAACGGGATCTGGAGATGGTGCTGGCCTCTCCAAATGGTGGTGGGGGGCTCCTCCTCGGTGTTCCTGTACCTCTTCCTTTCTGCTGTCCACTCTGCGGCCCCTCCTCCTCCTTCCCCCTCACCTGCACCACCTCCCTTTTGCAGGAGACTCTGGGCCTTCTGCTGCCTGGGGTCTGCCACTTGGCCTTGGCTTGCCTCCAGGGGGAGGGCTCTGGCATAGCGGCACATGGGCCCATCCACCAATTAACAACCTTGGTGTGGGCACCCAGTCCTGGGTTGGGTGGTCCGAGATGCAACCATGAGGCTGGAGGTTCAAGAGGTGGGTGTCACCTGGTGCCAGTCCTGCTTGCCCCTGTGGGTCTTGGCCTGGGGTGTTTGTCAGGGACTTGCTGGCTTGGTGCCCTGAGGGAGACCTGAGGGAGCCCTGAGGGAGCCCTGTGGTCTTCCCGAGGGGTGGATGGATGGTTGGTGGGGGTGGGTGCTGTCTGTCTGCCACCCTTAACCCCCTGGTGTTGTCCTTGGTGCCCTTGGGGAGACGGTCTGTGCCCCTTTGGCTCCTGGGGCTGTTCCTGGGTCTGTTAGCTCTTGAGGCCTGTGTGGTGGGTGCTGGATGCCCTGGTGGCCCGGGAGGTGCCCATGGCCATGGTCTCCCTGGGTATGGGAGATCTGTCTATCAAAATTATCTAAACACTCCCAATCCAATGATGGCTTAACACGTACCTTGCCCGAAGCCGTGATTACGCTGTTACACAGTAGGGAAGAACCCACAAGAAGTAGGCTCTTACCTTCTTATTGCACTCTTGAATGTTGATGGTAAGCTCTTTGCTAAGATTCTGGCTAACAGGTTGAACGCCTTACTAGAAAAGTTAGTCCATGAAGACAAGACTGGTTTTATCCCAAATAGAAATGCCCTCTTAACCTCAGATGTCTGTTTAATATAATGTACACAAAAAGAGGGCCACCCACTGATCTTGTTATACTGTATACATAGGGGGCGTCTTTGCTTCATTTACACAATTGCAGTAGAAGTATGGACTTGATAACAATTTCTTTTGTTATTTACAACTCAGAAATTATACGAAAACACTCAAAAGGATTCCAGACAGTATCAATGTCAAAAATAGATGATCGTCTTAAACTATCCCCCATATGAAGCTAAATTGATTTCTCATATCTGCAACTGTCTTTTGTCAACAAGTTCCCCCTCATCCGAAAGTTATAGGGTTAAGTGAGAAGAAGAGCCTGGCCAGCTGTCTCAGAAAGACTTATGGAAGAAAATCCTTGAGACTATACATACTTCTTCAAATAACACAAGCCATTCTCTAGTTCATATTAAAATTTTGCACAGGCTCCACAACTTGAAAGAAAAGCTACACAAAATATACTGGGAGTGTCTCCAAAATGTGATTGACCCCAGTCTTTTGTAGCAACCCTTCTTCATAATTTCATTTTATGTCCTCACATTAAATCTTTTTGGATTGATACATTGAAGATTATGTCTGAGGTTATGAATACTTCAATTAAACCAGAGCCTATGCTCATTGTTCTTGGAACATCTCTGACCTTTAGAGAACTTATGATGTCACAGTGGTATTTTCTCTATTATGGTCTGATAACAGCTACGAAATAAATCCTTACCTTGTGGAATAGGTCAACAGTCCCTACCCCTAAAATGCGGTTGGAAAATTGAAATAACACTCTACATTTGAAAAGAATAAGACATGTTCTAAAAGACAGACTTCAACTTCTTGATAAAACCTGGAAACCCCTTATATCATATCTTGCATCTGCTCGTCAAACACAACAGTCCTTGCCCTAGCATACACTGTAAAATTACTGTGATGGTTGAAGAGTGAATGTCTTTAAGTGTTGGGTGGGTTTAATTTCTTCTTTCTGTATTCGGTCTACTTTCCTGTTCCTGTTCTTTAACTGCTTCATTATTTCTTAACTACCTTACATAAATATTACCTATGTGCTTTTTTATATCTGAGCTTCATTCAAGGTCACAAACACATTTGTAATATTGACAAAATGAGTCCGAATTACATTACTGCAAGTATATTGGATGTAAATGCTAAATAAAAAATATTTACACAAATAAACAAATAAAACAAATAAATGATACATGTATACAAAATTTCCATCACAGGACTTACAGAAATTACCTGATTGCAGTGATTGCCTCAAAAGGTTGTGCAACAAAACATTGAGTAAAAGGTACCATATTTTTTTGTCCAGGTCAGTGTTATTAGTTTGTTTTTCAAAAAATTCTGTTGAACAACAATTCAAAAGAAAGGCCTGATTTTTATAAGTTGATTTCCAGTAAATGTTTGTTTATCTTTACTTTTGTCAATTTCATGTTTTTCAGTGACCATGTGGGATTTTCTTTCTTTACTGGAAGGGTACAAACAATTTTTGCCACGTGTGTAGTTGTAACTGTAGTTATTGAAGCTTGGTAGAACCACAGCAGGCCGTCTACACCAACAATCCCTACAAGATGAGAACCAGTGACAAGTAGGCCTACAGGAGCAAACGAAAAGGAAATGAGAGAGAGAGTGTCAGAGAGACAGAGAGATAGACAGGGAGGACCTCAGTGTGTCAGTCTAAGCCCATTGCAGCGTGAGGCCTGGGCTGGCCTTAACAGAAAGTTAATTAGTTCATCACCTGAATTTAGTCCGCAGTGACTGCAAACGTATACTGTTATTATATTTATGATACCTGTTATTGAAGTAACATAACTACAATTAACATTACAATAACTTTGGTATCATCATAACCATTTTATTGTCGTCATTGTTATTATCATTTTCTTTGTTACTGTGATCATTTGCTTCTTTTTATCATTATAAAGATGAGGATTATCATGACACAATTAACATTGTTGTTATAAGAAATCTTATATATAATAACTTGTATGTACAGTGGTATGAAAAAGTATCTGAACCTTTTGGAATTTCTCACATTTCTGCATAAAATCACCATCAAATGTGATCTGATCTTTGTCAAAATCACACAGATGAAAAAATAGTGTCTGCTTTAACTAAAACCACCCAAACATTTATAGGTTTTCATATTTTAATGAGGATAGCATGCAAACAATGACAGAAGGGGGAGGAATAAGTAACTGAACCCTCTGCCTAAGGAGACTTAAAGAGCAATTGAAACCAATTTTTACCAAACAATTTAAGTCAGGTGTGTGCCCAATCACTGATGAGTGGCTTGAAGCTGCCCTGCCCACTATAAAACACACACCTGGTAAGAATTGTCTTGATGAGAAGCATTGTCTGATGTGCACCATGGTTCTCTCAAAAGAGCTGTCTGAAGACCTGCGATCAAGCATTGTTGATTTGTATAAAGCTGGGAAAGGATACAAAACCATCTCTAAAAGTCTGGATGTTCATCAATCGACAGTCAGAGAAGTTGTCTACAAATGGAGAGAGTTTGGCACTGTTGCTTCTCTCCCAAGGAGTGGCTGGCCCACCAAAGATGACGCCAAGAGTTCAGCGCAGAATACTCAGAGAGGTAAAAAAGAACCCTAGAGTGTCTGCTAAAGACTTACAGAAATCACTGGCACAGTCCAATATCTCTGTGCACACATCAACTATATGTAAAACAATGGCCAAGAATGGTGTTCATGGGAGGACTCCACGGAGGAAGCCACTGCTGTCTAAAAAAAACATTGTTGCTCGTTTAATGTTCGCAAAAAGGCATTTGGACACTCCACAGGAGTTTTGGCAAAATATTTTGTGGACTGATGAAACCAAAGTTGAATTGTTTGGGAGGAACACACAACGTCATGTGTGGAGGAAAAATGGAACAGCTCACCAACATCAACACCTCATCCCCACCGTGAAGCATGGTGGAGGGTGCATCATGGTTTGGGGCTGTTTTGCTGCCTCAGGGCCTGGACAACTTGCAATCATTTATGGAAAAATGAATTCAAAAGTTTATCAGGATGTTTTGCAGGAAAACCTGAGGCCGTCTGTCAGACAGTTGAAGGTAAAAAGAGGATGGATGCTGCAACAAGACAATGATCCCAAACACAGGAGTAAATCAACTTCAGAATGGTTTCAGAAGAACAAAATACACGTTCTGGAGTGGCCCAGTCAAAGTCCAGACTTGAACCCCATTGAGATGCTGTGGCATGACCTCAAGACAGCGATTCATGCCAGACATCCCAGGAATCTGACTGAACTACAGCACTTTTGTAAAGAAGAATGGGCCAAGATTAGTCCTGATCGATGTGCCAGACTGATCTGCAGCTACAGGAAGCGTCTGGTTGAAGTTATTGCTGCCAAAGGGGGGGCCACAAAATATTAAATGTGATGGTTCAGTTACTTATTCCTCCCCCTTCTGTCATTGTTTGCATGCTATCCTCATTAAAATATGAAAACCTATAAATGTTTGGGTGGTTTTAGTTAAAGCAGACACTGTTTTTTCATCTGTGTGATTTTGACAAAGATCAGATCACATTTGATGGTGATTTTATGCAGAAATGTGAGAAATTCCAAAAGGTTCAGATACTTTTTCATACCACTGTAATAACTTGTTGCCAAACAAACTTGTTTGAATGAAATTAAGTGAAGGCACACGGGTCAGGAAAGACTTTCTGTTAGGACGACAAGAAATCCAGATCAGATCCAGACTCTTGTTGTAGCTGTGCAAGTGTGAGAGGACAGAGAGAGATGAAGACCAGAGATCTCAGAGACCACTGAGGACAAGGACACAGAGACACAAACAAAAGATTAGAGAAACAAAGGCACACAAATTAAATTTCATCGAAATACAGCCATAGAAGTAAAACCATAGAAACATGATCATAGAGATATGATCATGGAAATAACGTCATAGATAAACGATCATAGCTACAAGATCACGTCTTTAGACCATCAGAGTTTGTTGTTAACGCTCTGCTCTCTGACTCCTTCATCACAGCTGACAGACAGCAGGGGGCGCTCTGCTATGGATCAGACTGAAGAACCAGAGGAGGGGGTCCCTCCATCTAAAACCTCTGTGAATGAAGAAGACCAGGGTCTGAGGTGAGATAAAGACCTGAACCATCACACTCTGACATCATCAGTCATTTATCAACAGATATCTTGGTAAATTATTCATCTTTGGTTTAGAGGTCAGTTCAATAACAGCTCACTGTATCTGATGAAGATGATTCTGTTTATCAGGATGAAGAGTCCAGAGTCTCCTGAACCCAGCTGTGTGTCCATGAAGAGTGACTTTTCAAAAGGTCATCCTCCTGATTTTAAGTCGGACCACCCTGCTGAGAACAGGTGAGAATTTAGATAAATTATGAACTTTGACCTTCATGTTTAGGTCACAGTCAAACAAAAGTCACTACCCTCTTGAAGAACACCTGGCCGGCCCACACTCACATGGTCTCTGTCTTAATCGTACTTGGACATTTGTCACTCCTGCAGACTACAAGACACATCCTCACAGCCTTACAACCCTTTAGGGTCATATTTAGGGTCATTTTGATCAAACCCCCGTCCAGCTCTGATAGTTCAGGTTTATTACTTGTAGGTTTTGACTCACCAAAGCAGCGGCATGAGGAGAAATAACAGAGAGGTATCCACTGATCTCCTCTTGTTAATTCACTCATGATAATTGATTTCCTTCATTATATATGAACTTTTACAGCTGCTACATTTAGAGTTGTCTCTGACTTCATTTGTGTTTTTGTCTCTCTCTTATTTTGAATTGCTGCATTTAATCAGACTCTGGTGAACTGCAGCAGCAGCAGGAGGTGGAGTGAAAAACAATGTGTTTATAAAACAGACATGTCATGCAATTTGTGAATTAAGAGTCCTATAAGTCAGATAGCAACAAACTTTAAATGACCTGTATACAGAAAAAAATATTTTTCATCACAAGCTTAAATACACCCTCAGTTTTCTCAAGCAAAAAGGGGCAAACAGACCATCACAGGTAGGAGAAAAAAATCACAAAATAATGTCTGTTTAGGACTGGTTTACTTTTTCACAGAACCTCTGTCAGAGGAAATGAGACTGCCCTCAATTTTTTTATTAGATATTTTTTTTAATTTTCTACTAACAGGATCCAAAACACAAACCTCCTTTGTAACACATGAGCAGAGCTCCACTGATGAAGTGTCACTGCAAAGAGCAGTCTCACCTGTGCACATGCTCATACTTGAGTAGGTGGGCACTCCAAAGCTCACCTCCTGCAAGTGGCCCACTCTGACCTGTTTGATACATGGAACTATGCCCGCTGACTTCAAAACTTTCATGTTTCTCTCTTGTCTTGTCAGAGTTTGATGCTTTAACTGAACCTTATTACACCTCAGCATACATTAATCTAACAGAACAGGGGTCTGATTTATAAAGCTTGCCTACGCACAAAACGGGGCCTGAAACTGGCGTACGCCTTTTCCCTCGCAAAGTTTGTGATCTATAAAAACAAACCTGACGGTAAAATGTGCGCACCGGTATGCAAACTCTAGACCAGGCGTACGTACATTTTGGAGGCATGGGAAACTGGCGACACAGACGGTGAAGTGGTGAACTGAAGCCTCCAGATACATGTTGATGTCTCTCCAACATTTTATTTCACTAAATATCAAACTTTACCGACAGATCCACGTCATCACAACCATTGAAACTAACTGTTTTATTTGGGCTATAAATAACGTATGTATTTGGCCATTTCCTATAAGTCACTTTCATTATGAAAATATACAAAAAAAAAAAAAAGACCTAAAAGTCCGTCACATACATATTTCTTCAGCGCTGTCTCGCCTTCATTATACGGACGGACCTCACAGGACCGGACACTAAAGTTTTTGTTGATGTAGAGTTAAAAATTAGGCTAACACAGAAACCTCAGAGCCAACAGTTTTCATTAAAATCTGTAAATTTAGCACATTTATTACCAAGTTCGGTTTTTAGTTGTAATAAAGATGCCTGCGTTTATCACCCCAAAGGGTGGACGAGAATGCAAATGCTGGTCCCCTTCTCCTTCACATTACAGCCAGAGTAATGATAGCTGTTCAGACCATGTCTTCCAAACGGATAGAGCTATTGAAAGTTATTTTGACCGTTGGACCATCAACTGATTGACTTGCCCCATGCAACCCAAAAGGAGAAAGTCAAACTTGTGTGGGAGGCCTGATCTAAATCTGTCCACAGGTTTATAGCATCACTTTCTCCTAGTGTCAGAGATGACTACAACAAGCCATGCCAGTCATTGATAGAATTCTTTTCTATGGTTGATGAAGCCCGAGCAATGGTTGCAGTCCTCCAAATTAAAGACTTCCATCAGGAACATCCTAGAGATTATTACTGGTGTTTGAGGCATGCATACTTTCATGGCAGAAATGCATCAGGCCAGGAAGAAAGCTCTTCTTACAAGTCATTATTCTTGCACAACCTGCATCCCTGCATTCGTTCTCAGGTTAAATTTTGTCACACCAAGAGAAACCTTTGCTGCATGAGATGAAGAAGAGGACACAAACAGTTTGGGAAACTGTTGTCCAGTCCAAAACAAGAACTGAGCCTGCCAGTGCCACCTCAAAGGAAGTGTAAATCAGACCTTCAGTCACTACAACCTCAGAACAGACCAAAGGGGGTGACAAAAGGCCACAGAGGGACACTGAGTGTATCCACTGTACCCAACAACTGCATATAGATAGGCACTCACAAAACAGAAGCTGAAGAAGGTAATATGCAGAAATTCTGGCTCACACATATGACAAGCCACCTTATACAGTGGGTATGGAAAGAATTCAGACCCCCTAAAATTTTCACATTTTGCTGTATTGTAGTTATTTCCTAAAATCAATTAAATTCTTTTTTTTCCTCATTAATGTACAGAAAGCACCCTATATTGACAAAAAAAAACAGTTGTAGACATTTTTGAAGATTTATTAAAAAAGAAAAACTGAAATATCACATGGTCATAAGTATTCAGATCCTTTGCTCAGTACTAAGTAGGAGCTCCCTTTTGAGCTAATACAGCCATTAGGGCTGGGACGATTCACTTTTCTCCCGATTTGAATTAAATTGCGATTCTACGATATTGCTGATTTTTGCAATCTTTAGTTAGCTTTTTTAACACCAGCAAAAAAGATGAACAATGATGATGCCTCCAGACTATGTCAGGAAAAGTACACATCACATGTGAGTCTGTTTTTTAGGATTTACTCAGCAATATATTATAACCAGCTGTTTATACTCTCTCATTTTAAAGGCCTGGATTGCATATAAAAGTGCCCTAATATCCCTTTAGGCACCAGAGTTTTTTCAAGAAAATATTCAATTTTACGATCAAGATTTAAAGAGGCTATAGTTTCAAAGTGGTTAGTTTTCCCACCCAGTTTCATCACTGTAATTTACGGGCCAAGCATGAACGCCTTTGCTGCCTTCACTGTGCTTTTTACCCCTGGCTTCTCCCTTGTCTGCTCAGAGCTCCGCGGTCTTTCTCACTCTTGCTAACACCATCACTTTTGGCTGTGTTTTGAGCCTCTCTGCACCCCTGACCACGTCCTCTTCTCGGCATTCGCCGGTTACTGCTACCCCGGCCAGGGAGAGGCAAAGCATCGGCCTCTGTATGTGCTACTTGGGGACTATAATGGCGCGTGGACCCACTTCCAGTGCTGGAACACGCGCTACCAGTTTTGTTCTCACTAGACGACTGACCGTCATCCTCACTCAGAGAGTAAATATTCCTCAGATTCACAGTCAGCCAGTACTTGACAAAGTACTCTCATCATCGTGAGTACTCTTATACACTCTATCACTTTGTGCGTGAAACTCTCTCACTGCTCCACTCTGCAACCACAACAGCCACACTCATTTCCCTCGCTCCGGTGTATGTGTTTCGAAATAAATATACGCCAAAACTTTGAATAGAAACCTGTCACCTGTCCACTGTCTGCTGGTGAAAAGTAGTAGCACTATTCAGCACTATTTTAACAGCTATGGCCTGTTTTATTCAGCAATGTCACTTGCCGCAATTTTGCGACTTCAGCGCTTAAAGAGTTTGGGGGGGGAGGGTCGATTCTTTGAACAAAAAAATCGATTTAAAAATCGACAGACAAAAAATTGCAATACTTATGTGAATCGATTTTATCTCCAACTCCGAACAGCGAGTCTTCTTGAGAGTGATGCAACAAGTTTGTCACACCTGGATTTGGGGATCATATGCCATTCCTCCTTGCAGATCCTCTCCAGTTCTGTCAGGTTGAATGGTGAACATTGGTGGACAGCCATTTTAAGGTCTCTCCAGAGATGCTCAATTGGGTTTAAGTCAGGGTTCTGGCTGGGCCATTCAAGAACAGTCACAGAGTTGTTCTGAAGTCAAGTTGGCTTAGTTGGCTTAGTTATTTTAGCTGTGTGCTTAAGGTCATTGTCTTGTTGGAATGTGAACTTTCGGCCAGATCCTGAGCACTCTGGAAAAGGTTTTGGTCCAGAATATCTCTGTTCTAGATCTCTATTTGGCTGCATTCATCTTTCCTTTAATGTCAACCAGTGGTCCTGTCCCTGCAGCTGAAAAACACCCCCACAGCATGATGCTGCTCCACCATGCTTCACTGTGGGGTTATACTGGGCAGGTGATGAGCAGGGCCTGGTTTCCTCCACACATACCTCTTAGAATTAAGGCCAAAAAGTTTGATCTTGGTCTCATAAGACCAGAGAATCTTATTTCTCATAGTCTGGGAGTCCTCAATGTGTTTTTTTGGTTAACTCTATGTGGGCTTTCATGCGTCTTTCACTGGGGAGAGGCTTCTGTCGGCCCACTCTGCCATAAAGCCCTGAATGGTGGAGGGCTGCAGTGATGGTTGACTTACATGAACTTTCTCCCATCTCCCCACTGGATCTCTGGAGTTGAGCTACAGTGATCTTTGGGTACTTCTTTACCTCTATTACAAAGGCTCTTTTCCCCCGATTGCTCAGTTTTGCCAATGGCCAGCTCTAGGAAGAGTTCCTCTTGTCCCAAACTTCTTCCACTTAAGAATTATGGAGGCCACTGTGCTCTGCTGCACTGCTCGACCTTAAGTGCAACAGAAATTATTTTGTCTCCTTGGCCAGACCTGTGCCTTTCCACAATTCTGTTTCTGAGTTCTTCAGGCAGTTCCTTCAACTTCATGCTTGTCATTTCTTCTGACATGCACTGTGAGCTGAAAGGTCTTATAGAGACAGGTGTGAGCTTTTCCTAATCAAGTCCAATCAATACAATCAAACATAGCTTGACTCCAATGAAGGTGTCAACCCATCTCAAGGATGATCTGAAGAAATGGACAATGCATCAGTTAAAAAAAAAAACCAAGTGTCACCGTAAAGGGTCTGTTACACATACAAACACACACAAACACACACACACACTTGTACAAAGGACTAAGGTTAGGTTATATATTGTATGTTTTCATGTCTCATTTTGTTAATTAGTGATTTTGAACAAAAAGTAGGTTGCTGGTCTGTTAATGTTGCACAAGAGTGAATCTTGTCAACCTCTTCTCTGCAGAACTCCAATCCTTCAACTTTGACTGACAATTGATAGGGTATCTTTGGTTATTTTTATTAAGTTAATTACAAATCATGGTTCCAAATTGATAGTCAGTAACCCTAATGAGACTGACCTCATAGTTTGCTATCATTTGGGTGGTGCCTTGAGGTAGATTTAATGTAAATTAAATCCCATTACCTAATTTAAATAATTATTTCTGATAGCCAGTATTATTAAGTGGCACAGTGAATAGTTGTCCACTGATCATAAAGCACAACAATATTTATAAAAATACTTTGGAAGGGCAAAATTTGGATAACTGAAGAATAGAATGTCCCAAAAAAAGTACTGTGTGACTTTATGAGCTGTAGCTGTGAGACAATATGTAAGAATGTATCTGTATAAACTAAAATTAAGTCGGAAGTCTGGAGAATGTTTAGATAGTAGGGATGCAGCAGTTCCCAATAACTAAACATCTTTGATAGAAATACACTTGTGTTCATTGTGAAATTTTTAATTTGAGCACGAACACTTATGAGTAACTTATTGTTGCATATTTCTCTGTATTTTATGTATGTAATTTATTGTAGAAGTTTTGTAATTGTTGGGATCCATGGGCTAGTGGCCCTTTTCCACTAGCACACCTTGGCCCTACTCTATTGGCCCTACTCGATTTGCAGTGTGTTTTCACTGGCCTGGGTCTTCCTAAAACAAGCTAGTTTTAGTACCTACTCCACTCTGGTTCCTAGCTGAGTCAAGACTGAAGGATGACGTCACCGACTGCCGGCTACTGATTGGTCAGACAATGTCGTCACCAATGAGTCATAAGCACGATGACCGAGCTGTAGCTACCGTTAGCTTACCCTCATACGTCTTTTCTTTGCAACTCAATTGCTCTCGTCCTCGGCTTCATTCTGTTGTATAGCTTCCAAAACTCTCCTGTGCTCCTCAAGGTGTATTTCTTCTTGACACCTGCAGCCTTCTTCTGCTTTCCTTTTTACTCGGATTGTGACAAAAAGCAACAGATTGTTGTGTTGCGCTCAAAATTAAGTCACTGCAGTGCTGCTCACCCCTTGGGCAGGCGACTGGGGCTAATGGAAAAGCAGCACAAGGCAAGTAGAGTAGAGCCAGGTAGAGTCGAGTAGAGTAGAGTAGGGCTAATGGAAAAGGGTCATAAAGGGAACATGTCCCTGCAGGGGCCTGAAACAAAGTTGGCTAACCATCACACCCCCAGATTTCACATGTAGGAGTGAATGTTTTGATAAGAAAAATAAGACCCTTCTCTTCTATGCAGTTTTCTCTTTTCTGAACCATGGAGTGAAGGGGACACAGCTACTCTATCTCAGCTCTCTCTCAGCTCTTTCTCAGCCTGTAGAAAGAGACACAGAGCCTCTCCAGTCTCTTCTCAGGAATACAACACAAGACTTCTTCCACAGTCTTGCTCAACACGGACTGTAGCACCACATAAGTGATGCAAGAGCCTGCTTAAGGACTAGGAGTTTCCTGTTGAAAAGGCAAGAAATTCTACAACAGAGTTAGCATCAAGCTGCTAACTCAAGGAACAAAAGAGCAACCAGTGGTCTTCGGAGCCAGGAGATGAAGAGACACAGCAGTCTGAAACCCACTGGGAAGCCACCAAACTTGCAGAACTGGACCTTGCAGAGCAACACCAAAAGGACACCTGTTCCATATACTGTACATGGTATTTGTACTTGGTATTGTAACTGGGCCATACATAGTTTAGCATAGCAAAGCCAAGCACTGCATTGATTTATTAAATGTGTTTTGCAAGCCTTAAGTTATAGCTAACTGCTAAATATAGAACTTAAACAGTATTAAACAGTCATGAACTTTTCTGGCTCCTAAATATTCCCCAGTCAACTATCAGCTGGATTATAAGAACCTGGGAGTGTTTGGGAACTACAGCAACTCAGCCACAAAGTGGTAGACCACGTAAACCGATGGAGCGGGGTCAGCGAATCCTGAGGCGCATAGTGCGAAGAGGTTGCCTACTTTCTGCAGAGTCAATTGCTACAGACCTCCAAACTTCATGTGGCCTTCAGATTAGCTCAACAACAGTGCACAGAGAGCTTTGTGGAATGGGTTTCCATGGCCAAGCAGCTGCGTCCAAGCCTCACATCACCAAGTGCAATGCAAAGCGTCGGATGCTGTGAAGTAAAACACGCTGCTACTGGACTCTAGAGCACTGGACACATGTTCTCTGGAGTGATGAATCATGCTTCTCCATCTGGCAATCTGATGGACAAGTCAGGGTTTGGCGGTTGCCAAGAAAAAGATACTTGTGGGACTGCATTGTGCCAAGTGTAAAGTTTGGTGGAGGGGGAATTATGGTATGGTGGTGTTTTTCAGGAGCTGGGCTTGGCATCTTACTTCCAGTGAAAGGAACTTTGAATGCTTCAGCATACCAATATCAGTGGTCTACTGACCACAGGACAACATTAGTACGAACTAGCGATAGCAAAACAATACCGCAGACAACACACAGCTGAGACAAACAGCTAATGTGTTAATTAGATGATGATCATGTTATGATTAATGCTGAGTCACTCTGATTGTCTTCATGCTGAGTCATTAAATCTCCCTGATGTGGCCTGTTTTTATCCACAGAGCTCAGCTGGAAACATCTGGTCTCCTTAGTGATGGGCCCAAACAGCCTGATTCAGAGCTGGACTCCACATTTAAGGTAAGAACATCACACTTGAACAAACACCATGATCTTCAGATTTGTCTGTTGGTCCACCATCAGTTTCTGTGAAGGTCTGTTTTTAGACAACCACAGACAATCATGAGATTCAGGCTGTGATCTACACATTTCATCTCCACTCTGTCATTGTTCTCCAGCTGCTGGAGGAGAAAATCAACTCCTTTGTGAAGAACGAGCTGAGGAGAATCAAGACAGCTTTAAGTCCAGATTACCCAGAATGCTTAGAGGGTCAGAGCAAGAATGTGTTAGTTGGTAAAGATGAGAAGTGGAGGAGCAGCAGAGAGGCATTTCTGAAGATCACAGTGGACTTCCTGAGGTTCTTGAATCAGGACAAGCTGGCTGACTGTCTGTGTAACAGTAAGAACTTTTTAAAAAATTTAATACGATGGAATGGAGGTTCTCATTTGTAAATTTACTTCACTCTGATGTTCATCACCACTGTGCTTAAAATAAAAACCTTTTTAGTCTAATCTGAAGATCTGAGCAGTACCTCTGTGATGTCAGGACTTTGCCCAGGGTCCAGACCTTAATGTTATTTTTTTTTTCCCTTCAGGATCTGATGCCTCAGTGTGTCGACAAAAACTCAAGTCCAACCTGAAGCAGAAGTTCCAGACCGTGTTTGAGGGGATCGCTAAAGCAGGAAACCTGGCCCTGCTGAATCAGATCTACACAGAGCTCTACATCACAGAGGGAGAGGCTGTAGGGGTCAATGAGGAACATGAGGTCCAACAGATGGAGACCACATCCAGGAGACCACATGAACCAGAGAAGACCATCAGAGAAGAAGACATCTTTAAAGGACCACTTGGAGAAGATGGACCAATCAGAACGGTGATGACGAAGGGCGTGGCTGGCATTGGTAAAACAGTCCTCACTCAGAAGGTCACCCTGGACTGGGCTGAGGACAAAGCCCACCAGGACATACACTTCATGTTTCCATTCACCTTCAGAGAGCTGAACCTGCTGAAGGAGCAGAAGTTCAGCTTGGTGGAGCTTGTTCATCACTTTTTCAGTGAAACCAAAGAAGCAGGAATCTGCAGGTTTGAGGAGTTCCAGGTCTTGTTCATCTTTGATGGTCTGGATGAGTGTCGTCCCCCTCTGGACTTCCACCAAACTAGAATCCTGACTGATGTCACAGAGCCCACCTCAGTGGATGTGCTGCTGACCAACCTCATCAGGAGGAACCTGCTTCCATCTGCTCTCCTCTGGATCACCACACGCCCTGCAGCAGCCAATCAGATCCCTCCTGGATGTGTTGATATGGTGACAGAGGTCAGAGGTTTTACTGACCAGCAGAAGGAGGAGTACTTCAGGAAACGGTTCAAAGATAAGAAGCAGGCGAAAAGAATCATCTCCCATATTAAGAAGTCCAGAAGCCTTCACATCATGTGTCATATCCCAGTCTTCTGCTGGATCACTGCCACAGTCCTGGACGATGTGCTGCAGACCAGAGAGGCAAGAGAGCTGCCCAAGACCCTGACTGAGATGTACATTCACTTCCTGGTGGTTCAGGTCAAACTGAAGAGCATCAAGTATGATGGAGGAGCAGAGACTGATCCTCACTGGAGTCTAGAGAACAGGGAGATGATCCAGTCTCTGTGTAAACTGGCTTTTGAACAGCTGCAGAGAGGAAACCTGATCTTCTATGAACCAGACCTGACAGAGTGTGGCATTGATAGCAGAGCAGCCTCAGTGTACTCTGGAGTGTTCACACAGGTCTTTAAAGAGGAGAGGGGACTGTACCAGGACAAGGTGTTCTGCTTCATCCATCTGAGCATTCAGGAGTTCCTGGCTGCTCTTCATGTCCATCTGAGCTTCATCAACTCTGGAGTCAATCTGATAACAGAAGAAACATCAACCTCCAACACATCTACAATCACACAGCTGTGCCAGAGAGCTGTGGACCAGGCCTTACAGAGTCCAAACGGACACCTGGACTTGTTCCTGCGCTTCCTCCTGGGTCTTTCGCTGCAGATCAATCAAAGCCTTCTGCAAGATCTGATGACACAACCTGGAAGTACCTCACAGACCAATCAAGAAACAGTTGCATACATTAAGTCAAAGATCAGTGAGGACATGTCTGCAGAGAAGAGCATCAATCTGTTCCACTGTCTGTATGAACTGAATGATCATTCTCTGGTAGAGGAGATCCAACAGGCCCTGAGGTCAGGACGTCTCTCCACAAATGAACTGTCTCCAGCTCAGTGGTCTGCTTTGGTCTTCATCTTACTGTCATCACAGATGGATCTTGACCTGTTTGACCTGAAGACATATTCTGCTTCTGAGAAGGCTCTTCTGAGGCTGCTGCCAGTGGTCAAAGCCTCCAGCAAAGCTCTGTAGGTGCACCTACCTGCACAGGATACATCAGATTTCTGTATTTTTCAAGAATGATTATCATCTGTATGTTCTTTATGCTCTTCTGATTCCTTTCACAGGTTGAGTGGATGTAACCTGTCAGAGAGAAGCTGTGAAGCTCTTTCCTCAGTAATTAGCTCACAGTCCTCTGATCTGAGAGACCTGGACCTGAGTAACAATGACCTGCAAGATTCAGGATTGAGCCTACTGTCTGCTGGACTGAAGAGTCCAAACTGCAGACTGGAAACTCTCAGGTGAGAATGCATCAGGTCTGAATCTCCAGGATATCTGAGCAGGGTTCTGTCAAACCTGAATCTTTATCTTTAACTCAATATCAGGTCAATGTTAGAGTCCCATAGATGAAGGGTGAGTTTTTGAGACTTTAGACTGACATATTTCATCTGTAATGTACCGTCGTAACGTCTTCTTCCGCTTATCCGTGGTAGCGTCTCGGGGGCAGCAGCCTAAGCAGGGGAACCCAGACTTCCCTCTCCCCGGCCACCTCGCCCAGCTCTTGCTGGTGGATCCTGAGGCATTCCCAGGTCAGCTGAGAGACATAGAATCTCCAGCGTGTCCTGGGTCTTCCCCGAGGAACACCTTACCATGCAGGCATTCAGGAGGCATCCTGACCAGGTACCCGAGCCACCTCATCTTGCTCCTCTCAACAAAGAGGAGCAGTGGTTCTAATCCAAGTCCCTCTCTAAGGGAGAGCCCAGACACCCTGCGAAGAAGCCCATTTCAGCCGCTCGTACTGGCGATTCATCCGAAATGTCTGTCCCAAAATTCTTGGCCTGTTGTTCCCTCAGGTGATTCAGGGAGCAGACATGTATTGAATTCAATTGTAAAGTTTGGACATCAGGCTGTTGAGGGTCTCAGGCAGGAACATCATCGACCTGACCCTATATTGTTGGTAATGGGATGGTACAAACAGCTTTCTGACAACATGTTGTGGGTGGAGAAATCTAAAGAATGGGAGTTTGGAATAACATACTGTTGGGTTGTTTTTCAAAAGGAAATAAAGTGCTTGCTTGATGGAGATCCTTTACAAACCTTAAGTCTGGAATTTCCCCCTGTGGGACTGATAAAGGTGTATCTTATCTTAAGTCCTTCCTGACCCACCGTGGAGAGGCAGAGTCAAGGAGAGGTAGTGGGACAGGGCATTGCCTGTAATGGATGTTGGAGACATGTTCTTTGGATTTTTGAAGTGGACCTAAATTGAGACCATATTTTCGGTGTACTGATCACATCAGAGTTTGTCAGATTTTTCTTGTTGAAATGGATTTATTGCAAAACATAGATAATACACTTAACTAATTCATTGTTGACTCATGTTGTGCATCAAAGCCTTAAGAAACTTTAAAAAAGATCAGCCTGGAGTCAAACTCTTCATTTGAAAGATACACATATATGGGCCATTCTACCGAATTTGTCCAAACGGTGGTCCCACACTAAAAAAACTATGTAACAAAGCAATTAAGAATTCAGACTTTACATATTTACTAAGATTCTGTTATGATCTATTCAACACACAAGACAGCAAATAGATAGTAATAAGCTAAATATATACAAAAACATCATTTATAGTGTACTTTCTATTGGGAAGTGGTTGTCCCAACCCCTAAGCCAGAGCAAATTTATATTATTCAGACACATCTTAGAGCACCAAGCTGTAAGTAGTGATATATGGCCAGCTACAAAACTACGATACTAAGTTTTCTAAAAATTGCTTGTTGTCACACATCAAAAACTACTGCTACGTAACTAGAAAGAGATACACCTCGTTGTAAAGCAATGCAGAGCAATGCAAAGTTCTGAGGAAGGTCCGAGTTTCATTCATTTAGCATCACAACAAACACACGCTTTGGCTTGTGGTGCGTTCCAGTTGTAGTCGGAAGTTGGAATTTCTGAGTTCCGACTAGGACACTACAACTGAAACATCCCCCGAAGTGGAACTTTCCTATTGGGAACTCGGTGAAACCTCGCCACCCCCGAGTTGACAATCGAAGATGAATGCCCCCAGTGTGAACAGTTATTTAGCTCCTGTAATAATCAATTTATTTGCACTTCTGACTGGGGTGTGTCGCTCTAGATCAGCTGTTTACATAGTATTGTTAGACTTATATTTACAAAAATGTTGCCATAGTGATAATCACATTCTTCATAAAACAACACAGGGCGTGCTATCAACAGCTAACAATAGCCTGGTTGATCAGCATGTTTTTTTCTGACTTCAACTGGAACGCCGATAAGTCAGAGATGATGTCACTCCCAGTTCCGAGGTTACTGGAACGCAGCATTACGACAGTCGCCGCGTGTGCTCATGGGTGGCAGAGTCTTAATGTCGCCGGTAATAGATTCCCTTATAGCACCTTTTTTTTTTTTTAAGTTATTTCTTGGGGCTTTTATGGCCTATATTGTGTAGGACAGCTAGAGATTGACAGGAAAGCGGGTGAAGAGAGGGGGATGACATGCAGCAAAGGGCTGAGGCCGGGATTCGAACCAGCAGCTGCTGCTGGGGGTTGGCAGCCCCCGTACATGAGGCGGACGCTCTACCAACTGAGCTAATGTTCGCCCCCTCATAGCACCTTTAAGTGATGTTACATTAGATGCGTTGTGATGTTTGAGTAGGCTAATGCAGGCCTTCAAAGTAAATGTTATTTGATTGATTATAAACATTTGTGTTCATGATATTCCCAATGTATGACATGTTTGAATATTAAGCAATAAGGTGGAGGGAATATGATGTAACCTTGCAAACAAAAAAATAGTGGTCACTACCAAATAGTGCAGTCACAACCGAAACAGTGCAGTCACAACCGAAACACTGAGTGTTTTGTAAAAAATAAAGGATACTGAGTCATCAACTAACATTTTTTGATGACTATTCGTGAAATGTATGTTCAATTTCATAACTCATTAACTCTGAGATCTATATAATCAGTGGAATTCATATTACAAGAAAAGATTGGATTTTGATTTTGATGAGTCTTAGGAATTGAACTTTGAAAAACTTTTAAAATATTTTTATTGATTTTGTTGTAAAACCCTTCAAGAAAAATTTGTAAAAATGTTCTTTAGAGCGGGCATGGAAGTACAATATGAACAGATTAATATAATACCTTTTATTGCAGTGTGTTGCTATGTTTTAGTTGTGACACATTTTGGGAGTAGAAAAAACATTTCAAGAACAGGCAGAAATTAAAATATGAATATTGACTGCACTATACAAGATATATGTACCTTAGATATGGTACAACATATGTATGGAAAAAGTTTTGGGAAAAAAACACTTTGTAAAAAACAATTCCAACCCCGCACTTTGGACAAATTTGGTAGAATGGCCCATATATGCCTACATAGAACCACATAAAATAATTAGTTGTATATACATATCCATCCAAAGATGTATCCAGACAGAGACAATGAGACTAAGGGCGTTTTCGCACCAACCACATTTAGTGTGCACTAAAGAAGTTTTGGGCCAGGGTTTGGTACGTTAGTGTCAATGTGAATGCAACCACCACACTTTGGTGCACACCAAATCAGCCGGTCAGAGACCTCCATGAAGGGGTGGTCTCGATCCGCTCTATCTCCCGACATTTGGTGCGGTTTCACTGGTGTGAAACAAAGTGGTCCGAACCGATCTACTTTTGATACATTACTTCCTGTTAATCCCGCGGTTGAATCTTATTCAATTTGTCCATTTGTTTATTCTGGTTGAAGATTACGATGATTTATGAGGGTTCAGAAGGTCGCTGATGCCGCCTCAAAAAAGATTAAAAAAAAAAAAAACACATTTGAAGGGAAATGTAGAAGAGAGCGAAACGTAAACATTGGTTGTTTGGTGTAGGAAATAGTTACCATGGTAGTCTCTTCTTTGTTCTCCTCAGTAGCAGGTTTGGAAACCAGTTAGGTGCGTATCGGCCCCTGCTGTTTCAAACTGAGTAAATACACAGTTGGGTCCGGGCATGGTTCGATATTGCCAGTGTGAATGCAAGCCAGCAGGGGAGGGGGAGGGGGGCAAACCTACGGCGAACCGTGCCGCAGCACTTCACTTGTCTAAGGTTGCTGGTTCAAATCATACGGCTTCACAATTTATTCAACTTCTATCTACCTATATCCTTGTAGAAAGGAAGTCTGGTGTCGGGAATACAATGTTCTATATTTCTGTACCCCTACGATTCACTTTTCTTTGTCCATTGTGCCGCGGTGCCTCTATGACCCGCTGACAGACTGCTGACCTGATGCTGGTGCCTCCGGTTTTGATGTAATGATATATTATTGAAGAAATTTACATTGGAGAATCAGTGCATTGTGTTTTATTTTGAAACTTCCAGATACTCTACACGTTGACTTCCAGTCTGGTGTTTTCTTATGTACCAGACAGCACTAGCAATTAAGCGACGTGGTGCTGGGGAATAGTCCAATGTTTTGTTCTGGGGGATTTCACAAATGAACAAGTGCCCTTCTGAACATTTTTAACTGCTTTAGAAGAGCAAAGACGAATAAACTTAAGCAGAAACTTACATATATGTTGAAATAGAGAACAAGTAGGTCACAATTCCTGAAACAGTTAAGACAAGTAAAGGTGTGTTCCCACACAAGCGTGACATTGCAACTGAGATCGTGTTGCCATTGCGTCACCAAGTGATGTCATGTCTGCTTGCTTAAGTTTCTTCATGATCATATATCATAGATCCTATATTTCTATGTAGCAGCTGACATTATTCCAACTGCATCCATTTATCACCCATCAACTGAAAAACTGCTGCTGATGCCCCTGCAGCAGCATCCCATCACATCTGATGTCGGATCAAAGTTGTTTGTCATAATGGGAACTTAGCCTGATGGCAGCTGGAAGTGTGATGCACAAAAGCCTGTCATAATAACAAATTTTGCTGGACGATAATTGTCCAAAAAATTATTGCCGATAAACAATATTATTGTCAATATTATTTTGAAACATAATTTTTTCAAAATACAATTATATTATATGTCACAATAAAGTGAGTACACTGCATCAATAAGCAATAAACTTTAGTTTCTTAAGAGTATTTAAATGTAATTGGCTAAGAGCTTTTAAACAAATTAAATGAAACAAACAATTTAACAAATATAACAAACAAAAAACGAGAAAAAAAACAATGAAAATGAAATGAACTCTCTTTTGGGAAAAAGATGCATGGAAATAAAAACCATTGTACTAACTAAAAAAGAACAAAAAAGAGACACAGCATTAAAAACAATAAATTAAAGGGAGTTTATATAGTTCCTGAATTTTTGTGATACATACTTTCTCCCAGTCAACTAGTACTGTCTATCAAACGTTTGTAATATTTCCCCAAATGTTCGTTTTTCAGCTGTATTGAAGGGTTGCACTTCTTTTGTAATGTAGCGAATGACACGGTCTGTGAGCGTGCACCATTTTGCGTTTTTTTTTGTATTTCCTTTGCCGACAAAATGTCTCAGTAAGCCTTGACTGTCAGGATTAAGGTTCTGCTGCACCTCCCCTGGATGTTTTTATTTATCGTACGGTTAATTGATTTATTGATTATCGTGACAGGCCTAGATGCCCATCTCACAAGCCAACAACAAACAGCCTCATCATCCAATACAGAGTTTATATCCAGCTTCTCTCACTTCATAAAATTCAAAAGAAAAAAAAGAGAGGAAGAGGCTCACTTAATAAATGTATTTTACTCGCTGTCCCAAGGATATACCCGTGATGGCCCATAATTCTCTGATTAAATCCTTATTTTTAATGTTATCTAAAAAGATGGAGTACATTTTCGCAAGGAGGATGAGGAGGAGATACTAGGAGGTGAAATATCACCAAAGGCTCTGCTATTTGGCGATGACAGACCAGGAATGCAGGCCGATGACTAGCATGACGAATGGATTAGCCTGCTGTTGTGTTTAAATGTAACTGTCACTTTATTTTGTATTCCTATTCATGACACAGAAACAGATTACATCTGTTCTGCGAGGTGGTCTACATGGTGACATCCCGGTCTCCGATGCACAACCCAAGTGCCCCGTCACTCTCCCATTTGCTGCAAAAGTGACAGCGGCTCTCACGGTTTCTGCCACTGGGTCTTTCCAGCACACTCTGTCCACGGTGGCAGGGATCAGTCAGACCAATCAGTCACTGTACTTTGCCCGCAGGGCATTTTAAGACAAGGACAGGAGTTCATTTGATTAGTGAAGGTTACACTTGGCTGTTAAGCCCACTTACGCCTTGCCTCCCTCCTCTCTGGCACTTGCGCAGGGGGCAGGGACAGAGGTGTGGGTGCGCCTCACTTCACCAGAGTGCACCATGCAAGAAATTTGCAAAGAGTGTGTTGGAGCAGCGCACATGCCCTGTGCCTTGTCTACGAAATTAGAGCCCTCTATGTGAGTTTGGTTGGATGAAGAGCTGGTCTACATCAGAAGAAACTATCTTCCTTTTCTGTGTTAGCTTTTTCATGAGAAGCTCTTGTTTTGAAGCCTTTCACCACAAAAGCTCTGATAGGCTAGTCATCTCGTGGCCTCTTCCCCAGCGTATGGTGCACCTGGTGCAACACAGGTGTTTTCTCCAGACCCAGTGACTCTCTGAATAGATGTGTTACATAATCTATGACATTTTTTTTCCATCCTCCACTGAGTATGTGCAGATTTCATCATCTAGACATCACCTCCAAATCTTCACTTGGAGACTTCATGAAAACAGGAAATATGAATGACTGTCTGAAAAGAAGTTACAGTACTGAAAAATATGGTTCTGGTGGAGCTCTGGTCTCCCACACTTCTTCAGATGATGCTGCCTCAACCAGAAGTCCACTAGAATCATCTTAATTAGCAGATATAAACAAGGCAGAAAATCTTCAAAGTCTGATTAAAGGAACTTTCTACAACTCATTAATGTGTTGTAAATCTTTTCAGGCTGAGTGGATGTAAACTGTCAGAGAGAAGCTGTGAAGCTCTGTCCTCAGTCCTCAGCTCACAGTCCTCTGGTCTGGGACACCTGGACCTGAGTAACAACGACCTGCAGGATTCAGGAGTGATGGAGCTGACTGCTGGTCTGAAGAGTCCAAACTGCAGACTGGAAACTCTCAGGTAAACATTCAAAATGTTTAAAGTCAAATCTTTGACCATCATCTGAGCACCTGCACACCTTCAGTATGAAGGAGCTACAAATGTGCACTGAACAGACTGAGGGCCTTAGTCATGAAACAAAAAATAATCAGGAAGGAGACTCTCATGATCCTCACAGTCTCCCTGAAGGTTAAAGGTCTGATGGGAGACGGCGAGCCTCAGGATGGATTTGGTTCCTCTAAAAACTCTGCAGGGAAAGACCAACAGCTCTGAAGCCTTTCAGGAGGGTCAAAGCTGTTAGACCAGAACAGGTCTGAGTCTTTGAGATGATCGACCCCATCAATCAGCGACACATCGAGACCATTCACCATTTTATATAAACCAAACTAGGACAGAGTCCTTAAATATGTGGTCTAACGCCTAGTTAACACGGGCGCCGATCCAAAACTGCTGTGCACGGCGCTTCCGTTCCGTGCGCGGCGCGTCCTGTGTGAACCCTGCGTAAGGCTCAGAGACTCAGTAGTCTTTGTCCATAACTGCATCTGGAACTGGACTTGTCATAATATTTATCAGAAAAAGAGGCTTTCAGTCTGCTCTTAGAGTCCTGCTCCTGGACCTGGACTGATGGATGACTTTAAAGGTCCTGATGATTAAAGGCTCCCACCATACTACTTAAATGACTGAAGGTGCCACAGACATTCTTCATTCCAAATTGTGATGTCAAACCATAGATTTACTTGTCTGTCTATCTGTCTGTCTGTCTGCAGTCTGTCTGGCTGTCTGGTCTCAGAGGAGGGCTGTGTGTCTCTGGACTCTGCTCTAAGCTCGTCCTCTCTGACAGAGCTAGACCTGAGCTACAATCATCCAGGAGAACGAGGAGAGAAGCTGCTGTCTGTTCGACGGGGGGATCCACACTGCAGACTGAACATCCTGAGGTACATTGACACCATACATTTACCTCAAAGTTGCTTTCCCAACTACCATTAAACAACAACAATGAAGAGGAAAAAGACAGCTCCCATTTAACATTCTTCGGGGTTTTAGTAGCTGAGCACCATATCCAGTAGCAGTTCAACTTCGTCTGTCACTCCTGCGTCCACTTGCCATTATTGTTTGTGAAAAGTCTGCCTCACATCATCAAATCCATGAGTCTAACCAGCTCAGACCCTGATGTGGGACACCAGAGTCTCCCCCGCCCACGCCCACGCTCAGACTGATAAACACAGGTCTTTGTGTGGAAATGAGCACACACTCATGTACTAACAGCAGAAGTAAACATAGATCCTGTTTGTGATGCAGAAGTCTGAAAATAAAGAACCATCCACGGGCCGGTCTCACTGAAACCACGGTCTGACTGGTTAAGAGGATCCACTCAGAGCTCTGAGCCCAGACAGACCCTGGATGGAGACAGAGGGGAAGGTTTTCTGTAGAAACCTCCTGATTGGTGTGGGCTGGAGAGGGAGACTATCTCAGGACCCTCATGAATGAAGAACTGATCACAGCTTTGGTTTCTGTCTCCAGGTTGGACCATGGTGGACCACACAGACTGAGACCTGGTGTGAAGAAGTGTGAGTGTTTTTAATCTTTGATTTAATGATGATCATTAAACTTTTTACTCCTCATGAACTGTCATCTGAAAAATTCTCTCAGAGCTCCAGGGTTAAATCACCATCAGGAGGACAACCCATGGAGACCGAGGGTCAGAGGTCATTAGTCTGAGGAACAGTTCACATGATCAAAGTGAAGATGAAGAACAAAAATCAGCAGAGATGGTGTGTTGGTGTGATCAGAGACATTTCCTCTTAAAACAAAGCTCTGTGGTCCTTCTTCAGAGGTCTCAGCGGGCTGTGGGGGCCTCAGGTGGTCAGGGGGGTGTCCCTCAGCTTTGGAGCAGCAGACTGGAGGGACTGATCTCTAGAGTGTGGAGTTTGGAGATGTTTGGTGTCTTTGGAGCAGAAGTTTCTGGTGGTGGTCTCTGGGAGGTGTAGGTCCTTCAGGTCTGAGGGAGTGTGTCCATGGATAAAGGTGTGAACAAGTTCTTCTGCTCCTGAGAGACAGAGGGGAGTGAGTGAGGTTTAGCTCTGCTCCTGGGTTGGAGGACAGAGATCCTGCTCAGATGTTTGATGAAGGTTTTTAAGAAAGAGCAGAGTCCACTCTGAGGAACCAAGTTGGAGACTGGAGGGGAAAATAAAGTCATTGTATTCCAGGAGCTTTAATGAACCACGTTAGATCACAGTGTTACATGTGAGCGTCATTAGCTTAGGTCTTTTTCTTTGGTCTTCTTTTCTGGTCTTCTTTAGACTATTATGGACACAATGTCCTCTGAATCTCTGAGCTGCTGCTTTAAATCCTGGAATATCTGAAAGATGAAGCAGGAGATAAAACCTAAAACCATCAAAGCTGACTCAATCAATATAAGATGATATTATGTACTCACTGAGCAGAATCAGCTACATTTCACCAGCAAGAAAAAGATGCAAAATACTGAACTGTGAAATGATGTGCTGACCTTTAGGTGTGATAGTTTATAGAGAATTATAGCCATCTGTATGATCTAATCATTTTTAAAGTTAAAATTGGTTTAATTCAGGTAAGGTGCTTTTTTGCCCCCACAGTTACCTAATGGGTCTGATTGTTACATTTTAATGTTTATTATAACAAGTATGATGCAACAGTATAATACAAATGATTGAATTCTTATTTTAATTTTCGTATTACTGACCTCCAATATATGACCATGCTCTATCAATGCAAAATGTGTAGTTTTCATTTTAATTAAATCAAAACATTTCTCATGTTCAAAAGTAGAACTATTAACTTAACTTACAATACCCAAAACAAAGTTGGCACGTTGTGTAAATTGTAAATTAAAAACCGAATACAATGATTTGCAAATCCTTTTCAACTTGTATTCAATTGAATACACAGCAAAGACAAGATATTTAATGTTCGAACTGGGAAAATTTATTTTCTTTTGCAAATAATCATCAACTTAGAATTTAATGGCAGCAACACGTTGCAAAAAAGTTGGCACAGGGGCATTTTTACCACTGTGTTACATCGCCTTTCCTTTTAACAACACTCAGTAAACCTTTGGGAACTGAGGAGACCAATTTTTGAAGCTTTTCAGGTGGAATTCTTTCCCATTCTTGCTTGATGTACAGCTTAAGTTGTTCAACAGTCCAGGGTCTCCAGTGTTGTATTTTACGCTTCATAATGCGCCACACATTTTCAATGGGGGACAGGTCTGGACTACAGGCAGGCCAGTCTAGTACCCACACTCTTTTACTACGAAGCCACGCTGTTGTAACACGTGCAGAATGTGGCTTGGCATTGTCTTGCTGAAATAAGCAGGGGCGTTCATCAAAAAGACGTTGCTTGGATGGCAACATATGTTGCTCCAAAACCTGTATGTACCTTTCAGCATGAATGGTGCCTTCACAGATGTGCAAGTTACCCATGCCTTGGGCACTAATACACCCCCATACCATCACAGATGCTGGCTTTTGAACTTTGCGCCTATAACAGTCTGGATGGTTCTTTTCCTCTTTTGTCCGGAGGACACAACGATCACAGTTTCCAAAAACAATTTGAAATGTGGACTGGTCAGACTACAGAACACTTTTCCACTTTGCATCAGTCCATCTTAGATGAGCTCGGCCCAGCGAAGCCGGCGGTGTTTCTGGGTGTTGTTGATAAATGGCTTTGGCTTTGCATAGTAGAGTTTTAACTTGCACTTACAGATGTAGACGAACTGTAGTTACTGACAGTGGTTTTCTGAAGTGTTCCTGAGCCCATGTGGTGATATCCTTTAAACGGTGATGCCGGTTTTTGATGCAGTACCGCCTGAGGGATCGAAGGTCACAGGGATTCAATGTTGGTTTTGGGTCTTGCCGCTTATGTGCAGTAATTTCTCCAGATTCTCTGAACCTTTTGATGACATTAAGGACCGTAGATGATGAAATCCCTAAATTCCTTGCAATAGCTGGTTGAGAAATGTTGTTCTTAAACTGTTGGACAATTTGCTCACACATTTGTTCACAAAGTGGTGACCCTCGCCCCATCCTTGTTTGTGAATGACTGAGCATTTCAGGGAAGCTGCTTTTACACCCACCTGTTCCCAATTAGCCTGTTCACCTGTGGGATGTTCCAAATAAGTGTTTGATGAACATTCCTCAACTTTCTCAGTCTTTTTTGCCACTTGTGCCAGCTTTTTTGAAACATATTGCAGGCATTAAATTCCAAATGAGCTAATATTTGCAAAAAATAAAGTTTACCAGTTTGAACATTAAATATCTTGTCTTTGCAGTGTATTCAACTGAATATAAGTTGAAAGGGATTTGGAAATCATTGTATTTTGTTTTTATTTACAATTTACACAACGTGCCAACTTCACTGGTTTTGGGTTTTGTACTAACCACTGATGATTTTGTTTTACTGTGATGCCTGGTAACCAGTTTGTATGTCAGTATGATCAGACTTTGTTTCCCTGATTAATGGTCGGTGTGGAGGAGGAATGACAAACTGTTTTCCTTTCATTCTATATGAAATTTCATTTATCAGTGAGCAACAAAATCAAATGATGAGATAACTCAGTGCACTCGTGATAACACACTCCTGTCAGAGCTAATTTCTGATTGGCTGATATAATCAATGGGTGAGACTTGAGAGCCCTGGAAACTATAGAATAACGCGCGGTTGGGCCGACTTGCATGTCTGGTCAGGATTTCAAAATAGAGGCGTATTTTAAAGATGACAATGTCGATCGATGTTTTGAGTTTCCATCAATGTGACTGAATCATTGCCTAACCAATAGATGTATCGATCCAGATTGATGGGTCATTACACCCCAAGTAAGATGATTGTAGATGATCAGATGATGACCTACTGCTGTGATGTTTCTCATTCTCTCAATCAGATGCCTGTGAGCTGGAGGTGGACACAAACACAGTGGACACAAGACTCATACTGTCTGAAGACAACAGGACGGTGATACGGGTGGATGAGTTTCAGTCATATCCTGATCATCCAGACAGATTTGATAATCTTCAGATGCTGTGCAGGTCTGCTCTGAGCAGTCGCTGTTACTGGGAGGTCCAGTGGAGCGGACGTGTTTATGTATCAGTGAGTTACAGAAGAATCAGGAGGACAGCAGATGGTTATGAATGTTTGTTTGGATTCAATGATCATTCCTGGAGTCTGATCTGCTATGGTCATGGTTACTCTGTCCTTCACAATAACAGAGAAACATTAATCTCCTCCTCTTCCTCCTCCTTGTCTTCATCCTCTGGTAGAGTAGGGGTGTATGTGGACTGTCCTGCTGGATCTCTGTCCTTCTATGAAGTCTCCTCTGAGGGACTGATCCACCTCCACACCACAGAGACCACATTCACTGAGCCCCTCTATCCTGGGTTTCGGTTATGGTCTGGTTCAGTGTCTCTGTGTCCTCTGGAGTCCAAACCTGCAGAGAATTCAGAGACATGAGACGTCTTGTCCTCTGCAGCGTCCCCTGAAGAGACGTCTGTTTGTGCTGATAGAAAATGGCTGATCATCAGTCAACTGATGTCACTTATGAACAGCTGATTGTTCTGATCAAAAACAGATTGCAGAAAGTCAAATGATGACCATTTGAACACCAAGAACCAGCTGCAGGTCGATCACTATATTTTACCAAAACAAAACCAACACGTGATGAACTGAATATTTAATATATGAATATATTATTAGAATGAGTAAACACATTTAATAAATTAATATATAACACAGACTTAAACAATTTGTTGTATTGATCCATACATTTCTCAAACATATCAATTCACTGAAGCTGGCTCAGGCTTTCCAGACAGCCATTAAGAATGTAAAACACCTGCAGTCACTGGAGTTGGCGATGGGACGCCAACTCCAGTGAGGAATCCTCAGACGGTTCACAAAGTGTCAGTGAAGTAAAGCTCCAGCAAAAACCAGCACAAGGCTTGATACAGGTGTGGCAGTGAACAGCACGGAGCTGGGGACTGTAAGTTTGTACATGAAAACTGTTACAAGTGAGGCAAAATGGGCCGTATCAAGAAGTGTGCAGGTGAAAGGGTCCAGCAGGTGCAGCTAAAGTCAAATGAGAAGGATCAGCAGATAAGAAAGTAAAGAAAACCTCAGTTTGCAAATTCCGTTAGCCAAGAGGAGGATGACACTGACACAGATGAGGTCATGTTTACATCTTACATACTGGATGTGTTAGTCATACCGGCAGAGGAGCAATTTGTAGACACACTGACAGTTAATGGGATACAGTTTGAGGTTGACTCAGGAAGTGGGGTAACCACGCTCTAATTCGTAGACCAGGTGCAGGCACAGCGCACCTGCCCTGCACCGTGTCCACGCCATGCTAACAGGGTGTGTCCAGCGCACTTTGCAAGTTTCTTGCACTGCGCAGAGAGGCGCATCCACCCCTCCATCCCTGCATCTCCGCACAAGTGCCAGAGAGGGAGGAGAAAAGGCGTGAGTGGATTTAACACATCCGAGTGTTGTCTTCACCAATCAAATGAACGCCTCTCCTGTAAATGCGCTGAGGGCAAGGCGCAGAGACTGATTGGTCTGACTGATCCCAGCCACGGCGGCCACAGTGTGCTAGAAACACCTGGTAGAGGAGACGGTCAGAGCAGCTGTCACCATTACAGCAACAGAGAGAGCGGAGGGGCACTCGGGGTGCGCATGGGAGGCCATAAAGTGTGGCCCAGCTTTCAAGACAGATGTAATCTGTTCCTTTGTCATTAATAGGAGTACAAAATTTAGCCTCAGATATTTAAACACAGCAGCATGCAGCGAGCATCATGCTTGCAATCGACCTGCATTCCTGGTTTGTCATCGCCAAATAGAAAAAACCTTTGGTGATATGCTGTATTTTCTCTTGGTGTCTCCGCCTCATCCTTCTTGCAATAATGTACTCCATCTTTTTCGATCACGTTAAGAATAAAGACTAAAACAGAGAAATATGGGAAATCACAGGTAAAACCTTAAGACACTGAGTGACATACATTTATTTTCTCTCTTTTTTTTTCCCCTATTTTTCTCCCTCTTTTCTTTGAATTTCATGTAATGAGAGAAGCTGTATATGTACTCCATATCGGATGATGAGGCTGCTTGTTGTCAGCTTGTGAGATGTTCATTAACCTTCCAGCTGCTGTCAGGTTAAGTTTCCATTATGACAAATGGCTTTAATCCAACATCACATGTGACAGGACAGTTAATATAGATACAAATGCTTGTTCAGACGGTTACAATAAATAGTGGTTGATGTGATTGTTCACTGCATACCTGCCTCTGAGGCTTTGGTGACGTGTGCATACTGATCACCTGTTACCAAGTTACAGCTGCAGAGAGTGCACTTTGCCTGCTTTAAGAATAGCCCAGGTTGGAGCTGGCAAGCAGTGAAAATTCCGTGCAGCTTTTTGGCACGAAATTGTCACTGCATCTCCCTGAATCCGTCGGGACCTCCCATAGTGTACCAACACACCCATCACGGTGCAGCTGATCTACTAAATTGCCAAATTGGCTGCGCATGGCGGTGCGCTGGACGAATTTACCACTGGGCCGGATGTGCCAGGCTCCTCCACCTTTCTCTAGTCTTTGGTGCTCAGGGGGCGTAATGTGCATGCTTTCTCCACAGCAGGATGTGTGCCTTTCACCCTGTTCAAGGGTGATTTACTTTTAATTTATAAGCGGTTTATTATGTTATCAATACATTTGTAAATAGAAGCTTAGCTGTCCATCTTCTAAACTTGTATTTATGCTATAGTTATAATTATATACACATTAATGCAAACATTTATCCAAAGATGTCATTTTATACTAACAGTTATTCAAATATCTTATGTTAATGCAGATCAGTTCAAACATGTTTGATCAACAGGTTAAATGTGTCATTAATCATAATGGTGCTGTCTCAGTTAGACAGGACTGCTTCAGTTGTAAAGGACGGGGATGCGGGGGTTTGCTGAACTGTAAGAACTTTTGTTGAACCCTTTGTTGAACTTCTGCCTTAAGTTTGACCTTTACTTAGCCATTATGTTTATCTTTCCTGGCTGACCATATGAAACCAGACATGGCTAAACATGTGATAAGTTGATACCGCCCAAATCCTGATGTGTACAAAATCTTGTGTATGCGTTAGTTCAATGCTCTTTGTCTGTACATCCCTGTTGAGATGCAGAACAGAGCCCTCAGCAGCTGAGTATTTTTATTATTTTTGTATTGTCATACGTATTGTCAATAAAAGGTTGGTTGACCGATCTAATCTGGACTTGTGCCTTCTTCCAAACAGAACAAAACTTTCAACACCATCCATTAATAAAATTGAAGTTTATCCACATAAAAAATGAGATCTCATTCACAGGCTGTCATCTTTCAGATTGACACAAAAAGGCTATGACAGTAAATCCAGTTATTTAGATAACATTTTGATTAATCATCTTGATGAGCAAACAAGAAACCAAAATATCAAAAATGAGTTCCTTATAAGAACAGGATTGTCCGTACTGGTTTGAGCTCTGTGCGGCGTCAGCGTTTTATTCTCTAATTCATGTCAGCTTGGCTCTGTGGTTTCCTCAGTAAGGTGTCTGTTTACCATCACAGGAGAGCTGAACTTCTCCACCAAAGAGTCCAACTACCACTGCAGTCACGCCATTCTTGCTTCAGGTAATTACAGTCACACCACCCAGGTTTAAAATTCTATTGCACACATAGGCCAAATGTTATGAGGCCTGCCAGTGATGCGCTCAGTGGCACTGTGGAAATTCAGGTTCTCTTGGTAAATGGATTATGCTCCTAATCAGTGGTTGAAAATGCAATCTTTTCTGTCATGATTGATCCATTAATATGTTTTAATTCATTAAAAGGCATCAGAAAGTTAATGTTCAGCGAAGTTTTGGACAATTTGACTGTAGCACTTTTAATTCAGAACAAAGAGCACTCCGCAATCAGGCATTTGAGACCTGCTTTGAATAATAGTGGATATTAAAATAATAATAAATCAAAATAAAACTATGCTCTGTAAAGTCCCAAAAAAATATTGTAAAGTACCTTCCCAGGTACCTGTGTGCTGATTTTCAGACACATTAACTGTAGCTTTATTGATTCAGAGAACTCCAAAATCAGGCATTTGAAGCCAGTTTTGACTGATGACGTAGGTAAAAAAGAAAACCATAAAATTAAACTATGATCTGTAAGGTCCAACAGATTTTTGTAAAGTACATTCTCAGGAACCCTCTGTGCTGATTTTCATACGGAATAACTGTAGCATTATTGATTCAGAGCACTTGAAAATCAGGCATTTTAGGCCCATTTCGATCAACTTCAGGGATTCTAATTTCATAGACTAGGCGCAGGTGTGTCATACCTGCCCTGTGCAGCACCTGCGCCATGCCAACGGGGTGTCCAGGGCATTTCGCAATTTTCGTGCACGGCGCAGTCCAGCACAGTGAGGCACACCCAAGCCTCCATCCCTCCTCTCAGTACAAGGGAGCAGAGAAGGTGCGATTGGGTTTAACACAGCTGAGTGGACAATTTTACTACAAAGACAAAAACAGCAGCAGCTCCAGGTAGCCAAACTTCTCCCAGAAGGAAACTGATATATTGGATCCAGAGGTCCAAGCTCTCAGTACCAGAATATATTGTAATACGAACAGACCTCCACTGGCTGATGAAAAACTGCCTGGAAGTTACTAATATTGTCAATCAAGTTTACTCAGATATTCTGAGAACTGCTGCCCAATGTAAAAAATGGTTTTAATAATGTATGGAGAAGGGCTCAGTGGAGGACATTACATCCTTCAGGGCTCTCAAGTGCGACCATTAAATTTGTAAGAGTGCGCCTAACTTTTTTTGTTAGTTGCACTGGTGCACCCTGCACTCCCCGGGTGAAAAAAAAAAAAAAAAGGTAACAGCGGTAGCAGATAATCTGCTAAAACCGGACAAAACACCACGCCTGCAGTCTCTCTCTGTCTCTCCGCCTCTCCGTTCAACAGCAGGTCCTGCCAGGTCCTGTCCTGTCAGTATGCAGAGGAGCCCAGACTCTGCGGTGTCAGGCTACAGCCGGAAGCGACACAGCGAGGCTCCACTGAATCGTCTGAGGCCCTCCTCACACGAGGACGGCACCGTATTGTCTTGGCGTCGGCATCAAAACATGTATCATTGTTTACACATCGTATTGTACATAGGCTTGTGCATTTACTTGAGAACGCAAAATCCACGCCAGGACGTACCTATGGGTTCCCACGCATGCTCCCAACCCATACTGCATGCTGGGTCATGTAGTTCTTGGGTTACTACACTCGTAACATCACAGTTCTGCTCCGAGGTGGATTCCACGTCAATAAGTGCTCATGCACGCGTAACATGCTTCATCTCTGCGTGAGACCTTGTTGCTGTTGTTGCTGTAGCTGGTGTTATTGGTGTTCTGTGAGAAAATGTTGGTATAAAAGTCGTAGCAATATTTATAGCTGTTATGTTGTTGATTGTTAAAATATGGATATTTATTTCATTTTTCAGCACAGTATAGCACCTTAAACATTAGCTTTATTATCCTGAAATATTTTATTTAACTTGAAATGTTTGAGTTTGAAATATTATATTTCAGTTCAGTAAAACACTTTAACTCTATAATGCCAATTGTACCATATTTGATACATACTTTTATAATACCTCTATCTACACAATTTGATCATCGAATGACAAAAAAAATCAGAATAAAATCAGATGATAAAAAAAAATGTCCTCAAATGGATTATCAGTTGCCACAAACACCTAATGTATCAAATGAGATACGAAAAATATATATGTAGAATTTTATGGATTTTCTGATTTTTGTAGGATTTTACCAGAAAGTGAAATAAAAATCTCCAAAAAACAGAATTTTCTGGCTATCATCTACGGTCTTGGACCTTAAAGGGTTAAGAACAAGCACTTTTATTTGAAGATGTTTTATTCTGCTTTATGTTTTAGTTTAAAGTTGTAAATTTCATTCAGTGAAGCACTTTAAACACTCTGTTTTACATTAAATGTATAATTTTGCTTCAAATAAAGACAAGTATTTCTTTATATCTTTGTCTTATTTAAAAAGCATTTACATCATATAAAATTTATGGAGAGTAATAAAATGGTGACCTTATGGCGTTAAAGGCGACACTGAAAAATTTGGGTGCACCTAAATTTCGTGCTGGTGCACCTTAAAATTTTTTTTAGGTGCACCGTTGCAACCAACTCAAAAAGTTAGTCGAGAACCCTGTCCTTCCTCCTCTCCATGATAAGTATTCAGGGCTTTAGTGGGATTGAAGTTGGGATTATGGTTAAGGCAAAAATATTTTTCTACTAAAACAGGGGAGGACGGCTCTCCTCAGGCTCCCTTCTTCCTTCTCCAAAAAGGAAGTCCAAGCAAGCAAAGATCGTGAAATACAATTTATTTTTCTCAATAATGATTTTTGTATCTTTAACATGACAATAAATTGTGGCCAAAACATCTATAAACAGCAGGCATATAAGCACATTCAAGGACAGAGCTGTGCAGCCAGGTGATGTCTCCTCTTCCATGCACACTGTGCGCCTGTCAGCCAAATCTGATGCACCGGGCATGCTTCGCCTGTGTCAAGAATAGCCTAGGTTGGAGCTGGCAAGCTTTCAGCCCACCTTTTGCGCAGTGTTTTGGCATGAAATTGCCACAATCCCTGGTGCGCCACCACACCCATCTCAGCGCAGCTGGTCTATCAAGTTGCCAAATTGGCTGAGCAAGTTGCTGTGCCAGATGAAATTACGACTGCAAGGCATGCGCCACACTTTGCCAGCCTGCGCTGTGCCAGGAAATTTGGGTCACAGATCTTAAATAAATAAATAATAACGTATCAAAATAAATTATTTCTGTAAGGTCAAACAGAATATTGTGAAGTACATTCCCTCTGTGCTGATTTTCAGACAGATCAATTGTAGCATTATTGATTGAGATCACTACAAAAATCAGGCATTTTAAGCCTCTTTTGACAAACTGCTGATATTAAAAGATTAATTCAAATCAAAAATAAAGTATGACCTGTAAAGTCCAAGAGCATATTGTAATGTTCATTCCCAGAGACTGTGCTGACTTTCAGACAATATGACTGTAGCATTATTAACTGACAGCAGTCCAAACTCAGGCATTTGAGGGGCATTTAACAAAGTTAAGAAGCCTACCACTTCTTCAAGACTTCTTTCTTGGAAACCACTACTTTCTGTTCTACTTTTTTGGGCACTTGAAATGGCGGCAACAGTTGTCTGCAAAATGTTTAAAGCTTTCTGATTATTTGGCGATGGACAGGCCAGGGGTTGTTAGAAAACCCAAAAAACTGTATTTTGCAAAATAAGTGAAATTTAGCTTTACAAAAAAATCTGAAAGGCGTCAAAAACTGTATTTTGCAAAATAAGTGAAATTTAGCTTTACAAAAAAATCTGAAAGGCGTCAAACACTGTTCTTTCAAAAAATGATTTTCTTCAAAAATGTACCTTTTGAGCCTTTATGCCTTATCTGTCAGAGACTGTTGCTGCTTTGCTGTCACTTGCTGCACCACATGTGCTCCCCTGATCTGCATCATCCGGCTCAATTCGAGAAAATCAAATTTACAAAAGGGATCCTGGCTCCAATAATGTCATATCATTCAAGTATTTCTCAAAGTAACTCACATTATCATGCTTCTTTACATCTGCTTGAAAGGGAATGGCCTTCTGATGGTAGATGGTCTTCTTTGCTTTCGCTTGTTTCCATATCTCCTTCAGGACATGATGCTCCTTCCAGATGTAACACAGCATTATCCACTGTTAGTTCAAGGGCTTGTTTTGTTGTACATATGTGATGATTGTACATACAGTAAATGCAATCATTACACAGTATCCTTTTGTGTGTGTCTGGCATCCTAACATCTCAATGTCTGTCGATTCCTTCCATGCAGATAAACAAATTTGTTAAACATTAAAAACCTCCAAATATTGATATCAGTTATCGGTTGGATATTAGCAAAAAACAAATATTGGATTATATCAGCCTGCATCTAAAATCTCTGATACAAGCACTCCAATACATGCAGTCCATTCTTATTTATTTAATTCAGGTAGAATTTGCTAATTAAGTGCAACACAGTGGCAATTTTGCAATTTAAAAATATAAGTTTTGCTTTTATTGGATTTATTGGGGTTACTTTTCTGGGTTTTCAAATTAATTTCTTAGTTAGTTCATTTAGTTGTACTATATTCTTACAGTCCTACTCATCATTATTGGCACCCATGAAGTTAAAGTACACAATGTTGAATATCTTCTGGGAAAAAAAAGAATCAAGTCAAATATTTAATTCTATGGAGAACTTGTGTTTGACACAAAAGAGCAATTGATAAACAATAATTTTAAACAATAAAACATGGGAGGAAAAAAATAGAAAAGCAAAGTTTGCTGTGTCACTGGTATTGGCACCCTTTACTGCAAATCAGTATGGAACCACATTGTGACTCATCTGTGGCAAATCGAAATGAGAATCACCTGTGATAAACTGTCTGTGCTCATGTGACATTAATTAGCCAATGAGTGATGGCTTCTTTTTTATTTAAGAAAAGCCCCCTGTTGCCCCCTGTTTCTTTGTCCAGTGGTGAAAACAAAGGAGCTGTCTGAGGACATCAGAGGTGCGATTATCAGCAAACACAAGACCTTCAAAGGGTACAAAGCCATCTCCAAAGACCTTGGTATTCATGTTTCAACAGGGCATAATGTTATTAAGAAGTTTGCCAAGCATGGAACTGTCAAGAACCTCCCTGGACATGGAGGGAAAAGAAAAATTGATAACAGAAGTCTTCGAAGGTTGGTGCGAATGGTGGAAAAAACACCACGTCTAACTTCCAAAGACCTGAAGACCAACCTGGAATAGTCTGGGGTCATGGTCTCGACGAGTATCATTCAATGCACACTAAACCAAACTGGGCTTTATGGGCGAAGGCCAAGGAAGACACCACTGCTGAAGAAAAAACATAAAAAGGAAAGACTAATATTTGCCAAAGAGTACCTGGACAAACCACAATCTTTCTGGGAAAATGTTCTGTGGGCAGACGAAATGAAAAAAGAGCTGTTTGGCAATGCACACCAACAGTTTGTTTACAGGCGACATAATGAAGCATAAAAGGAAAAGAACACCCTACCAACAATTTAACATGGTGGAGGTTCCATAATGCTGTGGGGCTGCTTTGCTGCATCAGGTACTGGAGGCCTTGACCGTAACACAGCAATAATGAAGCTAAGAATTATCAAGAAATTTAGAGTGAAATGTCCTACCGAGTGTAAGAACACTTGGTTTAAATCGAAGATCGTGGGTCTTCCAGCAAGACAAATACCGAAAGCACACATCCAAAAGCGCACAGGAATGGTTGAAAAGGAAAAAAATTGACTGTTTTAAAATGGCCAGCAGTGAGTCCTGATCTCAATCAGATTGTAAATCTTTGGTTTGAGCTGAAATCGGCCATTGGGGAAAAGAAACCTGCATTTGTTCAAGAGCTTGAACAATTTGCAAAAGATGAGTGGGAGGAAATACCAGCTGAGAAGTGCAAGAAGCTTAAGACGGCTACAAGAAACATTTGGAGGCTGTCATCAGTGCCAAAGGGTGTGCAACAAAATACTGAAGAGGGGTGCCATTATTGCTGCATATGCTTTTTTTCAGTTTCCTCTTGAAATTACAATTTTTAACTTGAAAAACTATTTTTTTTTTTGTTAAAGTATTTTGGACCTTCAATTAAAAGATCCTGATGACATGAATGTGGTACATTTCAATTTATTTCTGAAGCTATTGTTAAAGTAATGCAAATAATGAAGGGGTGCCAATAAGACTGAGCAGGACTGTATGTTTAAGGTTAAAATTTATTTAACCAATTGGTTAATAACATATGGGTCAGTTTTTCTCATATGTACTATTACAGACTACTGTTCTCTGTTTGAGTAATCTCAGTTGATCAAGGCTTGTAGTTTTTACAGATTATATCACAAAATTAGCTATAAAAGTGTTTAAAAAATGTTTAATTCTTGCTGATATATCAGATTGATATCAGTATCAGCCAATACTTCAAGGCTTCAATGTCAGTTTCAAATTGGAGGTGAACAAGTCCTGTTGGGTCACCCCTACCTCCAATATGAATACATTTCCAAATGATACAAGTATGTGTGATAATACCATGTCTATGGTAATATGTTGTGTTTTTATATGCAGGGGTGTTTGTGCTAGAGTAGGTGTTGGTATTTGTGCAGACTTACCTTCTTCTCTGTGGATGACTTTACATTGTCAAATTCCCTTAAAAGGGCGGTGTGTGTATCCTAAAATGACATACCTAAGACATCCTTTCTGGTCGAATGCTTTCCTTCAAAGTGGATTTTCTTCAAGTTCGACTGGCTTTTTCCTTCATGCTCTGTGTGGTGTGATCATGGGTGAAGTTCTGAAAAGAAAACAACCGATGTTCAATGGTATCAATGAATTTGTTATGCAAATAGGAGATGTAATTGTTTTAAAGTCTCTCTTCTTAAATAAATACACAAATACAGTATATGTATAGGGATAATACGTTTTTTACCTGGCTCTTTTTTGGTTATCTCTCTCGGAAAGCGTTTTGGGAAACAGTTGATAAGATGGTTTTTCGCCATGCCTCCAAGGATCTCCCGGAGATGTAGTACATAACTTTGATGTAATGTTTGGTTTTAGCTTAATGTCACATTCCTCAGTACCCTCAAGTCTGCAGCAGCATATTAAATAGCCTAATTGAAACCAATTAGGCCTGCAACACTTGTTCTTTGACTTTCTTTGCCATTAGACTAATGACAGCATTTTTGTTTGTGAATATAATGTTGCATCAAACAGTGACGAAAGAATTAAAGTTAATGCCAATAGATGTGTTTCATGATAATCACACTTTGTGCTACGATTAGTGTAGGCCTACTGATTATGTGACCATTGTTATTACTTCACTTTAAGCGTGTAGGAATCATAAAGGGAATGGAAAAGATCATCAAATTTAGTTTGAATTTTTGCAAAGAAATCAGTCATTTCACAAAAAAAGGTTGAAAGGACTGATTTAGTATGGGATTAAGTGTTAAATAATAAGTGTACTGGCCCAGCATTATATTTGTCCACAGTGCTTCATAAGGCAAAAAGTGCTCAGCCAAAGTGGGGATGAATGTTTCTGAGTAGTAAATGTTAGGGTCGCCCCCTTTAACAAGAGGTGACGTAGTTACATCCATAAAGTGCTCCTTCAAAGGTGTTTGTTTTGGAATGACCAAAAATTAATAGATATTAGTTTAAACATTGCATTAAAATCTAACAAATGAAATGCAACTGTTCATCAAACAAATTCAGTGGGTACTTTCAGATCATCAGGAACCATGTTGCTGTCATCACAGCTTTCAACCCCTGTGGCTGCCAACATGGCCTGAAGGTTTCAAGACTTTGGAGATGCTTTGTCACCTTGTCTGAGCTACAAGGATTCCAAAAGACAGTTGTTGCACTCAGAAGCATTTCATCTAACTCCAGGAAATAAGCCGCTGTTGCCATCTACCCAAAAACATGCATCACAAGCCTGTAGTTCTTGGGTGCACTAAAAGAAAAACACATAACATACACATTACAGCTAACTATATGGATGACATCACAAACAAAGCATTTCACTTACTTTTTTTTTGCACAGGGTCTTTGCATCTTCATGGCATGGCTTAAACACCGGTGAAGTATGGGGTGGCTGAAGTCTTCCAACGTGACTTTTCCAATTAAGATGTTGAAGTAACTTGCAAGCAAGGCAGTCAGAGTTGTCTTGCAGAAAACTACAGAAATGGCCTATATCAGAATCAAGGATCCATCTCAAATGATCATTATTGGTTTGGTGCTTTGTTTAAATTGCTTAGTATGGTCTATCTTGAAGGAAGTAGTTTATGGATGCTGATGTTTGCTCTGTGCTCACAAATGTGGCTACAGGAATGGAGAGGAGCCTTTTGGGGTTTCTGATAAGAAGCTCATAGATGTAAAAAGGAGCCTATGCTTTTTTATTTCCTTTATAAAGCTGCCTGTTGCATCCAGGTAAATGATGTCCTCTCTAGACCGCTGTTGAAAGAAGTAAATGCTTCTTTTGGACCACAGTAAAACACCCTTTCGGTGAAGGATCATTTTTTGTAACACCTCTTCAGGTCTGTTAGTCTTCAGCTATCCTTTTGGACACTAAGAACTTTATTTTAGTTGTTTTCTCTCATTTTTTCTGTCACCATGCCAACAGATTTGATGACACCCGGTGTTGGTACCTTATCCCTGCAACCAAAGGCAACTACACAGTCCTCAATTTTTCTTTAATTTATTTAAATAGAGATCTCTGGGGAGTTTGTTTTTTAGCTTTTTGCAGAGCCTTTTTTGGGCTTTTTTCTGCTTGTAGGAGTCGCCTTTTGAGTTCTTTTCTTTAATGAACTGACCACTCCCCTCAAAAAGACGCGTGTTCTTTCAGGGTCTTTTCACTGGGGACTATTAATTCAGGGCAGCCAGTAAACCAGCAGTAGCCAGAACATTTAAATACAGGGCCAGGTATCTCTGATCCCCAGATTTTGAGCCTGTGTCCAAAAAAAGCAAGCCAACAGAGTGGATTAATAGTGCAGATTCCCAAAGACACTGTGGTTGTCCACTGTAATAATTTGGAGCCAGTCTTTTTTGTCTTTTTCTTAATTTTTCCCATGATCTGGGTATAAAAAAAGGTGGGACAGTTAGATTACATCTGAAGAAATCCTTATTATCTTCTGACAAATCATTATAGCTTCTGCCAGTCTCACTGTCTTCCAGCTTTGCATTTTCTGGTTGGACCTGGAAAACATTAAAAGTAACAAATACAAACGTATTTTTCATGAGACAGAAACAGTGTTAAAAATGTAGATTTTGAAAAAATAATGTTGTGTATTCATATCCCTTACAGTCATCAAAGCTGTTCACACTGGCCTTCTTTCTACCTTCTTTCTGCTCACAACCTTCCATGTCTTTTCCAGCATCATCCTCTGCCAACGTGTTCCCTGTAATGTCCTCTTCTTGTCCTTCTTCACCTCTGTCAGAATCGTCCTGACCTTCTTGTTCACCTTTGCTCCCCTCCTCATTTCTGTCCACATCCTTGAAAGATGAAAAAAAGTAAATAAAAACAAAATAATAGACTTGGAATATACAAGTATTTTATATAGTGATACACTTTTACACTATATATGGATAAATATCCCATTCTAATCTTCTTAAAAATAAAAGGCCTTCTTGGGAAGTTATCACTGTATTCACTTGAGAATTGAGAATAACTTCTTATTTCAAATGCAATGTGCAACAGAGCAGCAAATATACACTTCTACAGCTATTGCTAGAAATGAACTCTTATGAGGATGAAGAAGTAAATATGGACAACCATCTGTATATGGTCTTAATTACTTAATAATTGCAAAATAATAATCAAAACAAAAATTGACTGGAAAATAAAACTGTAATGTATACGTTTTTTACCATTTATTTGAAAAATATCATGATACATCCTTCTAACAGAGAAAGTGTAAAAAGAGTCAACAAATATAGTTAAAGCAGTAAGACTGAACCTTTTGAGAATAATTAATTAATTTCATGTTACACAGTATTGAAAAAGAATGAGGCTGATTGACTGATGTGTGCAATTAATGTTACATACCTTGACAAGAGCCTGTTTCATCCAATATCTTGAGTGCGGTATGTTTGGCACACCAAACACTTGACACATTTGCCTCCAGAGGGCAGGCTTTTAAATTGTAGAGTCCTGCAGCATAGAGTCCTTGACTACTACAACTTTTTAGTGGAGGTCTTTAAATGAGACAAATTTCTGCCTGCACTGTCACAAACGTTTAAATAATAGGTCATATGTTATAAAACAATTATTTGGCAGAGTAATTGTAAACAGAATTTCTACAATAGATATTACCTTGCCAAATATTCTGAAGAGAAGTCTTGACAGAAACGATTGAAATGGATCATTATCAAATTATAAGGGTCTTAATACTGACACAGGGCGATCCGATTTTCCTGACAGGCTGATGTGAACTCACCTATTTCTTTTCGTTGGGAGTTCTGTTCTACCCCATTTAACATGCAAAGAAAAATTAGTGCTGATAAAAATAATAATAATAATAATTATTATTATTATCATTATTAATATTATTATTATTCTTATAGGTAAGTGTAACTGCCCACTAAAAGCTGTGCTGAGTTCAGGTGCTCACAGAAACAAGAACTCAAGATGGAAACATTGAGCTCCATCTTAGTCTGAGAACATTTAGAGAGGGCAAAAACGCTGTAAACACAGGTTTTTTCTTCAAAACACCTCTCGCAGTCGAGCTCAAAGCAGTCTCTTTCAAAGTTCATACAAAATATGATGCGAATAAATAAAAATTACATATGAAAACAAAAATGGCTGCAATTTATTTTAGTGTTGTGCATGGAAAACCAACAGCAACAAATATTAAATTGACCTTTTTCAGAACACATTAATAAATTCAGCAATGTAATCATACCTGAGTGAATTTAGAGAGACCAAATATGCTGTCAACATGGGTTCTTTCTTCACAACACGCCTAACATGAGAAAAAGAAACACTCAAAACGTGTCTCATAGATGATTTACACACAGGGCAAACACGTGTTACCGGTCCGTGTATAAAGTATAATTCATTGTTGTTGCTCGGCTTGTAAATAGAAAACACTCGTTTTCGGGGGTATTTCCTATTTCACTGACGCATAGAGTGGAATGCAATTCGGCGCAACACAGCGGCGCCAAGCGACCGCTTTTCCCTTTATCCAACTTGTACAATGAAAATTGAAAATAGGAAGTCCAGGGGCGGAAGTGCCTTCAAAGTAAAAGCATCGCGTTTCGAACGATGCGTGTTGTTTGAGACGACGAAGTTTAAGGAGAGGAAACGAACAATCACAGCAATTTCCTACACAATTAACATCATTCATAATTAATATACGGTGATATTTTGACTTCATTTTCACGATGGAGCCTCGCTGATTTTCACAATAAGGGCACTATGTTTTGATGACCCAAACGTCATGATAGACGTAGGTCACGTGACGTATGTTGTCTCCCTACTACGGACTCATTCCCGACTGAATGTTTAAATGCCAGCAGTGTGCCCCGTTATTGACCTCGGAAGACACCCGACAAAAACAATAAAACTAGCTAACTGTAGCGGCTGATTACCTGCCGTGGTGTAAATAGTTTTTTTTCAGCTCATGGCAATTTTTTATCTCCTCCAAGTCTGTGTCGGTTGTTGACTGTCGAGATTTATGGTGGAGGTAAGTTCACTGGGCCCGCTGTCATCAGGCTGAGAAGTGTTTTATATCCTGAGAACTTACAGCAAATATGGTTGTATATTAAGTTTTTTTTTTTTAACTATATGTCCTTTGTCCCTTGGCCAGATTTTGGACATTCAGTCCCTCATAAGATTAAAGTAATTCTGATTCAACAGTAACTTTATTGACAAACGACACAAAAGTCCTTATTTTAATGACATAAATCATAAACTTGTAAGACATATTCATATTTTATTTTTCATGAAAAGAACATTTGTCCCTGGGGGTCACTGTCATTTCCCCCACACACCACAAAATGTAATTTCAGGGTTATTTTTATTTATTCTTTTTTATGGTGTAAAATACTTGCAGTCACAACAGTTGACCTATGACAAGGAGCTCATGGCAGGAGAGCAGCATAAGCTCTGTGGAAGAAAGAGAAAAAAGAGAAAAACAAGGAAAAGTTTTCCAAAACCATGAGTAGGTTAAAAGTCCTCATTTCCAAACCACTCATATTTCCTTTGATTGTACTAATAATAAGAAAAATACCATTTATGCTGTGTTTTGAGTTTGTATTATGTCAAAGAATTTTTTTTTTTTAAAGATAAAAACATTGTCATTTCCATCAATTTATTTATTGTGATGGAAAAGACATGTTGAGTGACAAGGTTAGTGTTATAAATGCATTTTTTTGGCTTATATTGCTTAATATGCTTTGTATTACATTGTGCAAAACACTGCAACTCTATTTTATGCTTTATATATACACAAACTACAAAAAAAGATGTTTAAATGTGATACCATATGTTTTGTAGATGGCATGCAACACCACAGCAGAAAGATCACAAGCATATGGATAGATAATGAGGATACAGGAATGGATCCATATAAAACTCTGCCAGTTTGTGTTAACTGTATGTCACAAATTACACACTCATTAATGAATGTTGATGTTCAAGATTGATAATGCAAGTGTTTTCTTGAAAACCACTTGTTTGGGGTGTGATGTAAATGATGTTTTCCTCTGAATGCTGGACTGAAATTGCTGAAAACATATAATATTTATGTAGTTTTATTACAATAACCATCAATTAATGTCTGTACACATTGTGAGAAAGTAGAGCAAATCAATATATTTCCAAAAATATGTGGTCTTTGGCCCACAAAAGTTGGAGGACTGGAGTTAAAATGAGAGCTACATGCAAAACCCTGTTCATCTGTGGTTGAACCATGGACTGAAGACAACATCACAGTAAAGAGCAAAGACTAACTTTGGTCACTTATTTTTATAATGCAGTTGTCCTTTGAGACATCTTTTTTAAAGAACAAAAATGTTCTTTTATTACAGAGACTTCAGAGGACAGGTTGGAGAGCATGTGCAACACCAGGGAAGACAACTGCGGATGGAGTGTCGGTCAACTGGGAGGCTTTGGAGGCAGCTTCACCACATGGGCCGTTCACTTTTCAGTATGAAGTGAAGAACACTTGCTGGGTGGTGGGTCTTTATAGACACTGAAAGAAATCAAGATTAGTTTTATAATTTGCATAAATCAGTGACAACATACAGAAACCAGCTTCACTCTTCTCTGAGAAAGAGTGCAGAAACTGAAAAAAAAGCACCACCCAGTGAAATTGTAGGTGTCTTATCAGAGAGATGTGACAAGAAAACTCACATCTGGACAAGCAATTGTCAATAAGACTGTGGGACCGCTGTTAGTTTTATGCTGAACCACATGGTGGGGCATCATCATTAGTACCCAATTTCAGTCCAGCATTCAGAGGAAAACATCATTTACATCACACCCCAAAAAAGTGGTTTTCAAGAAAACACTTGCATTATCAATCTTGAACATCAACATTCATTAATCACTGTGTAATTAGTGATATACACTTTAAACAAACTGCCAGACTTTCATATGGATCCATTCCTGTATCCATCATTATCTATCCATATGCTTGTGATCTTTCTGCTGTGGTATTGCAAGCCATCTACAAAACATATGGTATCACATTTAAACATCTATTTTTTTTGTAGTTTGTGTATATATAAAGTATAAAATAGAGTTGCAGTGTTTTGCACAATGTAATACAAAGCATATTAAGCAATATAAGCCAAAAAAAATGCATTTATAACACTAATGTTGTCATTACCATCACAACATGTCTTTTCCATCAAAGTAAACAAAGTGATAGAAATGACTGTTGTGGAAATGACAATGTTTAGCTTTAAAAAAAATCTTTTTGGCATAAAACAAACTCAAACACAGCATAAAATGATATTTTTCTCATTATTTCTACATTCAAAGGAAATAAAAGCTGTTTGGAAATGAGACCTAATAAACCTTTTCATGGTTTGGCAAAACTTTTCCTTGTTTTTCTCTTTTTTCTCTTTCTTCCACCGAGCTTATGCTGCTCGCCTGCCATGAGCGCCGCTGTGAAGGGTCAACTGCTGCAAGTATTATACACCAATAAAAAAGAATAAATAAAAATAACCCTGAAATTACATTTTGTGGTGTGTGGTGGAAATGACAGTGACCCCCTGGGACAAGTGTTCTTTTCATGAAAAATAAAATAATATGTCTTACAAGTTTATGATTTATGTCATTAAAATAAGTACTTTTGTGTCGTTTATCAACAAAGTTATACTGTTGAATCAGAATTACTTTAGTCTTATGAGGACTGAATGTCCAAAATCTGGCCAAGGGACAAAGGACATATAGTTAGAAACTTTCATACAACCATATTTTATATATTTAAAATAGTCTTTTATGTATCAAGAATGTGTAGCATAAATTAAAAATGACAAAGGTGTTTTCGTTTTTCTTATTTCTGTCTGGGACACATATTCTTTGATAGCTGGAGAATCACCCAAATATATATACACACACACGTGTGTTTATATTTAATTTATACACATATTAAAAAAACAAAAAAGGAAGGTAAGAAAGAAAGACAGGGATATAAAACACTTCTCAGCCTGATGACAGCGGGCCCAGTGAACTTACCTCCACCATAAATCTCGACAGTCAACAACCGACACAGACTTGGAGGAGATAAAAAATTGCCATGAGCTGAAAAAAACTATTTACACCACGGCAGGTAATTAGCCGCTACAGTTAGCTCGTTTTATTGTTTTTGTCGGGTGTCTTCCGAGGTCAATAACGGGGCACACTGCTGGCATTTAAACATTCAGTCGGGAATGAGTCCGTAGTAGGGAGACAACATACGTCACGTGACCTACGTCTATCATGACGTTTGGGTCATCAAAACATAGTGCCCTTATTGTGAAAATCAGCGAGGCTCCATCGTGAAAATGAAGTCAAAATATCACCGTATATTAATTATGAATGATGTTAATTGTGTAGGAAATTGCTGTGATTGTTCATTTCCTCTCCTTAAACTTCGTCGTCTCAAACAACACGCATCGTTCGAAACGCGATGCTTTTACTTTGAAGGCACTTCCGCCCCTGGACTTCCTATTTTCAATTTTCATTGTACAAGTTGGATAAAGGGAAAAGCGGTCGCTTGGCGCCGCTGGGTTGCGCCGAATTGCATTCCACTCTATGCGTCAGTGAAATAGGGAATACCCCCGAAAACGAGTGTTTTCTATTTACAAGCCGAGCAACAACAATGAATTATACTTTATACACGGACCGTTAAGCTAGCTCTCTCTAACTCCGATTTACAGTCCAAATAAATACACAAGAAAAAGTCACTCCGTGCATCCCCTGTACAAATATTCATACTACAGTTTTTAACAGTTAACTCAAACTGTGAACTTTTATGTTCCACTTTATGAACGAGCAGCAGTGAATACAAACCTGTCAGCAGAGCTCTGAGCAGACTGACCAGAGGAAGTGATGAGGTAAACTCCTTTACTGCCAGCAGAGGGCGACAAAACACCATCAAACAGCTCTGCATAAACAACCTGAAAAATACAGAAATAAAACAACAGATTTGGGGCGAAATGAACCTTCAACACAACAACAATACATATTTATAACTAAATAGAAGTTCAGTATCTTCATAAACTGTTATTTTCCTTATCTGTTACATAAGACTGCCCCCTTGTCAATCAATCTTAATTTGTAAAGCGCCAATTCATAACAAGTGTTATCTCAAGACACTTTACAATAGAGCATAAAACTCTTCATTTTATGGATACACATTTATGCATGGATACATATATAAAATACACACACACATATGTATATATATATATATATATATATGTATACATATATATATATATATATATATATATATATATATGTGTGTGTGTTTATATATATATGTGTGTGTGTTTATATATATATGTGTGTGTGTTTATATATATATGTGTGTGTTTATATATATATATATATATATATATATATATATATATATAAATATATATATATATTTATATATATATATATATATATATATATATATATATATTTATATATATATATATACATATACACACATATATATGTGTGTATATATATATATATATATAGATATATATATATATAGATATAGATATATATATATATATATATATATATATATATATATATATATATATATATGTATACATATATATATATATATAGACACACACACATCCAACACCAACATGAATCCATATAGCCAATCATGAATCCCTCCATCATGGCTCAAGAAAAAACCTTCTGTTAAGCAGCAGGAAATCTTGAATGTGGATCCCAGTCTCATGATGAACAGCAAATCCACACGATGCTGTGTCGGGTGTGAGAGCAAAGGAAGGGAGGTAAGAGGAGACAAGTGGACTAGAGTAAAAACTAAAGTTAGTGACAGGTCCATGAACCATAGACCTGTCGTCTGATTTATTAGAGGTTAGCCTCTTCAGTTGCTACATCTGGTTTTCAGGAGGGTCCTCATGTCTGAATGGTTGTGGTGATCATTTTATAGAAGTATAGGCTAATCAATGATAATCTTACTGAAAATAAGAATTTATGGTAGTGACGAACTCATGGGTGCCCAGACCACAAGTGCATCCCTACCATATTTGTCTCCGTTAAGTATAAATGTGTTAAAGGCCTCTTGAGATGTGACATCCCATTTTTAAGAGGGACCTCATGACTATGTGGTGATAAATATAGATACTATAGATGTATCAACCATGGATAGGGAGATCATGCTAGTATCTACATTAAAGCAGCACTACGGAAGATTCTCGCTTGACCGGAACGAGAACACAACTACCCATGAGCGCTAGCGCGTGCATACTGCCGTAAAGGTACAGATCTGCCGGTCGCGTGCATTTGTTTTGTAGGCAAATCACAGAAGCCAGGACATCGCTCAAAGGTATTCTTCTGTCTTCAGCGGCTGTTTGCAGGATGGATAGCGACGAGGTAATGTATTTATTTTTGACTAAATGACGATGTTAAAAATCGCTAAGTTCAACTTGGTTTTATTACCGTGAAGTCGCCCCCGCCCCCGTTCTGTTGAAGCGATAAAGTGGATAAAAGTAAAGACAACCACGAGCCGGCGATATCACACACTTGAAATAGGTCTAAACAAAACTACATACTGGTACGTTCTCACGAATACTGTAAACGGATGGTAAACAATCAACAAGTACTTACAAGTCCAGCAATAACAGGGCCAAGTCGGCATCGGTCGGACATCCCTCTTCGTCTTTTATTTTACGCCAGCGAGTGTGAAATAAACCGAACCGATGTTTATTCTGGTCCAAGCATTCAGCTTGTTTTTCTTTTGCTTTCTTTGTTTGGTGTCCTCAAAATAAACTTCTTTTTCTTGCGTTCTTTGCTGCCTCCGCCATGACTACAGCTCCGCGTTTGGCTTTCGCCAACACTTCCGTGTTTTAAACAAATCGGGAATCGGGGGAAGTGACGTATGCCGTAAAGCAGTCCAAACTTGTAGTTTTTGGTGTGGCAGGGTTCCCACCATCCACCCCGAAGTTACATAGCGCCAGTGAAAGCAATACAGACCACTTCAGAACAGAACAGAGGTGTCATTCAACTTATTGTAAAGTGGTGGACCATGGCGATGAATATCTAAGGACTATATTATGTTTGAAAAACTACATAGTGTTGGTTTAACAGCTATAATGATAATGGGAATGAAATGTTCCTAATGAAATGGTCAATTTTGTGTCATGTTTGTAATTGTAGTTATTGAGGCTTCGTGACTCCACAGCAATAATAAAAAAACATCCACCTGATATCTTTGTGTAAAAATCCCCCGCTTCAACAACGCCGTTACAGTCGTGCTGAATTGTCGTCTCCCCGTGTCTCTCATCTTTTCCAAAATCGCCGACATGCCTCCGTTTAAAAAGTTTGAATCCCTTCACAGCAGCAGTTGAAAGTCTGAGAGTTCATCAAAACATCTTCATCAGAACTTAAAATTAACATCAAGTGAGCTCACAGCTGAAGATGCAGCAGCGTCCTGCTCTCACTCCGACCTGCTGCAGGTCACGCAGAGGTCATGGGAGGCGCACACATGACACAAAGTCAACGATGTAAAAACCAAGAAATTGTCATTAAAAGAAAAAAAGGCAGATGGTGCTAAAACAAGCAGATATAACATCAATTAATTAGAGTTTAATGCAAGTCAAAGAAGTTTTTTGCTCTTCTGTCCTCTGAGTCCAGAGAGTCACTGGCGAGGGATTCCAGTGAGGATGGTGAGTATTTACAGGTGGTTGGGTGGTGAGGGCTCGTGGAGAACACTGTGAAGCAAGGGAGCAGAGATACGGTAAGTGCATCAGCGGTGAACAGAGCTTTCAAGTCACAAAAGCACACAAAGGCAAAAAACTCCTGACTAGAGATACAAAAATGGGCCTGAAGATAGTACACAATAGGTTGAGAGCAAGGAAAAAATGTCCAGAACAAACCACAGTAGAAGTGGAAATCCACCAGCACTGCAGAGGTGTCCAGGAGCTGGTTAAGTAGTGAGCAGTGACAAGGTGATCAGGAGCAGGTGTGAGGCTGCAGCAGAAGTGTGCAAAGGTGAACCACGCCCACTCACAGGGCAACAGAGAAGCAAAGAGGCAGTGAGGAGGGAGGGGGAGAGCAGGACAGAGAGGGAGGACATTGCCTCCCAAATTGCCTTTTATGATGTACTGTAATTCAAATATGTGGCCCCACATGCAGGCTTAATTTATCTCTAAAACTCTAGACTCACAGGTGGTGACATTAGTTAGATTTGTGGTGAAAAAATACATATACAGTCCTGATCAAAATCTTAAGACCAGTGCATTTTGCACATTTGGACCTTAATGAGGTTTTAAATAGAGCTACAATATGCAAAAGCAAGAAAGGGGAGTGTGACAAAAAGCACTTTGAAAAAGTAATTTATTGAATACAACAAGTAAACTGAAATAGGCTGTTTATCAGCTGATCTAAAGTTTAAGACCATTGCTCAAAAAATTACAAAAAACTCTCCAAACCAGAACAAAAATGTTTCTCAGTAGGACTCAGTAATGAGTAGCTCCACCGTTCTTGTTAATCACTTCAAAAATTTGTTTGGGCATGCTTGATGAGAGTGTTTCCAGGAAGCTTTTTGGAACATTGCTCCAAGTGGTGAAGATGGCTTCATGAAGGGCATCAACTATCTGAAACTGACGGCCATTTTTATAAACTTCCCTTGCCATCCATCCCCAAATGTTCTCTATGGGATTTAAATCAGGGGAACATGTGGGATGGTCCAAAAAAGATTCTCCTGAAGAAGTCCTTGGTCAAGCGAGCATTGTGAACTGCAGCGTTGTCCTGTTGAAAAACCCAGCTGTTAGCACACAGACGAGGGCCCTCAGTCATGAGGGATGTCCGCTGCAACATCTGCACGTAACCAGCCGCCGTTTGACGACCCTGCACCACCTGAAGCTCCAGTGTTCCACTGAATGAAAAAGCAAGGTGGGATCTCCTCCTCATGCCAGTAACGTTGAAGCCATCTGGATCATGAAGGTTACATTTTTTCTCATCAGAGAATAAAACTTTTTCCACCTTTCAATGTCCCATGTTTGATGCTCCCTGGCAAAGTCTAAATGGGCAGTTTTGTGGCGTTGAAGGAGTCGAGGTCTTTAAATTTTTTTGTTATTGAAACCCTTTTCCCTCGGATGCCGTCTGATGGTTATTGCACTGCAGTCGGCACCAGTCAGGGCCTTAATTTGGGTCGAGGACCGCCCTGTGTCTTGACGGACAGCCGATTGGATCCTCCGGCTCAGCGCAGGTGTTATTTTTTTGGGTCTCCCACATGACTTTTTTGTTCCAAAATGCTCAGGATCTTTCAAAATTGTAGAACGACTGTCTTACTGCGTCCAACCTCAGCAGCAATGGCACGCTGCGAGAGGCCTTGCTTATGCAGCTCTACGATCCGACCACGTTCAAGAAGAGAAAGCTTCTTAGCTTCAGCCATCAGGAGGGCATGACCGTGTGAATGCCTGACAGAAAATGAACACTTTGAGCAGATTTTGGCTTTAATAGCCTGTGGTCTTTAACTTTTGATCAGCTGATAAACAGCCAATTTCAGTTTACTTGTTATTTTCAATAAATTACTTTTTAAGATGTTTTTTGTCACACTCCCCCTTCTTGCTTTTGCATATTGTAGCTCTATTTAAAACCTCATTAAGGTCCAAATGTGTGAAATGCATATTCTAGCAATTTTCAACTGTCACTTTATGGCCACTCTGCTCTCTTAAACCTCTTCATAGTGAAGCTGGTAGCACACACAAAATCCTCCTTTAAAGAGGGAAGTCCACACCATTTTTGCTCCTGTTACCAATTTCACATGCAGTCAAAGTAGATCACCCGCAACACGCCCACTATTTGCACGAGAAATTTTTATTGTTTGCACACGCAACTTTGCAGCCATTATTTTGGATCTTACTCTATCAGCCTAAGTCTATATAGCTAATGAGCTATGAGCTGGTCCAGGTCTGAGTGGGCCCTAACTGAAAGCTTTATCAAAGAGGAATGTTTTAAGTCTAACCTTAAAAGTAGAGAGGGTGTCTGACTGACTCCTGGCGGTTGGTAAATGGTTCCAGAGAAGAGGAGCCTGATAACTGAAGGCTCTACGTCCCATACTACTTTTAGAAACTGATGGTAGGCCATGAGCAGGCCGGCATTTTGGTAGCATAATGTTCTCAGAGGATACACGCTCTATAAGATAAACTAGTGCCTGTCCACTGAGAGCTTTCGAGAAGAAGAAAATTGAATTTTATTCTTTAATAAATGGAAGGCCAATGCAGAGAAGTTAACACAGGAGTAATGTGGTCTGTTTTTATTGTTCACACGTGCTGCAGCATTTTGAATCAGCTGAAGTGTCATGTGACTTTCTGGGGCAGCCTGATAAAAAAAGAATTACAATAATCCAGTCTAGAGGTAACAAAAGCATGGACTAGCTTTGAGACAGGATAGGCACTGATTTTAGCGGTGTTTAGAAGACGAAAAAAGACTGATCTTGAAATTTTCTTGATGTGGGAGTTGAAGGGTAAATCCTGATTAAACAGACCCCTCAGGTAAGAGCGTTCCTGAAACACATTTAAAAACCACTATCATGTAAATATTTTTATTATCCATGTGGCTTAAGAGTGGTAATAAAGCTGAGGGCACAATACTGCCACCATCAGCAATGAAACATAAAAAACGGTCTTATGATGGCACATAAATACCACACAGGTGAAGATAAAGTAAACTCATAAAGCAATTCCTCCTGTGGTAATTAATCATCATTAATGCTCTTTATGAGTTTTAGCATTTAATACAAATTTAAAACATTAAAATGGAGTAAAGTCATCAACTGTATTTCAGGAAAGTGGAGTGCAGGTTGTGAGAGACATTTGGACAGATTGCACATCTAAACTCCTCACAAAACAAAAGCAGCAGAGCCAAACAGATGTGACATGTGCTCTTTCCTAAAAGATAAGGTCCAGGCTTATAAAAAACAGCAGCTGTTAAAGCCACACTCGTAATTATTAACTCCCAAAGTCCTTGCTGCAAGTGTGACTTTGGCCACAGAATTGTGTTGTTTTCTCTGTTAGTTAAGGTGTTTGACAGCAGACTCTCCAACTGCAGTGATCATGGAGGACAAGACAGAGAAGCTCAAGCTGAAGCGGGAGCTCGGGCTCATGGGGGCAGTTTCCCTCATTGCAGGGACGATGATTGGATCTGGAATCTTCATGACCCCTCAGACTGTCCTGGCTATGATTGGCAGCCCTGGAGCCAGCCTGGTGGTGTGGGCTGCCTGTGGTTTACTCGTCATTATGATCTCTTTCTGCTACGCTGAGCTGGGCACCGTCATCAGAGAATCAGGGGGAGAGTACATCTACATCCTGAGGACTTCCAGTCCGGTCCTCGCCTTCATGCTGGTCTTCAGCTCTGTCTTATTTGTGAGAGCTGCGGGCATTACTGGCCTGGCTTTGGGTTTTGCTCAGTACGTTGTGGCCCCTTTCTACTCAGACTGCACACCTCCTGTTGTGGTCGTGAAGTGTGTGGCTGCAGCAACAATCTTAGTACTAGCTGTTGTGAACTGCCTCAATGTACGCTTCTCCATGTCAGTACAGGTGTTCTTCATGGTGGCAAAGGTCCTGGCTCTGGGTATCATAATAATAGGAGGCGTGGTCATGCTAATCAGAGGGCACACCGCAAGCTTTGAAAACTCCTTTGAAAACACAAACGTGGGCATCAATCCAATTGGAATAGCTTTCTACCAGGGACTGTGGTCATATGACGGCTGGAACAACCTCAACTATGTCACAGAGGAGCTAAAGCGTCCAGAGGTAGGTGACCCGCAGTGCAGAGCTTTAGTGGGGAGTTTTATTGCTCTGAAAGTTACTGAATAACAACAAAAGAGGTTAGTGTCATGTTGGCCATGGCACAGTCCACCCTGCTATCAGGACAAAGTCATAAATGGGGTCAAACACAAGGATGCTTCAGGGAAATGTTTATAGCTGTCATTTCAATCATTGCAACCTTTCAATCATGCAGGCTGGAAAATAGAAGATGATAAAATCGGTTATGTTCAAAGTTTTATAACGACTCTCAACCTGTTATGATGTACCGATAGGATTAAGATGGTGAGATGAGTCTGATAAGAATTAATTTTATGCACCCAGCAAGACTTTCATCCCAAACGAGGAAGGTCAGAGGTGTAAACAAGAGTAAAACAGATGCTGCTTTGTCTGAGAGGTCAGTGAATCAATCATCAGATTTGTTTGAATTACTAAAGTATTCTAAGAACTTGTGTTTGTATCATCAGCAATAAATATAAACGGCAGAGAGTTTTCCTCCACTCAAAAATCCATCCACACAGATGGAGATTTCAAAAACATCTTCACCCACAGCAAGGTCACTGGTTTAACTTCTCCAATCAGCGGGCCAACTGGTTTAGGGTGTACCTTGCCCAGTGGCAGCTGGGATAGGTTCCAGCTCCAGTTTATGACTGATGGAGAGAGCACACCATCACTTTGTTTACAACATTTCCCGCCAAACCCTTTCGGCTTTCTGGAACAAAAGTCTTGGTTAAAGAACCAGAGAAAAACAATGGGTTGATCTCGAATGTGCCGTTGTTCAGTCTTTTATCATTATGTCTGGACATAAGATTTGGTTCAATGTATTTCAGAATTATACAGTTAAATACAAAGACAAGTCTACTGAAAGTCACCATTCTACATGGTCACTAGTTAAAGCGATACACCAAAAATTGTACTCAACCTTCAAAACAATATTTATCTTCCATCAGCTTAACAGGCATGTTTGTGTCTGACTTTATAACACTTTGTCAAGTCCTGTCACTGATCTCATGGATCATCTGTAAAGCGGTGCAAGAGTGAGTCCTAAAAGGCAGACGTGAGTTATCATTTTAGCATATCTGCTTCCCACAGTCCAGTGTTTAAGGGATTTCATTATTTTTCAAATAAAGTCTGAAGCAAACAAATGTTGGACAGATTTTAACTTTTGATTTTGCAACAGAAAATGCATCTAAAAACTTTCCCATTTTGGATTTCAAAGTGTTTTCAAGTCTTTGAAAGTATAGTTGCTAATGAACTGCAAACAATGGCTACAGACGTCTAACCTGACACACCAGATAGACCATCCAATGTATGTTGCCATCAGGGAAAGAGCCCATAGAAAGTTTTTAAGGGCAGAACCCTTAAGAAGCAAATCAGCAGGTGATTGGACGATTGCTCAGTCAGTCAGTATTGATTACAGGCCAGTCAGACGATGTAGCAGGAAGAGCTACAGTGCTACAGAACGTGTCACTTTGTAAACAAACTCTCATCCAAACATGTCAGAAGTGGAGAGAAAATATCCTGGCTATGGAGAAGCTTAGTGGTGATATTTGTTTTCGTTTGATACAGAAATGTGGTCCAGATCTGTTAGCATCTATGCTAATCTCTGTATGTGCAGTCACCTCCTGCTTTTGTCTTACTTGTAGCTCGTTCCTCTCTCTGTTCTAAAGGACCCTGATTGGGCCGTCCCACTGTGGGCTGCTCACAGTCATAGATTGGAGTTTGGCAAAATGGATCTACCTGATTATATACATGGACTCAGGAGGATCCAGCTTCTGTGAGAGGTTAATGAATGTCTTGAACCCTTTGCAATAATTTCTGATCAACTCTTAATAAACAGTAGTGTGGGAGAGTGGAGATGGTTGTAACACTTTTCTTTAAAAGCCTGCAACTCCCTTCGTTTTAGGGCTAAATAGAACATACTCCGCCGTTCAAGGTCAAGATGCCCAGCACTCAGAGCTACTTTTATTTGTATATGAGTAAAAACTTTTATCAAAGTATCTGAACTACAATATGTGTGTACTCTTTCCACCCCTGTGCCAGATAAGCACCCATTTTCCAACATAAAAACAGAATAATACTTTCCTGTGGTGATTAGTTTGAACATCCAGTTTCAAGGTACTTCAAATTTTATTGCCAAATTTTATTGCCACACAGACACTCAAAGTGTCTGTGTGGTCATATTTTGCCTTAACTGGGGGCAACATATCTTTAAATGCTGAAGAATGCTGATGTAGTTTTAGTGGGTGCTGGAAGATAATTGACGAGTAATAAAGAAATCAAACCTGACAAGATTTGAGTTGCACTTTGAAATTTCTACAGCAGACAGTGATGGTTTAAGGCAACTAGTTATGACATACAACAAAAAAATTAGACCATTCAGCAGGTCATTGACTTTTTCTCAAGGACACTGAGTGTTTCCAGAATAATAAAAAAAAAAAAAAAACTTAGCTATCAGAAGCTGACTGTGAGGGGTTCAATACGAGAGGAAACAATGGACAAGCTGGATAGAGTACGGGAGCCAGGAACATAAGACACTAACGTAAGATTAGCTTCCTCATGTTCTGGGTAATTTTCTTAACATTTTTTTTTGTTGTCAGCAGGTTGTTTTACTTTTGACTGACAAAACAATGACTTTGGAAGTTAAAATAAATATTTCTACATGAAACAAAATGAAACCAAACTGATAAAGGTCTGATAAATAAATGCATCACCTCTGTCATATAGAAAAGTGTCAATTTTAGTCGTTTGATTTTATTGTACTGAATTACCGGTAATTAAATAAGTAAGCAGGGTTATGTTGAAATGTTTCCTTTTAGGAACAAACATAATTTATTGCTGCAGTTTAAGGTGATTTTAGAAGCAAAGAAAAGGCAACTATGAAGAAAAATATTGATTAAAAGAAGTTAGGTAAAAACTGAACACAAATATGAAAAATAAAGTAATAAAATAAAGTCCAACTAAATATGAGAAAAAAGGTCAAACAAAAACGAAACAATAAAGCACTGACATGGATTAAAATATTACCAACATTGATAACATTATGAATTACATGATACAGGTTACATTTTTTTGTTGCCTTAACTTTATGTGACTCTTTATTTAGGCTGTAGCTTCAATGTCTTGAGGTTGATTTTTAACTAGTTTAACCAGTTTTTTAATTAGATCCATTTAAAGGGAAGATACATACTGTTCAGCAATCTGTTGCATTTAAAATAAGAGGCACATTAACTAATTTTAAAGTTCGTTAAAGCCCAAATTTGTATTAAGATGAGCATTTATTCACAGCTGTGATTACTGTTGCCCTGTTTGATGTTTTTTTTTTAATTAAAGCAGATATCTGTTATTTGTCTGATCTGAGATGTGGGTTCATGCCAGATGGACCATTACAATATATTTCGCTATTTCATCATGGAGGAAGCCAATAGGAGGTGTTTTGGGAGAATCTTTCAGAATCATATCTGGCAGATGATTAGATGATTTTTCTGTCAATCACATTTATTACAGGCTAATTAGATAATGTCATAGAGCTACTGCACTACATATTGTGAGGCACTTTGTAAAATAACTTTGTCAAAACATGTCTGAAGCGGAACAACAATATTCTTACAAGAGTGGTGTTGATATTTGTTTTTCAGATAATAAAGAAATGTGGTCCAGATCTGATAAAACAGGGAGCCTACCGAAGCTGTTAGCATTGATGCTAAAGGCTGTATAAGCAGCCCATTCATGCTATCATCTTGCTCATAGCTCCTTCATCATCCTGCTCTACAGGACCCTGATTGGGCCGCCAGTCTGCAGTCAATGCTTTGACAGACATGGATGTGCATGGAAAGATAGAGCACGGAATGAATAATTAAGTCTGAAACTGGCACGATATGCTCGTGTGGTGATGATAATACCGTAAAAAGCCAACTGTTGTATGAATTATGTAGTTGTATTTGAAGGTGGATCTGCCTGTTTGCTGTGGACATGGATTAACTCCTGATGCTTTGTGAGGTTCACAACAAGGCTCAGAAAAATCATAATCTGACTTATTTGGAGACAAACTGAGTCAACATTTGGGCAGATCTGGACAGTGAAGAATTAAGTGGTACAATTTGTTCATCGTTTTGTGGGAGACTTCATTGAGAGACAAAATTGCCCCTTTTTGTATTTTTTAATAGATATTCCTGTTAATCATTAGCTTTTCTTTCCTAACATCTGATCTAAAGTATGATTATCCGTGTTTGTGTGGTTGCCCAAGTGACCTTGGGAGAATCACGTCATGTTTTTAAGGAGGAAACATGATCACAGAGAAATGTGCAAAGTCAACATGCCACGCCTCAATTTAGTTTATCCTCCTGGTTTGGACAAAGCTCTGACATTACCCAACAGGCAGCTGTTAATCTACAGCCAGCTCTCTGCATGTCCAGCTTCTTGTTAGTCCCTCAGAAGAAACAGAAAAGACGATGGAGGCTGACACAAAGGCACTGAGTCTGAAGAGGGAGGTGGGGATTATGGGAGCAGTCTCCTTCATTGCTGGGACCATGATTGGATCTGGGATCTTCATCTCCCCCCAGTATGTCCTCTTAACTATTGGCAGCCCTGGAGCCAGCCTCATCGTATGGCTCAGCTGTGGAGTTCTGGCCATGCTGGGGGGGCTTTGCTACGCTGAACTGGGGACAGTGATCCCAGAATCAGGAGCAGAGTTTGTCTACATCCTGAAAACAGCTGGGAGAGTGGTGGCCTTCACTTTTGTCTTCAGCTTTGTGATCGTCATGAGACCTGCCAGTGCCACAGGGATCGCTCTCGCTGTTGCAGAATACGTTGTGGCCCCTTTTTATGACGGCTGCACTCCACCAACACTGGTGGTAAAGTGTGTGGCTGCTGCATGTATCTTGCTTCTGGCTATCGTGAACTCTGTAAGTGTGAGGTCAAGCACCTACATCCAGGTGATTTCCATGGTGGTCAAAGTTCTGGCACTGGCTGTGATTATCCTGGGGGGTATCGTCATGCTTATCCAAGGACACACTGAAAATTTTCAGGACTCCTTTAAGGGAACTAATGCTGGAATCAGCTCTGTTGGAATTGCCTTCTACCAGGGCTTGTGGTCTTATGACGGCTGGAACACTCTGAATTATTTAACAGAGGAGCTGAAACATCCAGAAGTAAGAGTTTCTCCTTCTCCTTTCAAAAATAATCAACAGATGGTGCTGTTCAACCAGTTTTAGGGCTGGAAAAAAGGTCAGTGCATTAAATGACTCCTGAGGCAAGATAGGGAGTTTTCATTTTAACACTTCATTTATTCAATTCAATGTTTATTTCATTTATTAATTAAGGAAAGCTCTTCAATACAAACTAGAAAAAGCAAAAATAATAAATGAAAAAGAGCAGAAAGAAGAAAAATCTTATATGATCTGCCTCTTTTTTTTATAAGACACTAATTGTCAATGTAGATAAAACTTCAAATAAAATAGCTGCAGAGCCAATGATGCTCTCACTTCCTTCTAAAAGACATGGATTTGATATACACTTTAGACACAAAAGTATTAATAATAAGAATAATAATACATTTTATTTAAAAGCGCCTTTCAAAACACCCAAGGACACTGTACAGAATAAAACAACAACAATAAAATCAACAAACAATAGACCTATAAAATCAGCAAAGTGCAACAGACAGAGATGGAGTGGAAGATTCAAGGTAAGGAATATGCAGTTCTGAACAGGTGGGTTTTGAGTCTGGATTTAAACAGAGACAGGGAGGTCAGGTTTCTGAGGTCCGGTGGGAGAGAGTTCCAGAGCTGGGGAGCAGAGCGACTGAAGGCCCTGCTCCCCATGGTGCTGAGGCGAGCAGAGGGCACAGTGAGGTGGGTGGAGGAGGAGGATCTGAGGGAGCGGGCAGGAGTGGCCATGTGGAGGAGGTCCGACAGATATGGAGGGGCGAGGTTGTGGATGGCCTTAAAGGTGTACAGGAGCAGTTTGAATTCAATCCTATGCTTGCTATTACACAGACAGAACAAAACTTTGCCTTCAAATCTCATCATATCTTTTTAACAAGATGGTTTTTATTCTAATTTTAAATATGAAGTTTGAAATAGATTCAAGATTGTTCCATGAACCGACTCCAACACAATACTACACAAGAATACTAAATTCCACTAATTCATAAAATGTAACAACTTTTAACCTTATATATAAGGAGTTTGGGAAGTGAGTGTAAAACATGCTCATTCGATATTTGACAAAGAAGAGCCATTCGATTGATCAGTAGATCAGGTACTCCTGGCGCCCTTGTGTTAATGTCTGTTTGATTTTTGACTGAATTTTCAGAATAGTGATTAAAATGACGTCTGAGGTGAACACATGCAAACAGGATTCATGTTTTTTTGCATGACAAATTATTCGTGCTGTCAGAGGATTAAAAAAATTAATCTAATTAATTACCTGATATATAATTAATTAATCTAATTAATCTCATTTAAATCTCATATCTGCTTAAAGTACCCAAATGAAGAATTTGAATTATAGGATATTATACAATTGTAGTGCATGACTAATTAAATGAATACACTAAGAAGTGAAGATTTGTAAATCCACATTTTTATTGATGACTAAATAAAACCAAAGTCAGGGCAACTTGTCCAGAAAATTCTAAGCTCAATCAGGCAACTCAAATTACACTTTAAGTGTGTTTCATAAATCAAATTCAAAATAAGAAAAAGGTCGAGGACATCCAGCAAACCAATTAGGCCTGATGCATTATTAAAGAATATAGTACAAATATAGATGAATAAATTCAAAAATAAAATAAGACTAAGTCTTAAATAGGCCATTCCTGTTGTCACCTGGGCTTTGTTTGGTTTGACTAGAGACGCATGTGTGAAGTGACGTGCCACTGCCATGTACGGGTCCTCCAGCTGGACAATATTAAAATGTTTGTGTGCCATGATTAATGTTGTGATTAATTTTTATAACGCATTAATTTGTGTGGTAATTAATTATTAATGCACCAAAGTGACAGCCCTACAAATTATCCATCACATATTGCCCCACGTGTTAATTTGAAGTCATTATATTGTGGTGGCTCACAAACTGCTACTAAAGACAGTGACCAATCCCAACATGATCATAAGCACCTTTAAAAATTATTGTTGGAGCCGGCAGCAGCTACAGACGATGAGTATGCAACACTCTCTGTACAGATAACTCTCTGTCCTTGCATGTGTGAGAGGGGCTCTGCCTAAAATCAGAAATGTAACTCCATCATATGATGTTTCAGACAGCAGAAGACAGATGCGTGTCCATGCATCCTGCAGGTTTCAGTGAGACAAGTCAGGAGGGTTCAGTTCTAAGTGTTTTATACTGAAAGGTAAAGAGCTGAATTCATCAGATTCATATTGTACCTGATGTACAGACAGACAAGACTGCTGTGCACTGTGGAGAGTAAAGATGAAGAGGGAAAAGGTGAGAAAAGGTTTCTGAAAGACATTTCTGCATCACTGTAAAAAACAGAAGTCTATTCAGGTAAATTATAACCATTACTACCATCACTAACAGTTTTAGAGCATGGGAACCAAGTTGATCATTGACTATGTGTCATTATGTATCAGTTATACTACTTTTGTATTTGAAAAGTGATAAGAGCTTGTTTCTGTGATGCACTACAATCACTGAGTATGACCTGGTTTACATTCAAGGCAAAAAAATGCCCATGACTATCAATGTGTAGTTTCACTAACGGCAAGACAGTTAGGGGACCTGCAGCTGCTCTTTGGGTTACACTCACACTGAGGCTATTGATCGAACTTTAGATGATTTTGCATAATGTGGGAATGTCTCTGAGTAAAGCTGAATTCAAAGAGCCAGAAAAAAACATGCATCCTTCTCTTGATGACTCCTGAATATCATGAATATTCAATAAATCAATCAATCAAAATTCAGGAAATTCAAATATATTATGTAATGAAAGTCTGAGTATATATAATATAATTTTAAATGTATTTAATATATATATATATATATATAAAAATATATATATATATATATATATATATATATATATATATATACACATATAGATATATAGATATATATATATATATATATATATATATATATATATATACATATACATATATATATACATATACATATATATATATACATATATATATACACATATATATACACATATATATATACACATATATATATACATATATGTGTATATATATATATATACATATATATATGTAAATATATATATATATATATATATATATATATATATATATATATATATATATATATGAACTTTTGATACTTTTAATCTATTTAATTACTCTGAATATATTAAATGAAATTCTGAATATAACTAATTTCTGATATATATATATATATATATATATATATATATATATATATATATATATATATATATATATATATATATATATATATATATATATATATATATATATATATATATGTATATATATATATATACTGTATATACATATATATACTGTATATAGATATATATATAGCTATATATATATATATATAGCTATATATATACTGTATATACATATATGCATACTTAGAGTTAATATATATATACTCAGAGTTTTATTACATATTTATTATATATCATGTATTCAGATTTTATGTAGAGTTTAATTGTATTTATAGGTATATAGATAGATAGATAGATAGATAGATAGATAGATAGATAGATAGATAGATAGATAGATAGATAGATAGATAGATAGATAGATAGACATAAAGCCTAATGAAACTGAATATATTGAATGAAACTTTGAATAGATATAATTAATTTCTGTATAATTTTTGAGTTTATGCAGTATTATAAAACTCTGATTATATGAATTGAAACAATGATATATGGATTGAAGTTTATAATATATAAAGTAAAACCTGACGTTTTTTTTGTGTATGATACTTGAGAAGCGGTAGCTTTTCTTCCTGCACAGTGGACAGCTGTGTGAGAAGAGTCACAATGAGTGAGGAGGCACAAAATTTAGATGCTGCTGTGTGGAACAGTGTTCACTGGAGAAGAAAATCAGTTGGCAGGAGCCCCAAGCATGTGTGTTGATGTGGGTGCATGCTGGTTAAAGTCCATACATTCTAGTTATTCTAAAACTAGTTTGGCTCTGACATCTGCCAGGTTGGCAACATGAATGTTGAAATCACCAATTATAATGCAGGCATCTCGGGGTGTGTAAATGAGGGATTAAAGAACTCTGCCAGAAAGAAGGGAACGGTGAATTTAGAAGGCAGTCTAAGCTCATTACCTATAATGGAACAGGAAGGACAAAGACAAGTTAGATAACTTTGAACAAGACCACAGATCTGTCCATTTAATAAATTATCAGATCACAAATACAATTATTCAGCTGAGGTCTCTCTCTGGGCTCTGCGCTCATATACGAGGAGTAGCACCAGAAAGAGCCCTGAATTACAGTAGCAGAGATCCTTAACGGAACCTGGGAGCAGACATCACGTTTACAGTAATTAATATCTTCTGATCCTTAATCTCGCAGAGTTCTGACTCCCCAGTGACGGAATACTCATATCAGCAGATAACATTAAAGGTAGACATTCAGTTCAGATCGAACCGACCATGAGCAAAGCCAACAGGTAGCGAAACACATCTCTAAATATGGGCATGTGCTGTTCTATCAGCTGGAATGTAAGCTTGTTTTAATTGACCAGAGCGTGTGTGTGTGTGTGTGTGTGTGTGTCTCACCCTGGCCCATTCGGACTCCTCGAAACTACTGATAGCACACAAACACAAACCCTGCCTTCATGAGGAGGTATTAGCAGATGTTTTAACCTTTAGTTTTGAAGTACTGCCTGGCCAAAATATAAGTCACCATCATCAAAAAGGTCACATACTCGCTAATATTTTGTTGGACCGCCTTTAGCTTTGATTACAGCATGCATTTTCACCAAGGTCCTGCATTGATGGAGAGTCTGACCACTGCACAAAGCCTTCTCCAGCACATCCCACAGATTCTCAGTGGGGTTCAGGTCTGGACGCTGTGGAGGCCAATCCATGTGTGAAAATGATGTCTCACGCTCCCTGAACCACTCTTTTGCAATTTGAGCCCCATCTTGGAATATGCCCCTGACATTAGCAGCCTGGTCTCACAGAAATGCGTGAAATGACCACAAACACCAAGTTCCAGATTCCGTGCTCCTTTCACGTAATGTGTTAAAATTACATGAGTCCTACACGGAAACAGTCTCCACTGAAAGCCAGTGAGTCCAAATTCCGTGAGATGGCCACGCAAACCGTGTCGTGGTGGATGCACGTATTTTCAGCTTCAAAGACGTCACGCTGTGGGTGGTGTTTCAGATGCAGGAAGTGCAAATGTAGACTAATCGATATTGTTAAGAAAGATCGAACTATTAACCATAATGCTGTAACCATCCAAGGCAGACTGTGTAACGATGGTATGTGCTTCCGTCGAGTCCAAAAGCCCCGTGTAATATCAACTTTATTTTGAGAAAACACATTTTATTGTCAATGTCATATCACGGAGAAGCACTACATTACCCATAATCCTCATGTTTATCTGTGACCAGCAAATACAAATGAAAGAAATTTAGCTTGTCCTTTTTGTTTTCCACATTGAATTTTCATTTTTAATTCAATGAGTGAAATTTTCTTTTCTTTTTTAAAGTCTGAAAAACACCGGTGTTGCCTGTCGCCTTGGTAACGCCGGTGTTGTGCCAAAAACTGATTTCTGCCAGAAACTGATTTCCGGTCCGTGGGAGCGCGCTCAGCCTTCATAGTGGAAAAGCGCAGCTTCTGTGGCTCTGCAGCTTCATCGGGCTCAGACAACCACTTTGTTTATGATTGTCTAACGATGTTTATTTGTGTTTGCGTTTGATAGCCTACTGTACGTCTACTTGCCTTATATCGCTGTTCAATAGGCTAGTTAGTGATTTTAATCTGGTGCGTATTTGTGCTAATAAAGATATGTGCCACTGACGGAGCTTCTTTTTTCTGCACCAAAATGACATTATCTCTCAACAGAGTAATTGACCCAACACGGTGATTTGTACGGTTTGAAATATGAGAAAAAATGAAAAAAAAAAAAAAACTCATATTACAATGTAAAAATCAGCTTATTTTGCTTGCCAAAAACTGATTCATGCCTCGGGTATTGTATATAGATGGATATTTTGCCCCAGAATAACTAAATATCACACAGCAGAGTAATATTTACAAGATTATTTAACCACAAAAACCTCATTGACATTAAAAATCTCTTTTACAGGACTGTCCTGGCAAAGAAAGCAGCACATTCAACAGTTATACAAAAACACATGCAGTCATTAAACACACTGAACAAGAATTTAATACATTAAGAAAGAGAAGTCACATTTTCATACAGCCAATTTTGCTTGGATTGTCCACATGAGATGATAAAGTGCATAAGTCAAAACATCTGCAGTCCAAGTCACTCAAAATTGTCTTAAAAGTGTCCAGTTACATCAGATCTCTTAGTTTTAGGTCTTTTTATAGTTAATTTCAAGCACCTGGAGCCATGAAACTGAACATCTTTTTCCCAGCTCAGTTCTTACTTTAGGAATAGACAATAAGAACAGATCCTGGGACCAAAGATTTAAGAATTCGCCACTCGGCATGATGGGTGCATCACTTCACCTGCCTCTCTTCTTACCCTGATGCCCCTATCACTCTGGAGCAGGGTCAATCTAGACTCATCAGACCACATGACCTTCTTCCAGTCCTCCACAGTCCAATCTTTATACTCCCTAGCAAACTGAAGCTTTTTCTGGTTAGCCTTACTGATTAGTGGTTTTCTTAAGGCTACACAGCTGTTCAGTCCCAATCCCTTGAGTTCCCTTCACATTGTGTCTGTGGAAATGCTCTTACTTTCACAATAAAACACACTACAAAGTTTTACTGTTATTTTTCTTCAACTTGATTTGGCCAAACGTTTAAGTGATTCACCGATCACCATCATTTAAGATTTTTTTCCGACCACATTTCTTCCTTGAAGACGATGGTTCCCCACTATCCTTCCGGTTTTTAATAATGTGTTGAACAGTTCTTAACCCAGTTTTAGTAGTTTCTTCAATCTCCTTAGATGTTTTCTCTGCTTGATGCCAATGATTTGACCCTTCTTAAACAGACTAACATCTTTTCCATGACCACAGGATGTGTCTTTGACATGGTCGTTTAAGAAATGAGAAGCTGCTCATTGCATCAGCTGCGGATAAATGATTTGTGCCTACTGAAAGATAATCACTCATTCACTCATGCAGTAATTATCCAATCGGAGGCTCGAGCCTGTTTGCTTGGTTAAATCCAGGTGGCGACTCTTGTTTTGGCGAGGCAGTGTACCGGTATATACACTACTTTTCAGAGTTTGGCATCTGCTCCACCACCCCTCCTTTCTTCTCTACAAGGGAAAGAGAAAGTGTTGCTGCGAGGACAAGTCTCTATGAGCGTGGCATGTACATATGAGTCCAGTCAGGTCTCAGTCAGAAAGAGAAGGTCCAGTTTATGATCAATGATGCGATGGTTTCAACAAAAGACTTGCTTGTGATTGATCTTACATTAGAAACAGCCATTTTGATCTCTGTAGAATTTTTAGAAAATGTGTTCCTGTTGAACTGTCACCAGGTTATTGAAGTTTGCTTCTTTTGAGGATTCATTTGAAATATTACTGTGAGTTGAGAAAATGGTTGAAAAAGAGTTGACAGTGAAAGATGGTAGTCATTATGATAAACACTGTTATATTCTCTGGCAGCATCTGGGAACCGTCAGCCATGAGTTCAGGGAGAAAAGGCGACCCCCTCATGTATACCCTTATGTGAGTTCATAGCAGTACCAAGATTGCAGTGTTTTGCCTTTCAGGGTTTAAATAAAAGTCTTAAAATGGCCTCCATGCTCCTTTCCATTGTTTACATGGAGGGTCTTTGTCACACTGATGAGCTTGATCAGCTTGATGTGCCACTGGAAAAAACAAACAGCAGTCATGCAGCTCGTCTGCTGCCGATTAGACCCGGATCTGCTAGCAGTGGGAAAAAAGGCACTTGCCCATTGATAGCGGGCTGACCCATGTTGAAAAAAACTGCCTTGGCCTGCTAATTTTAGTGTGAAAGCAGTGTATGGTAGGCTTTACAGGGGTTTTAGGTGTCTGGTTATTTAAAACACGAAAGGCATCTCCTGGGGTCAGAAGGGATGTCACAATTAACCATTACACATCACATCACAGTGTTTTTTAAGTGCAGATGGAAGCTGCTAGTTCAGATCCATAATGCAGGCTCCAGGGACACAGTGGACCATGGTGGTGGTGGATCTGCGGTAGGGAGCGACAGCTTCTGGCTGATGAAGTCTTCGATCACCACAGTGGATGTACAGGATGGTGCATGGGAACAGAGGGCTGTTGGTCGGGGACAAGTCTGGGCTCAGATCCATGAAGCAATTTTCCAGTCTTAGTTCTGAGTGTGAGGGTAGGGGCCTGAGGAGTTCCCTACCGCTCCCCCGTTGGCTTCTGTCACCCACCTGCCTCCATTGCTGTTCCCCTGGGCATGGAGTGGAGCAGGAGCCGGTGGCCGTACAGTCTTTAGCAGTCGCTTAAGCCACATCAGTGGTCAGATGTGGAAGTGCTCCTCTGACAATGTCCCCACACATGGCTTTTGTATGGAGAAAGTTTCAGCGAGGATTGTCAAGTTTTGAATTCCCAAACCAGCAGTTCCAGTTAAAACTAGAAAAGCACTCGGAGAGCGCAGACCTCCGCCAGCACCACAGTCCTCTCCCATATTGTGATTTTTACTATAAATATTAGTCCTACCTTTATTTCATCTAAATATTCAGATTCCTTGACCATGAAAACATACCATTAGCAACTGGTTTCATAATGATATCTATTTTAGTTTAGTAGTTATTCACGAAAATCTCATTTTTCGTCATGGCGGATCCAGACGGTGATCCAGATCAGCACCAAAATTGAATCAGTTCTTCCTTTTCCCATGCTGAACATTTCCTGAAAATTTCATCAAAATCCATCCATTACTTTTTGAGCTATTTTGTTCACAGACAGACGGATGGACTCTCCCAAAAACACAACCTTCTGGCAGAGGTAAACATAGTGTAAAAAGTGTCCTGAAGCTTTACAGTCTCCTAAAGATAACACTTAGCTAGGTGCATTTTATGCAGTTTCTCCTGTAATTCTGTCATTTTATTGCATTGAGTGCAAATATAAATGTTAATGGAGTACTCAGGGTTTATCCTTAAGGGAAGTAAAAACGTGCCAAGTTAAACAAAACTACTCTACAGCTTCAAATGGTCTTGAAAATGAGTAAAAAGTGAAGCCAAAAACACAATAAAAATCTTCATAAAAAGTCAATAAAAGAAGTGTCAGTGACAACAAACAGACCGCCAGCCATGTTGGAAAGGTGACCTTGCTGATTCTGTACATGTCTGTGATACTGATACTGGTCTGTGTTAATCTGACCTTGACTGGTTGGATTAGACTTAAATGTCAAACAGCACCTTGCCAAAAACCGAGTAGGTCATTTGTTTTGGCTGTGCTTTTTTCCCCCATCTCATCCCTTTGTGTGTGACCAATTCACTGTAGATGGATAATATTTCACCAAGTTTCAGACTTTTTAGAGACTGGGAGGTAGATGCATCATGCTTGTGAATTTTACACCTATCTTTTTCTCAAAATGAAGTGCTCCTTTTTATCCAGCAGACATCTTGTTGGAGATTTGGTAACCAGATCTGGGCGACTTCAGCACCATAACTGATCGTCAAACTGGGCCACATCCAATGTTCACCCTCATTTTTAATGTGTCTGAGCATACAATCAAACCCCCTGAGAATTCCTTGGACCACTGTGAGCAACATCGCATCGTGGCTGCACCTGTATCACACCTGTCCAAAACCTGAGATCATAACAAGTTACATGGCCTATTAAAAGAATCAAATTAGAGCAGTAATTTCCATTATATTACTCTGAATTGTTTTTGGTAATTTGTCCTTTACTTAGAATGAAAAAGACCAAAAATACTGTTTTTTACCAGCTGTGTAATGTGTTGTATGTCAAGATGAGGGTCCTGCATTGGTGGCGCAGTTACATCGTGCACTTGGTCAGTGTTTGGGAGGTTGCAGGTTTGAGCCCAGCTCTGGGCAACACATGGCTGGTGTCCTTGAGCAAGACACTGAACAGTAAGTTGCTCCCACTGCTGCATCAGTGGGAGCAACTTTCATGTGTAAAATGGGTATGAAAGGGCGTAAATGTGTTAGAGATACTGATGGATAACCAACACAGAAACCCAGAACCATCAGTGAGTGAATGGGTAAGATTGACCTGCGGTGTAAAGCAGCTTTGAGTAGTCAAAGATGAGAAAAAGTACTATATAAGCTCAAGTCCATTTACCATTTATCTGGGTGGGGATCCTGCTCTGGTTTTGGGTCCTACCCCTGGTTCGGGTGGAGGTCCTGCACTGAAGGAATTGAATTTAATTGAAATTAAAACATTCACATTTTACACAATGAGTACTTTTGCACATGTTTGTGATACAGTGTGAATCCCTGCAACTCTTTGGAAGATAAATATTTTTTATATTAACATTTCTGCAACTCATCGTCTGTTTAAAGCATTTAATGATTTATATCCATGAATAACAAATATAATAACACTAAAATAAGCACAAATCTAATTGTGGGCTTAAATTTTTACCAAATTTTTCCCGTCTCTCCTTCTCACTTCTCCAGTGGTTGTAGACTCTGTCCAGGTTGATGACCCCGTCTGCTTCTTGCTTTGACTTTATGTGCATCAGCTGGTCCAAATGTGCCACGTCGAGAAAATTTCTGGAGGCTTTTTTAATTATTAAACTAATGCCCTGTCACGATCTGCACTTTGTGCTTGAAACATAAGCTGTGAGATCTCCTTTAGCTCATCGCATCTGAGTGCTGCAGTCAATATATCTGAAAATGTGCTGATGGACCTTTGTTTAAGTTTTGCTTCATTATGTACTTGAATTCAACATATTCACTGCTGAATGTGGGTGGTTGAGAATGGCGTCATACTTCTTAGCCAGCGTAGTGATGTCTGTTGATCTATACTCAAAACTGATGTTTGAGCTCAATGCTTCGATGTCAAATGCAGACTACTCTTGATTCATCCTCTGGAAAAGGAGCATCCAAGTGATCACAGAGCTAACAGTATAAACAGTCATCTCACCAGCATTTCTGTCATCAGCTGATGAGGTCCTCGTCACCTCTTTGACATGGTCACTCTACTGAATGTCCTTCTTGTCTTTGAAATATTGGGAATAGTGATACCAGACCAAGCAGATCCAGCTAACTGCAAGGTTAGGTGTGAACGTCTTCTAATTGGGGCTTAAATCTGGCTGGATGTCAAAAAGGGAACAGACTGACACATCCTTAGTAGACCATATCAAGCAGACAGTAGCTATCATTGCCAAACAACTGCTTTTTAATTTGATACATTTTGCAAAAAAAAATGTGACAATGCATAAAAAGGACATAAAAAGAATCAAGTATTAAAATGCCCAAAAAAGGAACACAGTGTGCCTCAGTTTTATGAGTTGATTTGGTAATTTATAATGTTTATATCAAAACAATCCTATCCAAAGACAAAGCACAGATTTACAGATTTCAACCTCCAATCAGTTAATATTCACCTGAAGCTGTTTATATGGCTGTGTTTAGTGGCTCTTAGTCAGTGACCGTGTTGTTTTGTTTTTCTCTGAGTATTGGAGCTTGTGTCTTCCTTATCTCCCACATTAGCCCAGTGTGTGTCTTTTCAGTAGGACTGGAAAAATCCTACCTTTTTATTTTGATCAACATGGCTGAAAAAGGACCTGAAACTCTGACTCTGAAGAGGGAAATCGGCCTGATTGGTGGTATAGCCATTGTTTCAGGGACCATGATTGGGTCGGGTATCTTCATGTCCCCACAGTTCCTCCTGGGCTATGTGGGCAGCCCTGGTGCGAGTCTGGTGATCTGGGCTCTGGCAGGGCTCGTGTCCATGCTTGCAGCTCTGTGCTACTGCGAGCTTGGGACGGTGATCTCAGAGTCTGGAGGGGACTTCATTTACATATTGAGGATCTATGGAGCATGCCCTGCCTTCTCCGCTGCCATCACTTTCCTCTTCATCATGAAGCCGTTTGGCATCGCAGCTTCATCTATTAGCATTGCAGAGTATGTCACAGCACCCTTCTATGGAGACTGCCCTCCACCTGAGGTGGTGGTGAAGTGTGCTGCAGCCGCATCTATCCTTGTTGTAGCCGTCATAAACACACTGAATGTCAGAGCTGCTATCAGAATCCAAGTGATCTTCTTGGTGGCCAAGGTTCTGGGCTTGACGGTCATTGTGATTGGAGGGATAGTGGCGGTCATACAGAACACTGCTGTCATCGTGGACAATTTGAGAGTTGAGAATTCTTTTAAAGGAACACAGTACTCTCTGGGAGCTGTAGGGATGGCATTTTACCAAGGACTGTGGTCTTACTCTGGATGGTGCAATCTTAACTACGTTACAGAGGAGCTAAAAAGACCAGAGGTGAGATCATCAGTTGGACTGTGCATTTTTGTGTCAAATAGATTGAGCATAAATTAGTATTTCTCTTTCATAACTTCACAAGAGATGCATTTGAATGTAGGATTAGAATTAACAAAATATTCAGTTCTGCATACAAAATGGCATTTTTCTTTGCATCATTTTTTTTAGAATATTTAAACAATCATATTATTGAGTTAAGCTAAGGAGTTCAAATCATGCCAAAGCCTCACAAACACACAAGCATATTTTACAAGGTTCAACGATTCATAGACAAACTCAGTGTGGTTTGCAAATATAAATACAAAAAATCATTCACAAACTAATGCATTTGGTTTGTGTTGCAAATAAGAAGCGTACTTGTCAAACAAATAAGCCATGCTTCAGAAACAAATGTTTTTTACACATACAAAGAAACACAAGTGTCCAGTTAAGAAAACATGTCCTTTTGGTACAAACTAAAATCTTTCAAAGTAAAAAAAAAAAAAACTTCTATGAGTACCAAAAAACATTCTTCAAGTACAAAAAAATATTCAAGTACAAAAAAACAATTCTACAACCACAAAAACCTATCACGTGTTTTTTGGCGTTAGTTTTTCACCTTGCAGATTCACATGCAGATAATGCTCCTGCACAACAATGATAGTAAACTGTCAAAGAAATGTTCTGTAATTCACAATCCATGACAGCAGGCGGTGCTGTTGATACAACTGAAGGGAACATCACACCCAGAATGAATATGCTAAATTTTGGGATGATGTTGGTGCAGTTGTGTTGCATGCGATTGGTCTGATTGATCACCTTCATCGTGGCCACGGTGTGCTGGAAAGACCCGGTGGCGGAGACGGTCAGAGTCGCTGTCACTTTTATAGCAACTGGGAAAGCGAAGGGGCCATCGGGGCACACATCGGAGGGCATCACCATGTGGTGCACCTCGTAGCGCCACACGGATGTAATCTGTTCCTGTGTCCTGAATAGGAGTACACAATTAATTGACAGTTACATTTAAACACAGCAGCAGGCTAATCCATTCATCATGCTTGTGATCCACCTGCATTCCTGGTCTGTCATTGCCATATAGCCGAACCTTCGGGATATATCCTCTCCTGGTATCTCCTCCTCATCCTCATTTCAATACTGTACTCCATCTTTTTAGACCACATTAAGAATAATGATTAAAACAGAGAAATATGGGCAATTACAGGTAAATCCTTAAGACACCAAGAGACTTACATTTATTCAGCGAGCCTCTCTTTTGCTTTTTTCTCCATTTTTTCTCTCTTTTCCTTTGAATTTCATGAGATGGGAGAAGCTGGAAAATTACTTGGTATTGGATGATGAGGTTGTTTGTTGTTGGCTTGTGAGATGTGCAGGTTAGTTTCCATTATGACAAACGTCTTTGTCCCGACATCAGATGTGACGGGACAATTAATATAGATACAAATGTATATTAACCCCGCCACACCCATCTGAGCGCAGCGGGTCTACCAGGTTGCCAAATTGGCTTCGCAAGGCGGTGCACCAGACAAAATTACCACTGCACGGGGTGCACCAGGCTCTGCCACCCTGCACTGCACCAGGAAATTAGGGCCCCATTTCTGTGTAGCTTGTTTCATTAAAATATAAAGGACCAGCAGAGCACAGAATAAATGAAAAATGGCCTGATGTGTCAGTGTGGTGTATAATACCATGAACAGCAACTTGCACAGTTGTATTTGTAGAACAGCTGTTTCAGCTTGGGGTTTTGAAGTTGGATCTGCCTGTTGACTGTTGATGCTCTGTAAAGATTCACAATAAGCCTCAGAAAAATCACAATTTGACTGATTTGCAGATAGACTGAGTCAACAAGAGGTCAATTCTGAACAGTAAAAAAGTAACAATTTATGGGTATCTGTTCATTTTTTTTGTGGGGGGACTTCATTGAGAGACAAACTGTTCCATTTCTATTTAAAATTTTTAGAAACATTTTTGTTACTCATCAGATTTTATTTCCTGACATCTGATCTAAAGTATGACCATGGGAGAATCACGTCCTTTTTTAAGGAGAAAACATGATCACAGAGAAATGGGCAAAGTCAACAAACCATGTCTCGGTTTAGGGTCTGGTGAAGGCCAGTTTATGCTCCTTTTTTGGACAAAGCTCTGACATTACCCAACAGGCAGCTGTTAATCTACAGCCAGCTCTCTGCATGTCCAGCTTCTTGTTAGTCCTTCAGAAGAAACAAACGCTGTGAGACGATGGAGGCTGACACAAAGGCACTGAGTCTGAAGAGGGAGGTGGGGATTATTGGAGCAGTCTCCTTCATTGCTGGGACCATGATTGGATCTGGGATCTTCATCTCCCCCCAGTATGTCCTCTTAACTATTGGCAGCCCTGGAGCCAGCCTCATCATATGGCTCAGCTGTGGAGTTCTGGCCATGCTGGGGGGGCTTTGCTACGCTGAACTGGGGACAGTGATCCCAGAATCAGGAGCAGGGTTTGTCTACATCCTGAAAACAGCTGGGAGAGTGGTGGCCTTCACATTTGTCTTTAGTGTTGTGATCGTCATGGGACCTGCCGCTGCCACAGGGATCGCTCTTGTCGCTGCAGAATACATCGTGGCTCCTTTTTATGGTGGGTGCACTCCACCAACACTGGTGGTAAAGTGTGTGGCTGCTGCATGTATCTTGCTTCTGGCTATCGTAAACTCTATAAGCGTGAGGTCAGGCATCCACATCCAAGTGGTTTCCTTGGTGGTCAAAGTTCTGGCACTGGCTGTGATTATCCTGGGGGGTATCGTCATGCTCATCCAAGGACACACTGAAAATTTCCAGGACTCCTTTAAGGGAACTAATGCTGGAATCAGCTCTGTTGGAATTGCCTTCTACCAGGGCTTGTGGTCTTATGACGGCTGGAACACTCTGAATTATTTAACAGAGGAGCTGAAACATCCAGAAGTAAGAGTTTCTCCTTCTCCTTTCAAAAATAATCAACAGATGGTGCTGTTCAACCAGTTTTAGGGCTGGACAAAAGAGCAGTGCAGTAATGACTCCTGAAACAAGATCAGTTTCCATTTTAGCACTTTTGATGCCCTTATCTCAAAGTCTATTTAAAGGTGTAGTCAGCGATCTTCTAATCTTCTAATCTAATGCAGTATTTGTCAAAATCACCGTATTTCTCCTCTCCATCCACAAGATGTCACCACTGACAGCATGTTGAAAAAAATGTCTGGTTTCAATACACAGCCTTGGCTCTGAATTTCAGCAGGTAAATACTGTGGCTCGGCAGAGCCACCAAAACAGAGTACACCCCCCCACATCCAGGGGGCGATCATACTCATGCGCAGATCAGATAGAGGGGGGAGGGGGAGTAGTAGGTTGCGTGGCATGCACAGTTAATGTAAGAGAGAGAGATACAATAAGTGCAATGGCTGAAAAACAGCCCAAAAGAAAAAGGTCAGAGGAGTGAAAAGTGAAAAAGAAGGGCTATGACCATGAAAGAGCAAAGACCCGGGTCAACATTGGTGTTGCTTTCAGACGGTGGAGGGAACTCTACCAATTGAAAGACCTGAAAATGGACAAAGATGTTGCCGTCTGTCTGCTGGATAGGTAAGCAACATTAGCTTTGTGGTGCTTCACATAACAGTAACAGCCGTCGGGCATTCATCTTATTGTCTAATCTGCCAGAATGTACTGCTGTTGTGATGTTATCAATATTGTCAGTTTAGTTGATGAGTCGGGGTTACCTTGGCTACGTTGGTCAGCTACGCAGTTTCTACGGCTGTTTCCATGACGATTCATGTCTATCAGCGTTCGGGGTCGAAGCCAGGGGTGAAGTATGAAGAGAGAGGCGGGTCTAAATTTGTTTATAAACGACCTCTCCACTTGTTTTTTCCCACATCGCTGACTACACCTTTAATTTTAAAATTGATTTTCAGATAAGTCATTAAAGTAAGGTCTGAGGTGAAGTCATGGAGACAAGATTTTATGTTTTTTTCCCCAACAAATAATCCACCAGATACTGTCTCAAGTGTGGAGTCAAGTTATTATAGGAGCAGGGAACAGAAAAGAGCTGATAGAAAGAAATCTATTGAAGTAAATTAATCACCATCACTGTAACACCACAACTACGTCACTAATGATCAAATTTTCCCTCTAACAACAGTACTTACTGATGATGATTAAAGTGCAAAAAAAAATCCAGCATCAGTTTCTATTCAGTGGGGGAGACCAGGGGCAAGTGTGACAGGAAGCAGCTATGATGTAAGAAGTACCTCCTCTAACAAATAAGGTAAAGTGGTGACAACAAATCGGCTATATATGGCTACTTACAGCCCGGTGCTCTAAGACGTGTCGGAATAATATAAATTTGCTCTAGTTTTAATGGTCTTGTTCCTGAAGTTGAGTATCCAGGCCAGTTCAGCCCTGTCCGACCCGACCAGAAGGCTAAGGAATAGCATTTATTGATAACCTATTTTCATGCTATGAAACTCATCTTAAAGTGTGTATTTCCATCAGGCATATATCTAAAAGGGAGACTTTTTTGTAATTATGTAGAAACTCCTCGCAGTCCCTTTAAATGATTAATTAAAAAAGGGGGCGGGGGAAATGCCAGTCGTCACAGTCAAAGATGTCAAAGACTCAATGTAATTTGGAAGAGGTCTTTTAAGTGAGTACAAGGAACCACTGAGGGAAATTCTAAGCTTTTTAAGTCTAATGGATGGTAAGATCTCCTTCACCTACCTGCAATGTGATGGATGCTTCCAGTTGAGGAGGATGAGTTGATTGGTCAGCAGGGTGGCAAAGGTAAGAACAGTCTGTAAGACTTTAGAGTTACAAGGCTGCAGGAATGCCAACCAGAGAGGATCAGGAGAGACTGTAATGTTATATGTGCTAAGAGTTTAAAAGAATTCAGACCAGAATGTATCAAGACAGGAATGGATCTAGACCAAAAGGGTTAGGAACAATGGTTTGCTGGAGATTTTCTGCACCTATTACATCAGTAAGTTACAGTGGGATGAATGGGAGAGAGTGTCAAATTATTCTAACGGACTTTGTGTACAATTTGGCAATTTAAGATGCCTTGCCTTGCTCAGATGGAAGAGGAGTGAACTAGCAGAATGGTTCGTGCCAGTAATCATCAGGCAGGCTTTTTCTCCCAAGAGTCCTTGGGACTGGATGCTGGGGTATCAGAAGTAGAATTGATGAGGTTGTCAGTGATACAAATGACTCAAGATCAGAAGCCAGTAACAACTCAACCAAAGTTTCGAGGGTCAACTAGGGATTTTGGGATTCTGATTATGAATAAAATGTCTTATCTGAAAAAAATGAAAAAGGTTGGATTTAGAAAGGTAAATTTAGACTGACACATCCTTAACAGACAATATCAAGCAGAGAGTGGCTAACATTTGCATTGCTGGCAAAACCAACTGTTGTTCAAGTCATAAAATTTGTAAAAAACAAACAATAAAACAAAACAGAACAAAAGACAAAGCATTAAAAGGGCAACAATATGGTTAAGTATTTTATTGTTCAAAAAGTGACAGCAGTGTACCTCAGTTTTATGAGTTGATTGGTGAGGTTATAGTGTTCATATCAGAACGATCTTATCCAGACAAAGCACAGATTAACAGATTACAACTTCCAATCAGTTAATTTTCAACTGAAGATTTTTATATGGCTGTTTTTAGTGGCTCTTGGCCAGTGACTGCGTTGTTTTCTTTTTCCTGGGAGTATTGGAGCTTGTGTCCTCCTTATCTTCCACATTCTGTGGTGTCTTTTCTGTGGGACTGAAAAACAAAACCTGCCTCTATTTTTATGCTTTTTGATCAACATGGCTGAAAAAGGACCTGAAACTCTCAACCTGAAGAGGGAAATCGGCCTGATTGGTGGTATAGCCATTGTTTCAGGGACCATGATTGGGTCGGGTATCTTCATGTCCCCACAGTTCCTCCTGGGCTATGTGGGCAGCCCTGGTGCGAGTCTGGTGATCTGGGCTCTTGCAGGAGTCGTGGCTATGCTTGCAGCTCTGTGCTACAGTGAGATTGGGACGGTGATCTCAGAGTCTGGAGGGGACTTCATTTACATATTGAGGATCTATGGAGCATGCCCTGCCTTCTTCGCTGCCGTGACGTTCATCTTCATCGTCAGGCCCTTTGCCATCGCAGCTATGGCTATTAGCATTGCAGAGTATGTCACAGCACCCTTTTATGGAGACTGCCCTCCACCTCAGGTGGTGGTGAAGTGTGCTGCAGCCGCATCTATCCTCGTTGTAGCCGTCATAAACACACTGAATGTCAGAGCTGCTATCCGAATCCAGGTGATCTTCTTGGTGGCCAAGGTTCTGGGCTTGACGGTCATTGTGATTGGAGGGATAGTGGCGGTCATACAGAACACTGCTGTCATCGTGGAAAATTTGAGAGTTGAGAATTCTTTTAAAGGCACACAGTACTCTCTGGGAACTTTAGGGATGGCATTTTACCAAGGACTGTGGTCTTATGCTGGATGGTACAATCTTAACTACGTTACAGAGGAGCTAAAAAGACCAGAGGTGAGGTTTTAAAAAGTTGGACTGTGCATTTTTGTGCCAGACAGATTGAGCTGAAGGTAGATTTTCTCTTTTAAAACTTCATGAGAGATGCATTTGGATGCAGGATCAAAATAAAGTAGATCAAGTTCAGCATAAAAATTGGCATTTCTCTTTACGTTCATCTTTTAAAATATCCATCATATTACTGTCCAACAGCCAATGTCATTGCTGTTGGAAGTATAGTTATGGATAGCTTTATCTTAACTTTTGCTCTCAAATGTTTTGTATTGCCAATAAAATTGACCAAAGTTTGAGTGAACATGCCAGCCCCACTTATGCTGTGGTTTCAAGCTATGATATTCATGCCCCTGTAACATCTTGTCTCCACTTTGAACATCGCAGTGACAGATGTGGGGGAGGAGACAGTGTTGTTGACCTCTCCGTTTGTCTAAAAAAGTATAATCAGAGGCCTAAAATTCTAGAGAAGGACACATGTGTTGCACTGAAAAGTGTTGCCAGTTAATCCATTGTTTTCGAGAGTCACAACACGCCTGACAGTACTCTCTCTGCTGCTATAAAACATCGTTTTCTGGCATTTTTGAGTGCTTAAAAATTCAAACATTTTTAGCTTTTCTGCCCAGGACACATCTTTAATGTCCTCTTAGCTGAAGCAGCCACAAATAAAAATGGAAACAGGCAAAAAGGTGGGAATGGTGAGAGTTAATGCCATCTGTGAGCAGACTAGAGTTAATGAAAAAGTATCTAAAATATTTTTACATATTCTTTTCCATAGCTGTTCTTTCCTCCAGCTCCATGATGTCATCATGTGGGGTAGAAAAGGATTCCAGTGGCAAATGTGAAGCTCTGGTGAACTCCGTGACCAAGAGGGTTAAGGCAGTGCTGAAAAACAATGGTGGCCCCACAAAATATTGACACTTTGGGATCAATTTAGACACTTTCCCTTAGGGATGTGTTCACTTTTGTTGCCTGCAGTTTAGACATTAATGGCTGTGTTTTGAGCTATTTTGAGGGGACAGTAAATTTACACTGTTATACACACTGTACACTCACTACTGTATATTGCATCAAAGTGTCATTTCCTCACTGTTGTCCCATGAAAAGATATAATAAAATATGTGCAGATGTGTGAGGGCTGCACTGAGATACTGAATAGATGTACATCACAACCAAGTGAGAACAAGGAAGTCCCCTTTTAATGATAATAACAATGATAATGAGTGACATGAGCTTGAAAGGATGGAGTGTTGTCAAAGATGACACCTGATTAACCTGAGGAGAGAAAGAAACAAAAGAAGTATTAATTGTGAGGGAGAATGTCTGGTTTTATTCAAGTGGGCTTGGAGCCGATAAGAAAATCCTTTTGTGTTTAGTTTGAGGGAGTTGCAGGGAAACCATGATTTGATTTCCTGTAGCCTATCTGCAGTGGTGGACAAACTACTCAATGGCAGTACTCAAGTCAAAGTATAGATACCCATGTTCAAATACTACTTCAATACAAGTGAAAGTTGCTCGGTCAAATTTTTACTTAAGTTAAAGTACTGGAGTACCTGCTTCAGAAAATACTCAAGTATTAAAAGTACATTTTCCCGTTGACCTTACAGAACGTAATGACTGAAACAATCTACAGAATGCACTGACCTGCTTATAGATCATGTAGAATAAAGAGTTTGAAAATATGCTACAAAGCCCATGGAAATGCATACTGAAACACTAATGAATCAACAAAAGGACAACCATTTCATTTTCTTTTTTTTTTTAAATTTAACTCCACCCCTTCAGATATGGCCGTCGGTGCTCTGGTGTGGAATTGTCGTCTTAATCTACCATAGTATCCATCATTATTGCCAAGACGAACCGTAACCAGCTCAACCTTTACCTGCCTGATCGCAGTAGGGCATGCGCGTCTTCTTCTTCTTCTTTGTTGTTTGATGGCAGTTGGCAAACCAACTCAAAAGTGCATTACTGACACCAACTGGACTGGAGTGTGGAACAGGATGTACGAAGTAAAGATAACACCACTTGAACAAATCACATTTTAGAAGAGAAAGTAAATTTCATCCGCTGACTTCATACCTGTACCTAAAAGTAACGAGTAACCATTTATAGAAATGTAGTGGAGTTAAAAATAGAATATTTGTCTTTTAAATGTAGTGAAGTAAAAGTCATAAACTCCAAAAAAAAGAAAAAAACAAAAGTATAGTACAGATACTCAAAAAATGTACTTAAGTACAGTACTCAAGTAAATCTACTTCGTTACTGTCCACCCCTGCCTATCTGTAAGGGAGGTGGGAGAGAGGGTAGAGCTGGGTGCCATCTGCATAGCTGAAGATGAAAGTTGAAGTTAAAGGAAAAGTTTGGTTTCTACAGCTTTCACATTGTTTCTAGAATGAAGTAGAACAATATACTCACCCAGAAGGCTTTCCTGATCCAAACAGTGCTTCGGGAGATATTTAGATCCAAAATCGAGCGGCAGACATCCGTATAATGGTAGCACACAGGGCATACAGCACCGCTCCTAAAACTGCATTAATCGTTCAAAAACTTATTAGTTTCACCAATATTCCATTATGGTCCGCTCGGGCTACTCCTCCATGACAGTCTGTGTCGCCCCAGACATGTTTTTGTAACTGTGCTGACCTCTGAACTGAGGAAGAAGAACGTATGCCTCTGGTCATGCGCAGTACTCTCTGGAGCGCTGCCATCCGCGTCCTCCTTTCGATGAGCTCCTCATCTGTAAACTCTGGCTCGAAACTGTAAGGACACCCATCATATTCAAAGTTCTCCTCCACAACATCTTCATTCAATAGATATTCGTCCATTTTGCACAAAACTGGAAGAAGAAAGTCGTTGTGTAGCCGGCGGTCTTCCCCTGAAACAATGAGCCGCACTGCGCATGTGCAAAGGCATACACTCTTCTTCCTCAGTTCAGAGGTCAGCACAGTCACAAAAACATGTCTGGGGCTACACAGACTGTCGTGGAGGAGTAGCTTGAGCGGACCATGATGGAATATTGGTGAAACTAATGAGTTTTTGGACGATTAATGCAGTTTTAGGAGCGGCGCTGTACGCCCTATGTGCTAACATTATACGGATGTCCACCGCTCGATTTTGGATCTAAATATCTCCCGAAGCACTGTTTGGATCAGGAAAGCCTTCTGGGTGAGTATGTTGTTCTTCTTCATTCTATAAACAATGTGAAAGCTGTAGAAACCGAGCTTATCCTTTAAATTTGTGGAACATACTTGCAAGTGGAAGTAAGTTGGTGATAAACCAAAGGGGACCAAGAACTGAGCCCTGGGGAACACCGTGACTTATCAGGCAAGGCCATATGTGCATGAGCTGAGTACGACCAGAAAGGTATGATTTGAACCAGTTGTGGGGGGTTGCTTCTGATTGCAACAGAGCCTTAGTCTGTCAGGGGGATGTTGCGGGAAATGGTGTCAGAAGCCCAAATCATACTGCTGTTTCAAGGCATAATATTTACCCCTCTGACATTTTATATCCACTGTGAATGTCTGACAGTCATCAAAAATGAATATATGAACCACAGTTAAGGCAAAATATGAGTTTGTTAACAGAATGGATGTGGTTGATTAGTTTATATCGAGATATTGCATGACAGAAAATATTTAGACACTAGCAATCATAGCTGTGCAAATTCCAGCAGAGTTTCTGTACTTTGTTAATCAGCATAATTCTCTGGTCCATGTCAGCTTCAGGCTACATTTACACTCTCTGACATAAAATGCAAAGATTTTTCCTTTGCATTTTCAAAATCGATCCGGGTTCAGACGGAGACGCTGGAGACGAATGAAATCGCTGTAGTATGCATGCCAGTTCAGTAGATGGCAGTGCAGGTTTGCAGAGAGGCAGTGATGCTACAACACATGTACGAAGAAGAAAAACTTTTCACAAACAACAATAGTGAGTGGACGCACAAAGACGCAGGAGTTTCTTCTCTGGACAACAAATCAGTTCGGTTAATAAATTTGACTGGATAGTTTTGTCTGGATAACAAACCAAGAATGGTAACAGGCTCACACGTTACTCGGTAAACAGCTGAAGCTGTTGTTGTTCCTGGAATGTTTTCACATCCTTCATGTAAAAGAGTTCTGTGCATGCGGTGACGTTATCATTTCACCCTGAAATTCTCTGACTCTGGTTTTCAGGGAGCTGCATGGAGCCTGATTTCAAAAGTTTGCGGATTTAAGAATACCAGGTACCCATGTAAACAGGAGGCCGAAATGCAATGAAAATTTATTGGATTTGATCATTTTAGGTGCTGTGTAAACTGCCCCTCAGTGACCTCTGTTTGTTAACAAATGCATGTTGTAGGGAATCACACCTAGTGTTTTTAATCACACTGAAGTTACAGTGTGCTGTTGCTCTTAAATGGACTCACTTTAATGCTTAACTTTTTTTATTTTGTTGAGGACAATGCACTGAGTTATACAGTATTCCCATAACAAGTATAAACCTATGTATAACCTACAACAAACCTGCATGAACCTGCTTAAGGCTTTTTTAGTGCAGTGTGATAAGATCACAAACAGTGGGTGTCATAAATCTGAGATAAACCTCAGATGTGGACCACAATAACACTTTTTATGGACTAAACCACTTCATGACTCTTCGGGTCTTTTAAAACGCTTCAGCACATGTACAGATTAGAACTAGGAGAAGAGACCACATTGCTCCTGTGTTACTTTGACTTCAATAAAATTAAGAACAGAATTCAAGATTCTTCTTCTCACAACACCTCCATAACATTATGCCCTCAAAATGCTGGCCTTGTGGTACCCTCAGTTTGTAGTGGTAGGGGAAGTAGAGCCTTCAGTTATGAGGCTCCTCTTCTCTGGAACCATTTTCTGACCACAGTTTGGGAGGCATACACCCTCTCTACCTTAAGGTTAGATATAAAGCATTCTTTTTAAAAAAGGTTAGGGCCCACTCAGGCTTGAACCAGCTCATAGTTAGGGTGTTTTCACACCAACCATATTTAGTGTGCACCAAAGAAGTTTTGGGCCAGGGTTTGGTACGTTAATGTGAATGCAACCACTGCACTCTGGTGCGCACCAAATCAGCCGGTCCGAGACCTCCATGAAGGGGTGGTCTCGATCCGCTCCATCTCCCGACATTTGGTGCGGTTTCACTGGTGTGAAACAAAGTGGTCCGAACCGATGTACTTTTGATGCATTACTTCCTGTTAATCCTGCAGTTGAATCTTTTGCTTACTCAATTTGTTGATTTGTTTATTCTGGTTGAGGATTACAATGATTTACGAGGGTCCAGAAGGTCGCTGATGCTGTCTCAAACACGATAAAAAAACACATTTGAAGGAAAATGTAGAAGAGAGCGAAACGTAAACATTTGTTGTTTGGTGTAGGAAATGGTCATGGTAGCCTCTTCTTCATTCTCTTCCGTTGCAGGTTTGGCAACCAGTTACGTGCATATCGCCCCCTGCTGTTTCAAACTGAGTAAATACACAAGTGGGCCCAGGCACAGTTCGATGTTGCCAATGTGAATGCAAGCCAGCGGGGGAGGGGACGGTGAGGGGTGCGAACTGCACCGCAGCACGGTTCAAAACAAGAGGGCCTAATGTGAAGCTGCCCTTAGGCTGCAATAGTGTTAGACTTGGCACACTGAGCTCCTCCCTCTCTGTATCTCCAACAATCTCTCACCCTCCCCTCCCTTTTTTTTTTGTTTGTCCCTGCACTTCACTCTGGTTCTTGTCTTAGCTGCTCTAGATGGTTGGATGTGGACACCTTGCAGCTTTAATTACTTCAGTTGCAACCTTCAGCTTTTCTTTCTTTCTTGATGCAACAGTACTGAACAACTACCGGCCCATCTCAAATCTGCCATTTTTAGGCAAAGTCCTTGAAAAAGTTGTTTACCAACAGTGTACTGACTTTCTCCTCATAAACAACTCCTTAGATGTTTTCCAGTCAGGTTTTAGAGCCCATCACAGCACTGAGGCTGCTCTTATCAAGGTGATTAATGACATCCGCCTAAACACTGACGCAGGCAAAGTCTCAGGCTTAGTCCTGCTAGATCTGAGCGCTGCTTTTGTCACTGTTGATCATGAGATCTTTTACAGAGACTAGAGGACTGGGTGGGCATCTCTGGGACTGCCCTACATTGGTTTTAATCCTATCTAGAAGACAGGAAATACTTTTCTGAAATTGGTAACTGTGTCTCAGACCACAGGGCCTTGACTTATGGGGTGCCCCAGGGGTCAATCCTGGGACCCCTCCTGTTCAATCTCAACATGCTGCCTTTAGGTCAGTTAATACACAGTACTAATGTGTCCTACCACAATTATGCAGATGACACTCAGATCTATGTCTCACTGACAGCAGGTGAATATGGACCAGTGGTTCACTCTGTCACTGCATCCAACAGGTCAGCGTGTGGATGCAGAACAACTTTCTCCAGCTAAATTCAGACAAGACTGAAGTCGTCATATTTGGTCCACAGAAACAAAGAGAAAGTGTCAGCAGTCACCTCCAGTCTCTCTCTAAAACCTACAAATCAGGTTAGAAATCTCAGGGTAAAGAAGGACTCAGACTTAAACTTTAACAGCCACATCATATCAATAACATCAGCAGCCTTTTACCATCTCATAAGAATTTCTCTGTCTATGGTTGTTAATGATAAGACCTTTACAGCCTACAGAGGGCCCTCTTGAAGTAAAGGTGCTTCCTCATTTGGGGTTTTCCTCTAATACATTTTTATTTAACAGAGGTAAATATTATAATGACACATTTATGGGCAGGGCATCCATTAAAGGATAAGTTTGGTTTCTACAGCTTTCACATTGTTTATAGAATGAAGTAGAACAATATACTCACCCAGAAGGCTTTCCTGATCCAAACAGTGCTTCAGGAGATATTAAGATCCAAAATTGAGCGGCGGACATCCGTATAATGGTAGCACATAGGGGCATACAGCGCCGCTCCTAAAACTGCATTAATTGTCCAAAAACTCATTAGTTTCACCAATATTTCATCATGGTCCGCTCACGCTACTCCTCCAAGACAGTCTGTGTAGCTCCAGACATGTTTTTGTGACTGTGCTGACCTCTGAACTAAAGACTGCCCTCTGGCCAGCTGTTCTTCTCTTTGCCTTCACGTCCTCCTTTTGATGAGCTCCTCATCTGTAAACTCTGGTTCGAAACTGTAAGGACACCCATCATATTCAAAGTTCTCCTCCACAACATCTTCATCCGATAGATAGTCATCCATTTTGCACAAAACTGGAAGAAGAAAGTCGTTGTGTAGCCGGCAGTCGCCCCTGAAACAATGACCTTTACTGCGCATGTGTGGAGGCAAACGTTCTTCTTCTTCAGTTCAGAGGTCAGCACAGTCACAAAGACATGTCTGTGGCGACACAGACTGTCTTGGAGGAGTAGCCCGAGTGGACCATGATGAAATATTGGTGACACTAATGAGTTTTTGGACGATTAATGCAGCTTTAGGAGCGGCGCTGTATGCCCCGTGTGCTACCATTATACGGATGTCCGCCGCTCGATTTTGGATCTAAATATCTCCTGAAGCACTGTTTGGATCAGGAAAGCCTTCTGGGTGAGTATATTGTTCTACTTCATTCTATAAACAATGTGAAAGCTGTAGAAACCAAACTTATCCTTTAATGGATGCCCTGCCTTAAATTTCTCTTTTTAGTCACTTTGTCTTTGCCCACCTCTCTTTCTAACTACAGCTCTCTTAAAACAAAATGACCTGCTCTTTTGTAAAGTGTTTTAATTTAAAATTTGTTTTAATTTGGTGCTTTAACAAATTCAGATTGATTAATGGATCAACTGAGGAAGAACGTTTATTTTATTTTTAATACATGCCAGTTCCTGCTAACAGCATACATAATAGTTTGACTTTGGCTAACAGTCATGGATGACCTGCTGCTGTGGACCTGCTCCAGTCCATGAGCTCTATCCTGCATCAGCCATCAACAGAAATGACATTTAATGTAAATTCATAATTTTAGACCAATTAAACCCAATTTAAAGGCAGTTTCATTAGATTCTGCCATATCATTCAACATCAGTCCTCTCAAGTTTATTATTAAAGATGTTAATGTTAATAATATATTGATCTCTCTATCAGTGGTTGCTTTTGATTACACTTCTGTAACAAATACCTTTACAACCACATAGACATCAGGACCCTCTAGAAAACAAGGGTCTCAAAGGGCTAACCTTTAAAAAACAGTTGTATTCAACAAAAAAACAGTGTGATGAGGACACATTTATGATCTGGGTATTCATAAGTATTTTGCTATAATAAATTCCTATTTTTAGTCACTTAGCCTCTACCTCAATCAGAACTTCTCTGGATGAATGTATTTGTATTGATAAAATAAAAAGTTTGTCTTTTGCCTGCTCTGTAAAGTGTCTTGAGATAACACTCCTCATGAATTTGGGCCACACAAATAAAGACTGATTGACAAATTGATTTTTAAAATGTTTTAACAAAAGAAATGAAACAACAACAATAGGTTCAAATGTTTAAAATATCTGCATCAAATCTGAAAGAGTGTTAGTTTAATGCTTGTAGAACGACTGAAGATTGATTGTGTTTCTGTTTGTTTCTTTATTGTATTTTACTTACACGTCTTTATCCTGGATCATTTATTACGCAGGTGTCACTTAAACTTAAATCCTCCAGACCAGCTTCACAAAACATTTTCTGGGTCTAAGATTGATGTTCCCTTTTTTTTATCTTCCAGGTGAATCTTCCTCGAGCGATAGTGATCGCTATTTCTCTGGTGACTGGTTTATATCTGCTGGTGAATGTGAGCTACCTGACAGTAATGACTCCAAGAGAGCTCATGTCCTCTTCTGCTGTGGCAGTCACCTGGGGGTAAGACAACAACTTTAGGCTAAATCATGATCAGATATTTAAATCATAAACCTGTCCTTTTATTCAGTCTGTCTGATGGCAAAGTTGTGAAGAATCAGATTTGTCACATATTAACGTATCAAAAGAGTTAGTGATAAATTATTGTCCGTGTTATTACGCTGCTCCAAGTTGAGCAATTAAAGCTTTTTAAAAAATAGATCATATAAAGCTTCAATAAAAGTAACAATACCTGTATAAAAATAATGCTGAGTTGTAATACTTATTAGAGGTGTAGAAAAATATTGATATCGCAATATATATCGATATTTTGACTCCCGATATAATATCGATATCTCAAATCTTAGCATTGATATTTTTTGTAAAAATAAAAACTCATTTTATCAGAGTTTGGAATACAATATAACTTATAAAGATGTATGCACGTGTTTTTTTTTCATGCACTATTCAGTTCAGACAGTGACAAGAGAAATATGTGACTTTTTTTAACTTACTGTCGTTCTGTCAGTAACTCAAAGCTCTTTGTTTCTCATGGGTTTGATTACAGTTTGAACTGGACTACAGGTTAGGATGATTTCAACACTTTGTTAAAGGGAAAACAAGAACAATTTCTTTGCAACATTAGTTTAATTGACTTGATGCACTCTGTGTTAAGTGTATGTATGTAACGCTGCATTTGACATATTTCAATAACAATAAAATAGAAAAGTTACATATTCACTGTCTCTAGGTTTTTCCTAGTTTAATGTAGAATATCACAATATATCGCATTATTGTGATATCGTGATATATCGTGATATTATCATATCGTGAGCTGAATATCGTGTATCGTATCGAATCAGAAAATAAGTGTATTGCTACAGCCCTAATACTAATGCAGTGTTTGAGCCTATTGATAACTTAGTGAGCTTTACAGCTTCTTTTCAATGTAATTAACATAATATTTATCTGCCGTTAAGTGTGTTTATTAACATATATTTTCTTAACAAACATTTTAACAAATGTAGTGCACCTGCCTCCCAGCAGAACAAGGCTGCCGGTTCAATCTCAGAGCACCGATAATTATGTTTTTCTGTATATTAATAATAATGTTTTTACTAAATGTCATGATTAAAATTTTATCTTATTATTTCCATTTCTTTGTTGCTCAATTGACAACTTTGCTTTTTATCTCACCTTTCTAAATTTTATAAAAATGAATTTTGAATTGTAATGGTGCCTATGTATCTGCAAATTTATATTTTTGTCAAAATTTAAACATTTTATCTCATGACCATGATTGCTTAATCATTTTTAAAAATCCAAAAAGTTTGAATAATTTCTTCATAATTATGACATATGTGTCTCATAGTTTTGATTTCTAAGATCATAAACTTCCAATTAAAACTTTATTCTTATCATTGCTGATTGTTTATCTCATGAAATGACTTCCTATCGTAAAATCATCACTGATAAAAGCTCCTCCTGTTTGTTTATATGCATCTTAACGTGTGTTACAAAATGATAAGTTTGTTCATCTGCATAGTCTTTGGTGGACATCTTGGTGTGATCATTGATGGTGCTTTAGGCCCCATCCACACGAAGACAAACTGAGGTCTAAATGCATACGTTTTTTGTCGAATCTGCGTATCATCCATACGAAGACGGCGTTGTGTGGGTCTGTAAACGATCATTTTTGAAACCAGGTTCCAGAGTGGAGAGATTTTGAAATGCCGTAAACGCAGCTCCGTGATTACTGGCTCTCTGCAAGTTTTCAGATACGCTTACGTCATAGTTTCACATCTTCATTGACACGCATGCGCCACACACGGCAACAACAACAACAATGGCAGCGTACGTGAAGCATATCAATCAATCAATCAATTTTATTTATAGAGCACTTTAAAATACAAACAGAGTTTGAGCCAAAGTGCTGTACAGCGGGGGAAACCCAAGAAGAGTCAAGAACATAAAGAGTACACCAAATGATAATATAAAAACATCATGAAAAAATGAGGACAGAGTGTGTGCTGATGAAGCTAGTGACCCTACTATCCCTGTTGCAGCAAAATCTCCTTCTTCTCAATCATCACCGAGTTGAACAAACAATTATCGAGGACACATTACACCACGTTATGATCACTTTATCACAATCTATGTTTACAACTTTTGGTGCAAGTGCGCATGCCCACTGTGTTTCTGCTTGTTTCCGTCATTTCGTTACAGCGCCCCAAGAGGTCTGGCATGTGTCTTACAGCGCTTTGATGCGTATCAAGTGTATTCATGTGGACGCACACATTTTCTGAGCCGCCTTCGTCTTTATGACGATCGTTTTGGAAACTGTTCAGCGTTTTGTCTTTGTGTAGATGGGGCCTTAAATTTGACAAACCGGTCAGCTCAGTGGTTAAGCCCAGCTCTTTTCAGCAGAGGCTTCTAGCCAAGACTGGAGGACAGGAAAAACTTTGAAAAAGTTAATCATGCTTTTATTACATCTTGTTTGGACTATTTTAACTCCCTTTTTGTTAGCGTTGAACAGTCTGAGCTGAACCGCCTGCAGCTTGTTCAAAATGCAGTACAAAACTCTGAATGGGTTGGCTCCATTCAGAGACTTAAAATATTTATTACCTTATTAAGGCACATCAGTCTACCATTGCACTTTGGTCAGGAAATCAAATGGTCCTGGACATCCCTCGATCATTTTCAAAAACTAAAGGAGATCGAACCTTCTCAGCTCTGTGGAACACGTTACCTTTAAATGTGTGACTGCAAATAGCCTCTCTACTCTTAAAACACAGCTAAAGACGCACTTGTTCACCTTGGCCTTTTTCAGAGTTACTTTTAATGGGGTAATTTTTGGTTTTACTGGTTAAACATATTTACACTGTAATGTTTTTGTTTTATTTTTTATTCTCCTCTTGCTTTCACTATTTTTTAATTGTGTCCACCTTTTCTACCGTACAGCACTTTGGTAAGCCACTAGCCGTTTGAATGTGCTATATAAATAAAGCTGACATTGACTCTGATATTATTTAATCTTTAGAGAGTTGTTGTGTGGGTAGCTTTAGTCTGAGCTTCTTTCCCGTAATGCATTTATGAATCATAATCATAGTTCTGTGACTCTGATGTAATGACATAAAGTCAGATCTGGCTGTTTGTGGGATTCTGTCTGACATGAAAATCATCAGAGGGAAATATGCAAATATGTGGTGCCTTTTTCAACTAAATTAGGACGAAGTGACCGAGCTGTAGGTGTGTCAGTCAGGTTCTTTATCAGTTGTAACTCAATTGAACTGAATGCGCTGTAGCGTGCATGCCAGGCCAGTAGATGGCGATGTAGGTTTGATGAGAAAAAGCGGTGTACGACACAGGTATGAAGACAAGCTTTTCACAAACATCGATAGCAAGTGGACGCACACAGATACAAGAATGTCTTGACTGAACACCAAATCTGGATAGTTTTGTCTGAATAACAAATGGAGCAAACAGCACACATGTTGCTCCGTAGACGGCTGAAGGTGTTGTTGTTCCTATTATGCAAGCATGTAAAAAACACATGAGGCAACACTAACTTTTCATCCCAAAATGCTGAGTCCCGTCTACAAGAAGCCTCACATGTTTTCAAAACTGTTGACTCTGGACCCTGGTTTCAAATGTTTGCAGATTCAGGCACTCCGGGCACCGTTCTTGTGTAAACAGAAGGAGGGAAACACAATGAAACACAATGAAAACATTTTCAGCCAAAAACAGAGTTGAGCAAACAGGTCATGAGAGCTCAAAGCTTCATCATGTCGACTGTGGACGGATTTTTTTTGTAATTCTCATATTTTTCGTCCCACAGGAATAAAGTGTTGGGGAGCTGGGGCTGGATCATGTCCATAGCTGCAGCGCTGTCTGCTTTTGGTTCACTTAACGGCACTTTCTTCAGCGGTGGACGTGTGTGCTTCGTAGCTGCCAGGGAGGGACACATGGTGAGAGTCTCTCCTCCTCCTGACCCCACCATGCTTTCCTCAAATGACCGTATGATGGTGGAAAAAAAGAGACAGACCAAGAGTGAACAGCCTGATTCTTAAAAAATCAACTAAAAAAGAAACTATAAAAAAGAACAGAACACTAGTTAAATTTGGTTATCTAAAATAAGAATAATAGAATTGTTATTGTTACCTCCGCCAAGGAGGTTATGTTTTCGGGCGAATTTGTTTGTCCGTCCGTCCGTCTGTGAACAAAATAACTCAAAAAGTTATGGATGGATTTTGATCAAATTGTCAGGAAATGGTCAGCATGGGAAAAGAAAGAACTGATTCAATTTTGGTGTTGATCCAGATCAGTGTCTGGCTGCCATGACAAAAAATTCGATTTTTGTGAATAACTCCTGAACTACAATAGATATCATTAGGAATCCAATTGCTAATGGTATGTTTTCATGGTCAAGGAATCTAAATATTTACATGAAAGGTAGGACTAATATTTATGGTGAAAATCACAATATGGGTGAGGACTGTGGCGCTGGCGGAGGTCTGCGCTCTCCGAGTGCTTTTCTAGTTATGCTGTAAAACTCATCTTAAAGTGCGTATTTCGATCAGGCATATATCTAAAAGTGAGACTTTGGCGGCCAGACACTGATCCAGATCAACACCAAAAATCGAATCAGTTCTTCCTTTTCCCATGCTGAACATTTCCTGAAAATTTCATCAAAATCCATCCATTACTTTTTGAGTTATTTTGTTCACAGACAGACGGACAAACAAACAAGCAATGCAGAGTTCTGAGGAAGGTCCGAGCTGCATTCATTGGCATCACAACAAACACACGCTTTAGTTTGGGTCACGTCTTTTGGTGCGTTCCAGTTGTAGTCAGAAGTAGGAATTTCCGAGCTCCTCACCGGAAACTGCAACTGGAACGTCCCCCGAAGTCGGAATTTCCTACCGGGAACTCGGTGAAACCTCGCCACCCCCATGTTGACAATGAAAGATGGATGCCCCCAGTTTGAACAGTTATTTAGCTCCTGTAATAATCCATTTATTTACACTTCTGACTGGGGTGTGTCGCTCTAGAACAGCTGTATGCATAGTATTGTTAGACTTATATTTAGAAAAATGCTGCCATAGTGATAATCACATTCTTCATGTGATATTTGTGAACAACAACGCAGGGCGTGCTAACAACAGCTAACAATAGCCTGGTAGATCGGCATGTTTTTTTCCGATTTCAACTGGAACGCCGATAAGTCGGAGATGATGTCACTCCCAGTTCCGAGGTTACTGGAAAGCAGCATTATGACAGTTGTCGAGCGTGCTCATGGGTAACATAGTCTTTATGTCGCTGGTAACAGATTCTCCTCATAGCTCCTTTAATGATATGTGTTACCATGACAACTCTAAACCATCAGTGACTGAGCGAAAGAAGGCTCAGTCCCCATCTTTGAAAACTCCAGGAAATCAGTTAATGCAAATACTCAAATAAGAAATGTTATGTAATGTAGCATTGGTCATTCTTGTAAAGGAGCTATATTGAAATTGTACACATTGTGTGTGTAAGATATGACAGAGATTCATACAAACTTTTCTTTGTAGCCAGAGATTCTGGCCATGGCTCACGTCCACAGACTGACTCCATCCCCGGCCCTGATCTTCACCACCATCGTCTCCCTCATCGTGCTGATCCCAGGGGACTTTCAAACCATCGTCAACTTCTTCAGGTAAAGTCTGCTTCATTTGTCATATTTGATGGAAACAATCTGGTCAAATTTATCTAAAAATTCTCTTTTTTCTCTTGTTAGTTTCACAGCTTGGTTCTTCTACGCCATCACACTGTCAGGACTTATCTACCTTAAGATTAAGAAGCCAGAGCTCCCGAGGCCATACAAGGTCTGTGTTACGCACAAAACATCTCCATGCCAGTACATTAGGCACACCCGGTCAACGACAAAGAGCTAATCAGCCAGTCACATGGCAGCAACTCATTGCATTTAGGCATACAGACATGGTCAGGGCAACCAGCTGAAGTTCAAATTGAGCATCAGAGCAGTAAAAAAGTGGAATTTTCAGGCTGATAGGCTAAAACACCACTGAGCTTTTGGGATTTTTACAGGCAAAATATCCAGTTGGGGGAAATTCATGGGTGAAAATGCATAAATGATGGGATTTGTTCAATCAATCTGTATTTGTATAGCACCAATTCATAACAATTGTTATCTCAAGACACTTTTCCATAGAGCATAAAACTCTTCATTTTATGGATACACATACATGCATAGACACATATATACATATAAAATACACATATACATATATATACAAATATATCCATCCAACACCAACATGAATCCACATAGCCAATCATGAATCCCTCCATCATGGCTCAAGAAAAAACCTTCTGTTAAGCAGCAGGAAATCTTGAATGTGGATCCCAGTCTCATGATGAACAGCAAATCCACACGATGCTGTGTTGGGTGTGAGGGCAAAGGAAGGGAGGTAAGAGGAGACAAGTGGACTAAAGTAAGAACTAAAGTTAGGGACAGATCCATGAACCATAGACCTGTCGTCTGATTTATTAGAGGTTAGCCTCTTGAGATGCTCCATCTGGTTTTCACGTTTGTTGATGTCAGAGGTCAGAGAATGATGGACATGGTTTGAGATGATCAAACAACTAATTTATCAATCAGTCAATCAGACTTTATTGCCATTGCACATAAGTACAGAGCAACAAACTTTTTTTTACAGTACAACCCGTCCAAAAACATACAAAGACAGTGACATGCATGGGGAGACAGGATCGAGAATACTGTTGGGTCACCAGCAGCGCCACATTATCTTAGATAGGAAAAGGGAGACATCAGGGAGGAGGAGAAGAGAAAGGCCAATCCCACTCGATGCCCTTAAGCACAATGTGTTTATGCAACCAAGGTTTGCCAGAGACCATTTCTTAACCAAACAACATGTGGAATCTTGAGGCACATGTGCAACAGCAGATGACCACACCAGCTGCCACTTCTGTCAGTTGAGAACGGGAAATTGAAGCTACAATTTACTCAACAAAATTGGACAACAGAAGGTTGTAAAGTTGTCTTTTGGTCTGATGAGTCTGGATTTCTGCTCCACATTCAGAGTTTGGTGTGAACATCATAAAGCATGGATCCATCCTGCCTTGGATCAGCGGTTCAGGCTGCTGCTGGTGGTGGGATGGTGTGGGGGAGATTTTCTTGGCACACTTTGGGCTCCTTGGCACTAACTGAGCCATACAGCAGACAGCTCACGTACACATATGCCATGAAAAAAGTGTTTTTTTGCGTAACTTTAAACCCTTCTACACTCAGTAGCCGCTTTATTAGGTACACCTTGCCAACACCAGGTTGGACCCCCTCCTGCTTTCTGAGCTCCTTCATTTTTTGTGACATAGACTCAAAGATTTTGTCCTTATTGACTTAATAACATCACAGTTACTGTACATTTGTCATTGGCACATCCATAACAGAATCTCCTATTCCACCACATCCAAGAGGTGCTCTGTTGGATTAATATCTTGTGGCTGTGGAGGACACCGGAGTCCAATGAATCCATCTTCATATTCAAGGAACCTGTTTGATATGATCAGGGCTTTGGGACAGAGTGTTAACTGACTGGAAGTAGTCATAATGATAAGGGTATTAATGTAGTCAGCAACAATACTCTGGTAGGCTGTGGGGTTGGCCCACAAGAAAATCTCCCCACACCATCACACCACCAGCAGTAGCCTGAACTGCTGATCCAAGGCAGGATGGGCCCATGCTTTATGATGTTCACACCAAACTCTGAATATTGAGCAGAAATCCAGACTCATCAGACCAGGAGACATTTTCACAACCTTCTGTTGTCCAATCTGTTGAGCCTATATGAATTATAGCTTCAGTCTTCTGCTCTTAGCTGCCAGAAATGGCGCCTGGTGTGGTTCCCTGCTCCTACTTCAAGATTCAACATGTTGTTCATTCAGAAATCACCTTCTGCAAACCTTCTGAAATACTCAGACCAGTCTTCTGGCACCAACAACCATAATGTGTTCGAAGTAAATAACCTTTGTTATCCATTCAAATGCTCAAGCTGAACTTCAGCAGGTGGTCTTGATCATGTCTACACACCTAGATGCACTGAGTTGCTGACTTGTGATTGCCGATGAGCTATTTGCTTTAACAATCAGCCTAGGGCAGATGAGTGTACATGGACTGTGAAATCATACGATTTTTTTTTTTCCTTTTTAATTTTGACCTTTTAGTGCAAACTCCACATTTTGTGCTCTAAAAGATCAACAAAGAGAAACTGGATCCAGTTTTCAGACAGAGAAAGACTGATGTGTGTCTCTTCCCCCCTCCACAGGTCCCGATCATCCTCCCCATAATTGTCCTGATTGCAGCCATATTCCTGGTGCTGGCACCCATCATAGATGATCCTCAGATCGAATACCTGTATGTGTCTTTGTTTATCTTGAGTGGAGCAATAGTCTATGTGCCATTCATCCACTACAAGCTCTGCCCAGGACTGCTCACAAAGTTTACAGTGTTCCTGCAGCTGTTCTTAGAGGTCGCCCCCGCAGAGAAAAACCTCTAATTTCAACAGAAAATCAAGAAGAAGGAAGTGGTTTTATGTCAAATTGCTGTTGAACTGCTGGATAACTATTTAATTTGTCTCTTGTTTCCACTTCATACAGATGAATAAATACAGGGGGGTTCAGGAAACCACAGTGTGCCTTCAAGGAGTATCAATCAGCTTCAGTAAAAGTCTGGCTGCGCACAAACTCAGCTCTTTTTTTTAGAGATTAAAGGAGACATATCATGCTTGTTTCTCCTTTTCACTATGCCAGACTAGGATGCCTGTAAAGCATTTCTGCCCTCAGTACAAGTCATTTAGTTCCTTCATTGTCCCACAATAGCGTTCTCAAAATCCTCATTTTAGGTCACTATGAAGCTCTCGTTGAAACACAAGGATCTGAGGATGACCTACAGTAACCTTGCAACGTCACAGCCCTTTGTGCTCTGATTGGTCAGTTCTATCGGGGGTTGAGCCAGCCTGTCCTTCTTCTTCTACTGTATTTTCCGGCAGGCTCAAAGCTGCGACCGCGTATTGAGTCCCCCTACAGGCCAGAGCTGGTAATGCGTGAGTGTGAGCTAGGGACCTATAAACTGCTGCTGGTGGATGTGTTCCTCTGTGACGGTTTTGTGGCTAACGGACATCACAGAGGAGGAAGTGTTTTATCAGATTACTCCAATAAAAAGAAAGGTACCTCGTGACATCTACGAGTGATATTAAATCTGGCGGACATCTCGTTCAGAGGCATCAAATCTCGTTCTAGGATATCAGAAAAAATACAATATCTCATTTTTTGAAAATTAAGGGGGTGTAAGGTCTTGTTTTCAAATTTATTATATAATATGTAAGTATTAAATCATGCATCAGCATGATATGTCTCCTTTAATGTACAATCATGTTAAAAAATACAAATGTATTTTATTTGTGAAATAAATGTATTTCCTGTGTTCTTTAAATTGTTTTGTAACATATATTTGTCTCAATCAGAGTCCAGATTAAAGATATATTGCCAAAAGTATTGTCTTGTCTTCTTGGCACATGAACTTGTTGACCTGTTCTTAATCCAGAGGGTTTGATACGATGTTGGCCCCTTAGCAGATACAACAGCTTTGACTCTTCTGGGGAGACTTTCTATGGGCTTTGGGGTGTTTATGGGAGTTTCTGACCATTCTTACAAAAGCACATTTGTGGGGTCACAAACTGATGTTGGACCAGAAGACCTGGCTCACAGTCTCCGTTCTAACTGACCCCAAAGATGATCTCTGGGGTTGAGGTCAGAACTCTGTGCAAGCCAGTCAAGTTTATCCACACCAAACTCCCTCATCCATGTCTTCATGAACCTGCCCTGTGCTCTGGTGCTCAGTCATGTTGAAAGAGGAAGGGTAAGTCCACAAACTGTCCCACAGAGTTGGAGCATTTAATTATTTTTTTTAACCTTTATTTAGTTCCATTGAGATTAAAAATCTCTTTTACAAGAAAGCCCTGGCCAAGATAGCAGCCCATACAGTGCTACAAAATTAAAAAAGCAACAACAAAACAGCACAACTCACATTTTAAAGCAGGCTTACAAAATGTACAATGATCTTTGTTAAAAAAAATAGTAACACTTCTCTGTTACAATGCTCTTATGTTTCTTTAAATTTTCTCAATGAGATCCATGAATCTATCATTAGATGGTTTTTGGAGGTTGTTCCAGCCCAAGGTGCTCTGTGAGAAAAGGCAGTCTTTCTAAGATATGTTAACGCTCAGGAAACTGTAAAGAGCAACAAACTAGAGGAACAATGTTGGTGACATGTAGAGCTGAAACAGAGGAGGCTGCAGAGGTATGATGGTAATTTACCAGATATAAAGATAAATACACCAGTGCTTTTGTCTGCGCACTGGTAAGGATGTCCAGCCTTTCAGATCATAAAGAGTGCAATGATGAGTGAGGGATTTAGCTTGTAATGAGGCAAAGGATGCATGATAGACTGAATCAAAAGTTAGTAAAACTAATGAAGATCTTCAACAAGTTTTTCAGTAGCAAAGTTAAAACAGGATATATCTAATATATCTAAAATAAAAGCCAATTCACACCTGGAGCTTGCTAACAAGTTTGCTCACATGTACATTAAATGACAACTTGTCATCTATCCAAATACCCAAATACTTAAAGGTCATCATTTCAAGGGTTTGCCATCGGTGGTAAAACTATTAAAATTACTCTGTTGCTGTATATGTGATTTTCAGAATACTATGAACTTGGGTTTTGAGCAGTGTGTCACGAATTGAAAGCCCCCTGGAGTTCTTGTACAGCTTTACTGATGAAGGGAGACTGTGTGTAGATGATCATGTCATCAGCATAACAATGTGTTTTTGCTGCAATGTGTTCACCAGGGTCGTTATCAAAATAGAGAAGAAAAAGTCACAGAATAGAACCTTGAGGAACCTTTTCAGTAATGTTTAGAAAATCAGATTTATAACCCTCTGCATCATCTAATCACGCAATTCCTAAGTGTTACTGTAACACTCACATGTAAACACACTGGGTGCTGCCATCTTGTGAGCAAGGGGACTGGAATAGCTGTGCTGTGATTGGTCAAAGACATCGGATTGTTGATAGCTGCTCCCTAATTGGCTGGTACACTACGACTGAGCAAGCTCTGGCAGAAACTTTGAAGAAAGGTAACTTTAGAGTTGTCAAAGAGAGTAAGGTCCGGACAAAATCTGGGTAGGTGTTATATTCGAATAAAGTGTTTTTCCTGGAAAAAAGCAGGAAAAAATGGGGTGCATGTCATAAATGAGGGCGTGATATATGAAAAATTATGGGTAGTATTTCCTGGACCACACTGGACCGCAGAAATAGGGGTAAGTTTAGGCATGTGTATTTGGTTAAAGTTAGGTTCAGGCAAGTACTTAAAGCTAAGGTTAGGTTTAGGGTAAGGGATGGGGCAGGAGTAGGGACCCCTATCCCACCAGATGATGAATCCCAGGGGTACAGGTTAGGGTTAACCTACACTGTGCATGTGCGACTGAGCGCCATGAGACTGCAGCCATGAGACTTCTTCCTGCAAAGCTGCAGCTGGACCCTTCTTGGCAGAGATGTTCCAACAAACGACTCTGGCGCTCCTTGTGATGGAGGCGGGTCTTGCCCAGTTGCATAGGTTCATCCACGAAAGCAGGGGGGGTGGTAGCTTTGGGAGCAGGTAAAGCTGGCACAGGATGTGATGACCGCTCGACTCCAGGAGAGAGAACCATACGGCAAGCCCCCGTGGCAATTTCCCTACTCCTCTCTCTCGAGCGGTTATCCAGTTTACTACACAAAGAATAAAGTTCCTGAATCTTACTTGGTATGTCTCAAGTAGCTAATTCATCTTTCAGATTCTCAGATAATCCGTGAATAAATAAAGCTTTTAAAGCCTTATCGTTCCACCGAACCTTCTCTGCCAAAATCTGAAACTTCTATGCTGAGGTCCAAGCACATGAGATTTGCTAAATCTAGCAGCAGATAAATTAAATAGAAAAAAAACATCAACAAGACGTGAATTTAAAAAAGGTTTATTAAATAATCATTATCATCCAAAAGGACAGAACAAGACATGGCCGATTCATAGTGCAACTTTCACGGGACAGAAGATTGTTCAACACAAAGGAGAACGAGGGTGGGGGTCTCAGTTTGTGTGTGCGTGTGTTCAGTGTATGTATTTTTAAAACCTTTTCACGTTAAGCTGTGCTGGAATGGGATTAGTTTTACCTGTGGACCTGTAATAATTTGGATGAAGCCCCAGAGTGCAGATAAACTGTCCACCAGGCAGTTAAACCTAAAACTTCATGCACAATAAAATAACTTAAACATGCTGTTTTTAAGCACAGATCTTTTTCTTTGTCCTCTGCTGCCTCTGAGCCACAGGGCCGAGCGCATTCATTCACCCTCACTCATTGAGGCTCAATTTAATCCTTATGGTTGAGTTTAAACAAAGCATGCACCTTGCATTTTAGACTTTAGACCAGGTATAAGGAGCTTTAAAGTGCAGTCAATGAGTCCTCCAGCTTGGTGGGAGTGCACTTTTTTATTTTAACATAATGACATTTGTGTCTAAAAGACTCTGTGCAAGACGCATGATAGAGCCCTTTGACTTTTTAGTTTAGAAACCGCTGTAACCTTGAGTGAATTACGGATTTCTCTTATAAAGAGTGACTGTGCCACACAAACAGGACGTCAGAGGGTCATCCAAACATTACCCAGAGGTCCATGAGTAAAACCTAAACTATGCAGATAAAACTTAGGACTGTTGCACCTCATTTCCACTTCAATGTGCAGCTGGTGTCTGTAGATCTGTAAACATACGTATGATGCGTCCCTGTGTGCAACAGAAGGGGGAAGGATAGAAGGATAAAGCTCACACAAACCACCTGAAGCCAGTGAGGGAGTGGCTAGTTTAGCATGTTTTTAGACATTCAGCATGGGAGTAAGAATTTGGAAAAATAACAGGGACAAAACGGAAAATTCTGCAATTCTGAGGATGAAGACCTCCAACGGGTGAGCATGTGTGTCATGTTTGGTTAAAAAGGCGTTAAACTGTTGAAAAAGTCATATGTGTCCAACATTAAATCATTTGTAAGCTAATATTTCTGCTGTAAATGCTGTCGAACTTTTCACTTAATGACTAAGCAAAAGACAAGCTGTTATATCAAACTGATAAATCCAGTCTGGGTGTTTATGATGTTAAAACAAACTTTAGTGGATTAACATGATCCAGATTATCAACACCAGGAGCTAAGTTGATGCTAAAGCCTGCAACAATAAGGGTAGAGTGAGCAGTCGAATACTTAAATTCAGCAGAAAAGGATAGAGTAATGTTGAGTTATGTAATAGTTATCACCAAGAGAGTGTAGATCCTCTGCTGATGATAAAAAAGCTCAAGCCAAAACATCTATGACCAGGCTGAGGACGTGGTGCGACAGCAACTGGTGTCATATGACTGAGTAATGATTAATATTAACTCTTTTTTTTCTCTCTTCTCTCTCCTCTAGTTAATGCTTATTTTAAAAAAAAAACATACGTTTCAGCAAATTATTCATGAAATTAAACATTAATGTCTTAAATGACAAGACACTGAGGACATTAGATTCTGTTTTCATGCTTGTTGATTACAGCTGCTTTAACTGTAAATTATGAGAAATTTAGTCCAGTCTGAAGATTTTTACCACAAATTGATAAAATAAAAAAATAAACACGAGTTCCATTCAGCTGATTGTTTTCACATATTCAGGTGTTCATGGAACATTGCCAAAGCCAAATACTCAGAGAAAGCCTGGGAACATAGATTTCATTTGTATAATCACACAGATATAGAGTTAACGTTTCTACAGGGCTCCATCTTCAGGCAGATGCAAATTAATGTTGCTTCATAAACGTAACTTGAAGGCTTTAAAAGTTTATTAAGTCATCTTTTTAGACAGAATACAAATCTTCAGACAAAAACATCACGGACAAGTAATTAGACCTTTTGAAAATTACTAAAAACACAGAACTTTTCAGGTGATTTAGTGTTTCACTGTTTCTGACCACCAACAGGCACGCCAACTGGGATCTCAATGCATCCCCTTTATTAACGTGTGTAAGTGGAAACAAGGCGAAGAGTCAGTCCTGTTTGGTGTGACTGTTTAGGTTCAATATTCTGTTTCTTAACCAGCAGCCTGTTTTCTTATCCTGTTGGTACATTTAAGATGAAGCAACGAGCTGTTGTGACAGGAAAATAACTTTAAAGGGGTAGTTCAGGATGTCTGAAGTGGAGCTATGTCAGATACATCAGCCTGAACATCAGCCACAGCAACGGAGATCAGCTCTGCATCAGTAAAAGTCATCAGCAACAGACTGCTGCAGATGGTGCCACTGACTTTGCATATTTAAGCGCAGCCTAATTGCCATTTCATTTGTGCATGTGTCTGTGGGTTTGCGTTTAAAGGACACTAATTAATCCATAAGAGGGTATGAGATGTCAACATGTGAAGTTAGTTTTTTGTCGAATTGTGGATTGGCTTCTTTAATGGACACTGTTTTTATGGACTCAACCAGGCGAGCAAATAAAATAAAATAATTTTACAGTTCACAAAGTTGTATGTTTTTTAATTGAAATCACAGTATAGGTGTGCAAGGCCAATGTGTCAGTGACTTAGCCCTTTGCTAGCCCATCAAGGTAGCTTTAAACAGTGGGCTTAGCCACAATAAGCAGCACAAATAAAGTGGCTCTGCAGTTGAAAAGCAAGTTTTTGCTAATGCTGTTGGAGTTTGTTTGCACCTAAAATTCGCCATCTGCAGTAATGTAGACAGAGCTTCTAGGCCAGCCATTTTTGTACAGGTGCAGAGCTGATCACAGTCAGTGTGGTTAATGCTAAGGCTAATGCCATGTGCCTCATACAGCCCCACCACAAAAATACTGCACTGTCCTTAAAATGTGGAATTTTGTACCCTAAACCGAAGCTTCCCATTAACAACCTGTCTGAAAATGTGTTCTGTGTCTTTGAGTTTGTGTTTGAGTCCTTTTGTCAAACCCTAGTTGTAAATCAGTCGGCCCCGGCTTTCTTTTCTGTGCCGTTAGGAGCCGACTGACTCTCAGACATGTCCTCACCGCTCTGCTTCCCCGTCCCGCTGCCTCCACCCGGTGACGACTGGTGGTACAGCATGTGAAGCCGCTTTGCGCTCACGTCCGCATCCTCCGCCCCCTCGCAGCATTTGACCCAGGACGTTGGGATGGCCTCGATGCCGTAATGAGCCCCGGCGATGGCCCCCGCCATACACGCGATGGTGTCCGTGTCCCCTCCCAGGGCCAGGCTGTACGCTATCGTCCTCTCCACGCCGCCGTAGTGCTCTGGGAGGCATTCCCGAGGCTCCAGGCAGTGGAGGACGCAGAAAATAGCGGTGGGGACGGAGTGGAGAGCTGCGATGCCATTACCTTTAAGCAAAAACAGAACATTCAAGGGATAAGAGATGAAAAGGAACCGAGTAGGGCTCAGCAATACTGACCAAAAATGGCATCTATGGCATTTTCCACTGAAAACCAAATTTATAAACCCTGTTATGAGTCTAGCAAAGTAAAGACAGTTTTATAAAGCAGAAGTCCTTTAGAGAAAATATCAGAAATATAGTTTCAAAAGCACTGAAAAAGTCTGAAGAGGGAAGAGATGATGTGTGGGCCGAAAACAAGACTTAAATGTTTTAAAAGTTCTATGAATTGATAGGATGTGTTTCAGTTCCACTTTTTAGTACAAGTGTACTGCATGTGCAGTACACTCACTCTTCTTCTTCATCTCAGAGGTCAGCAGAGGCTCAGAGACATGTCCGGAGTGACAGAGACTGTAATGGAGGAGTAGCCCAGCGGACCATGATGGAATATTGGGGAAAAAATGAGTTTTGGGACGATTAATGCAGTTTTAGGAGTGGTGCTGTATGCCCTATGTGCTACCATTATACGGATGTTCGCCGCTCAATTTTGGATCTAAATATCTCCTGAAGCACTGTTTGCATCAGGAAAGCCTTCTGGGTGAGTATATTGTTCTACTTCATTCTATAAACAATGTGAAAGCTGTAGAAACCAAACTTATCCTTTAATCCAGTCTTGTGAAAAACAAGATGAAAGGTTGATGACCTCTAGCTGGCGCCACCACATCACACACAACTCTCTGGCGTAAACAATGTCTGCTAGTTATATTCTTAGTCTGGCTATTGTGTAGTGTCTCACTATTATAAATTCATTGCTTATACTAATTTTTTTTTCAAATCTACATTTACCCTGTTTTTATAAATATAATTTGTTGATTAACTGTTTAAGTAGCCTAAATTTTATGTTGTCATTTTTATTATTTCTCTTTGTCACCATTGTTTAGATTTTTTATATTTTACTCCTTCACTTTCTTATCTTCTCATATTTTAAGGCTAAGTGTGCATTAGCTACTAAATACATTTTTACTTCATTTACCTTGTTTGATTTTTGTTCACCAACAAGGTTAGGGAAGATTAATACTATATACAATACAATACAACAGTTCAAGCTTTTCCAGGACATCTTACGTTTTTCCTCATTTTCCATGACTGGGAAATTAGTCAGTCATTTTCTAGGTTTTGCAGGCTGGTGGGAACCCTGAGAAATCCTTTTCATTGATTGAACTTCAAGGAGAATCCTGCCATCAATATAAGTTTATGTATCTTTAAGGACCTGCTGTGTCACTGTGGCATTAAGACAGGTGTGATGAAGCGCATTCACAAAAGTTTTGACAGATGGGTAATACGGGGCCACTGCAGCGCACAGTTTGACTGAAACAGGCTAAAAAAAAGACAACGGCAGCTGCTGCAGTGAAGAGATTTAGGGGTTTTCCATGTGGAGACAAATTCAGGCGTAACCGCACATTTTTTTGATCATAAAGGTGTTTGGTCCACACGGATACGTAGTTTCAGGTGTCTGAAAAACAGGTCCTAGAGTGGATAAATCTGAAGATGTCTCCCTGTGGAGGACGAATGCGGATACTTTCAGAAACAATGAAGTCACAGCCCCCTCTCTTCCCTTAACTGCATGTGTGAACAACGGCAGAACACAGTGCTGTGTTTGTGCTGCAGAAGCTCCTCAGCTTGTTCAGGCTTTTATGGCAAATTCTTCTGCTCCTCCACCGTGAGCAACAAGAGGACGAGGAGAACAGCAGATGACAGAGTTTGTTTACATTTCTCATGATGTATGAACATGCTTTGTGTCTTCTTCTCTGGCTTTGGTGCATGTCTGCAGCAGCGTAACAGTGCCACTCACAGGCCGGACATATGTATTACAGGGTTTTCATGTGGACTGACAGATTTACTGAAACTATGCCGTCTTTATGGAGAACATTTCAACATAAAAGTGTTTTTTTTCCTCCATGTGGACAGGGTTCCAGTGCAGGCAAGGCAGCAAAATCTACACGGAAAAGTGTTTCCTTTAAAAAGTCCAAGATTCACATCCAGATCTGGATAATCACCAAAATGCAATCACCTTTTTTGAATTTGTAATTAACATTTCTTTTAACAGGAATATTATCAAAGATCTCATTTACAGAGAGGTCAGACCAAGACAGCAGCACAAAAGTTTCACACAAGTTACAAAAAATGGATCATATCACACAAACATCTCATCTGACATGAAGTCAACATACGGGGGCAAAACAAGTGCACACGAGAGGTTAGGTGATGCTTAACTCTGTTGTTTTAAATCCTCAAAGAAACAAGAGATGACCAATTACAACAGCTAGTTTCACAATTACTTATTTAAAGGGATTAAGATCATTAAATCCAGAGATTTAACCACAGCATGGTAAAATTACGTTCATAAGATTATTAACATTCAGACTCCAAAGTTTCTTTATAAGAATATAACTTACTGTTTGAATAAGCACTCACATTACACCAGAGCAGCTAATAGTGGACAGATTTCATTACCCTTACCTAAGTCCGACTCCATAAAGAGGACTGTATCGTATAGATCAACTGTGTTTTGGAACAAATTTCCAGTAGTGGTTGGTGAAATTAAGGATAAAACTGGTTTTAAAAGGAGACTGAAATTGTATTTGTTGTTGACACCATAGTTTTATCTTGGATAATACTATTATTAGATTGAGTGGTTTTTGTCATGTGATATGGGATGCAACTTTTCCTAATTTTATTGTTTTTGTTTCAACAAGTACTTTTAGTGTTGTCATTTTTTCTGTAATTGTGAGTAATTGAGAATGTAATTTGTGTGTGTTGTATGTTTTGTCTGGACCCCAGGAAGACTAGCTGTCATCTTGGCGTGAGAAAATGGGGATCCTTTCAAATAAACAAATAAACTGGTACAATGGTTGAATTAAATGTCTTCCACTTGGCCAGTTATTGATCTTTTTTTATAAAATAAAGGTCCGGTGTCACATCAAGCATAAGCAGGAAGTAACCATAGTCAATACTTCTCTTGAAAATTTAATGATGTTCTTTAAAACTTGGTACACTGCCCAGCTCTACCAACAGGAAACCAAAACCAATGGACAACAGAAAAGTCTGAAGAAAAGCTTAAATCAAATACTGACCCAGTTCAGAGATGACCTCCTCGATGCTCACTTTGCTCTTGTCCATCAAGTCTCTCACTCTGTGGAGGCGCTCACAAAATGGCTTCTCTGCTTCTTTAAGGCTGCACAAGAAAATAAATGCATGACACATTTGTGAAATGTCTTCAGCTTTTCCTGTGAATGATTTTCCTTCTCTAAATAAAGACTTTAGGTACAAGCTGGGATGACACAACAATGAATGGATAGATGAACTTTTCATCCATCAGCAACATCTTTGAACATTTAAAAAGACATGTAGTTACATCAGTCACGAAAAAGGGTTTGCACTGTGTTGCACTCACATCCTTGCATCATTGAGCGTTGCCTCATTGGCCTCCACTTTCTCCATTTCCGTGATGAGCCTGCTGATGAACTGCTGAGGGAGGTCTAGCGCCCCCTGCAGGGAGAGGTGAACGGCCAATGCCTGAAGCACGGCGCCGTTATAACCCAGAGAGCAGGAGTGGGTGAGCATGGCACCGAGATGGGCGAACTGGAGGAGCACGGAAAGAGAGAAACTAAGTATATCCTGTGCTTTAACCTGTTCAGCCCCTTTTTTAAGCCTTCTGCTCCAAAATGACAAACCCATAAAGAAAAGAGAGTATCTCTGCAACCACAAGGTCTGTTTGAATTATTTTGGTGTCATAATAAAGTAACACTTGAGGGATTTGTCCAGATGTGTATCAGTATCAGTGATCAGCATTACATATGTCAGTGGGACTAGGGCTGAACAATTAATTGCAAATTAGATTAAATCGCAATATGGTTTGTTGCAATTTTCAAATCGCAGAAGGTCCAAACTGTGTTGAACATTTTGGCATTATGATGTAGTTTTTTGCAATTTCATGCCTATTTTTTTTTTACCTCTATTCAGACACTTTTTTTCCACTTTTGGACCATTTTTACCTTTTAGTAACCCTGTTTTTACAACTTCATGCCTATTTTGCCCCCATTCATCTTTTTTTGGCCACTGTCAAAGCCATTTTTGCAATTTTTACATGTTTTTTAAAATTTAATTTCAAATTTATTTCCCAGTTTTGCTGCCATAATCAATTTTCCTAAGCCACTTTTGGATTTTTTTCCCCAATTTTTTCTCCATATTTTTTGCAATTTCATAGCTATTTTGCACCTATTAATTAAACTTTTTCCTCTTCCATACCATTTTTACCCAGTTTTTACAATTTCATACCTATTCTTCTTCTGTTCTTCACTTCTCCACTTTTTCTCAAATCTTTTATCCTTAGATTAATTTAATGTCATATTGGTTTGACTATAAAAAGATGTACTGCTTATGTTTGTTTAAGAATACATAAGATGAGGAACATTAAAACAATTGCAGAGTAAATCGCTATATTGGGGGAAAAAATCATAATTAGATTATTTTCTCAAATCATTCAGCCCTTATTGGGACAGGGTAAATTCATGTTAAAGTGAAGATAGAAGTCAGAATACTGGAAAGTTTCATCCTTGCCTAAAAAAAAAAACTTTTCTATTGTGATTTTCTCTTGAAAATGATGCTGTGGCTGTAGAACTCTAAAAATAAATAATTAAATATCTTTACATCATCTCTGCAAAGGACTATTGCTATAAAATGATGCAAAAAAATATGGTCAGGCGAGGATTTTAGAAAAATACTTCTTATGTTTTCTTATGTTTTTATTGGAGAGCATACAAGCATTCAAGAAATCAGGTACTTTGGAGCTGCAGAGGTTAAAACTGCATTTCATTTATTAACCTTCGTCTGATCTCGAAATTTTAAAATTTTAACCAGTACAAAAAAAGAGAAAAATATTCCTCTTCCAGATCAGTTCATAAGAAGGTGCAGACATGTCAATTTTTATGAAGCAAAGAGCTTGAGCTCTTGACCAGAAATATCTGTATCAGGGATAATGAATTAAAAAGATATTAACATATCAGATGTTAGCAAAAGTCCAATATGGCTCCTTTATTGTTATCGCTGCATTTGCAGTCTGATGAAGGTGAGAAACTAAAATCAGTTTTTCTAAAATAACTCTGTTACAACAACTTAATGAGCCGTGGTTAGTAGGATTATCAAATGCAAATGTGACACAGAGATGTATTTCACAAGTCAAGCTTTAATAAAAACTAATTTGTTAGGTTTTACACTGGTGATGTGCAAACCACTGATTTCCTTTCTGATCTGACACCAAATAAAATTCAGGCTGGTGTCACCCACACTGATCAGATTAGGATACTTTAATTAGATAAATTAAACTTAAAGTAGTGTGTTTGAAATCATAGCTCCATACAGAATGCAAGACATCAGACTACTTGATTCTGTCTACTTTAATTTTGTAAAAAATCATAAAATAAAACTAGACTAAATTTAACCCCAACAGCTCAAGTGTTTGGCAGAGATCAAAACATTCAGGAGAATTAAATGTTTTATAAAAATATAGCATGTCATTGTTTGTTTCTGTCAATTATTTAGGATACAAAAAACTGCAAAAAAACAAAACAGCTGATATTTTGTTTGTGTGGGATTTAACAGTTTGTAAACTAAAAGCTATAATTAGAATTTCCATCATTATTTTAAATTCTAAACTTAACCATGTACTAATATGATGATTAATATTAATGAATACATCTGTGCTGGCCAAAGTCTATATCATCTATTTTAAAACTTTTCTGCTACTTCATTTACAACATTTCTGAGTTTGCTAATTGATTTACTCCCAAATATTTGTGCATTTCTAAGCCATTGTGTGATTAACCGTGAGCTGGTAAAACCTTTAAATCCCACACCATGAACATATCTGGTTTTTGGTTTGTTTGTAGTTTTCTCTGTTTCCTGAAGTGTTTGATGATTTGATTTGTTCTGGTTTTTAAAACATTAAATATCTCTGAATGTTTGATGATCTCTGCACAGCAGTTGAGCTGATAGTTAAAGGCTAAAACAATTCAGATGACTACTTAATGACTAAAACTAAAACATATTTTAGGTAAAAGACTAAATTAAAAAGTGCTGTCAAAACTATCAGAGCAGGATCGACCCGCCTGTTTTAACCTCTGTAATGATGCAGATCCATCTTAAAGTCGAGCTGTGAGGAAAACCTCAAACCACAGAGCCCACCGCTCACCCTCTTCACATCAGCCTGGTCGGGGAAAGCCAGAGCGAAGGGAGCCGCTCTCATGGCCCCTCCGTTCCCAAAGGAGCCTCGGCCGCTGAACTGGTCCCTGGCTGGCTGGTACACGTCGCTGAGCTGAGGGGAGGACAGCTTCTTCAGCACCTGGATCACCCCGGAGCCGTAACCCCGACCCGGCGACGCACTGTACTCTTTAGCAAACCTAAAGGAAGAAGGCAGGGCTTCAGTTTGTGTGTTTGTGAATCACAAATATTGTTTTACAGAGTCTTTGAGAGAATATTTCACCAATATCATAAACATATTTGCCCTACCTGCTGGCCATGTCCCGCTCATCAAAACCAGTGCGAGTGAGCAGAGACTGAGCCACGCAGCGAGCCATGGCCGTGTCATCGCTGTACTCCAGGATCCCTGAAACACACAGACACAAATCACTTTACAGCAGGGGAGGGTATTTTTCTTTAAAAATAATAAAAATACTTTAAATACTTTAGTTTATTTGCATATAATACATTCAACCTTTTTCCCCAAGACATATGTATTTCTTACCAGTCATTTAAGACCAGCATGTAGATGCAGCCATTCTGTTTGTGCCATTTTAACCCAAATTTAGACCAACCAAATCTAAATACACCCCAGTGAGGCCAGAACTGCATTCCTGCAATCGTCCAGCAGGGGGCAGCCTTCCTTACAGCTGCAGTAGACAAAATGGCGAGCTAAAATTCAAGACTTTCGAGCTTGAGATCATCTAAAATAAAATCGGTGATGTCACTTTGGTCCAAACATGACGGCGAGCTATAGATTTTGAGTGACCTAGCCCTTTATGAGTTTACCTTGTTTATTGTGCTCGTTAAAAATAAACCAACTTTATGATATCGACGAGTTTAATAGCTGCTAACGCGATGTCATGATCCAGCCCTCCGGAGATCAGTGAAAAGGAAACATGACGATGATGTGGACACGTGATGAAGCTGTGGACACGTGATGAAGATGTGGACAGTTCTGATCAAGGATCATCAAATACATGAGTACAAGGTCCAGTTTTATTCTTAACATATGATCTGGGGGCAGAATTTGATTGGATTTAAGCTGGATGAATACATTTGTCTCTATGAAAAATCGGATGCAGCTCTTTTCCCCTCCCCTTCGGAAACATTCTAATCCGTAAACTAAGAGTTTAGTAAAAGGTGTCATGTTCCTCTGCTACAAAAGAATCTTTGAACAACACTGAAGTAGAAATAATTGATTTTGCAAAACACTGGACCTTTAAAATACAAACAAATTGAAACAATGTAAATGGATGGAACGGGCCCAAGAAAGAGCTAAAAAATATAAATATTATTATTTTTTTTTTTTTCTGAATTTTGTATATTTTCTAGCCTTTAAAGTGCAATTCGTTCTTATCACAAACCACTGCAAGCCACTCGAGGCAGTTTCGATATCTTGTCTGTTGCATTCTGGGGCTGCATGCAGAGATAATAATGGATAATAAACAGACATCAAGTTATTCCTGATAAATCTACTTTGTTTTGGGGTTCACATTATAAGTTTTAGGGATTTCTGGTTGGAGGGAAGAAGTTGAAGGCCTGTTGTTTCCCTCATATGATGATTATTGTCTTAAATATATTACACACTGAGACCGAAATCCTTTTGTGAACCACAGTGTAGATATCACTCATAGATCACATTACTTCTAGGTTTCCTGCAGTCAGCCTCCAGTGGACTCTCGACTGGGGCTGAGCAATTAATTGCAAATTAGATTAAATCCCAATATGGCTTGTTGCAATTTTCAAATCGCAGAAGGTTTTGTATTTTTTTCGCCCAAAATGTGTTGAACATTTTGGCATTGTGATGTAGTTTGTTTGCAATTTCATGCCTATTTTTTTTTACCTCTATTCATACACTTTTTTCCCACTTTTGGACCATTTTTACCTTTTTTTAACCCCGTTTTTACAACTTTATTTTGCACCCATTCATCTTTTTTTGGCCACTGTCAAAGCCATTTTTGGAATTTTTACATGTTTTTTGAAATTTACTATCAAATTTAATTCCCAATTTGCTGCCAGAATCAATTTTCCTAAGCCACTTTTGGATTTTTTTGCCAATTTTTCACCATATTTTTTGCAATTTCATAGCTATTTTGCACCTATTTATTAAACTTTTTCCACTTTCATACCATTTTTACCCAGTTTTTCCAATTTCATACCTATTTTGCTTCTGTTCTTCACTTCTCCACTTTTTCTCAAATCTTTTATCCTTAGATTGATTTAATGTCATATTGGTTTGACTATAAAAAGATCTACTGCTTATGTTTGTTTAAGAATACGTAAGATGAGGAACAATAAAGCAATTGCAGAGTAAATCGCAATATTGGGGAAAAAAATCGCAATTACATTATTTTCTCAAATCGTTCAGCCCTACTCTCGACACGGTCCAGTTTTTAGCTCCTCTGCATTGGCTTCATGCTTATGCTCCCAAGGCTGCAGCTTGATCTTCCAAAAGAAGCTTGCTAGCCAGTCTAAGCCCTGTGATTTCTTGGCATACAATATGTGGGCCAGATTTCAAACTAAAATGAAATATAAATACAGTTGTGCAATTAACATACTATTCACTCAATTTATTTTTCTTAAGAGAAGGAATCTCAGCCTGAAACAGTTAGATCAGTCCCTTCTACTCATGCAGCTGCAAACCACAGGAGGCCAAATGAAGTACCCTGGCTCCATCATTCTGGAGCTGTCATTTCTCTGTCGTTTAGTTTGAAACTTTGACACTCAAACTCTTGTTTGAATGTCTACTTATAAAAGCTCACAGTTTGATTTCTATACAACAGGAAGTCATTTGGGCAAACTGTTTTTTTGGGGTTGTGTTGATGTTTGTAGGGACAGAGTGAACCAGACATCCTCTTCAAACAACAACAAAAATATTCCCTCACATTTTCAGAATCAATCTACACTCTAGAGGCCTGTGGGAAGTTGATGATCACTAATGTGGAGGATGTGTTTAAAGTCATCAATCAATCAATCTCTATTTGTTTATTGTCTGCTAATTGTTATCTCAAGGCTCTTCAAAACAGAGCAGGCTAAAGTCATACTCTTCATTATACATACACACATATGTATAGAAACAAATAAATATATTTGAATATACACAAATAGGGCTGAGTATCAATTCAGATATTTTGGATCAAATCGATTCGATATTACAAGGTCTAAAATCGATTTGATTCATGATTCAATTCCATATTGATGCAGTCTGAGATATATTAGTTAAAATAGTGTTATAAATTTAAAAAGTGACCTTTTGACCTGGTATTAAAATTTTTTTTAACATGAAGAACTAAACCCAAAGCAGTTACATTAATCATATTTTAATGATATGCATTAATGCATATTCTGCATATTACTTGTTTTTTGTCCTACTTGTATTTTCTTTTGTACTTTTTAAATCTAAAATACTGTACATCCAAACATCAGCTTTTAAACTTGCCAGTGGTGCCCATATAGTGCTTCCACCATATTTGTTTGCAGTAACATCTCATGAGATCTTGTTCAGTAGAAAGCAACACTAAACACTGATCACACCAGACGAGCAGGGTTGATACCACAGGCTGCTTCTCTGCACATCCAAAGAAGAAAAACAACCCAAGTTAAAAGATCGATCTTTAGATTTTATGGATCGATTATGAACCAGTTAAAATAAAATTAATTTAAATCAATTAAATTGATTTTTTAACCCAGCCCTGTAAACAAACACACATAAAAATACCCTTGAGCTTCCAAAAGGGGCTTGTCAGCCAGTGAAGTGCCTGTTTTTTTTTTTTACATATGCTATGGGGGGACATATCTTAAACTAATATCAAACTATATTTCGGTTAAATTAATACTGTAATTTCATCCATCCAGGCAGAGACAAAGGGACTGAAGTTAAGAATTTATGACAGTGGCACACCCATGGATGCCCAGATCATAAGTCTGTCCTCATCACATTTGTCTCTGCTGAATATAGATTAAATTAATCTATCTTTATTTGACTTTGTTGAATATTACTTTATTAATATGAATACGTCAATGGGTAGCGAGCTCATTCTGATATTAACATTAACATAATGAATAAAATCTGGGGAGGACTGATGTTGATTAATATAACAGCAAACATAAAGTGGGTTTAACTGGTCTGATGTGTGTTAAAAATGTTAATTTCTGTGGATGGTTGATGCAGGATAAAGCACTTGGAGAGGAGCAGGTACTTTGTCAAGGTCACACTATGTGTGTTGTTAGCAGGAACTACCATGGGTTTCATTTTGCTGTTCTCTCTAAAGTTAATATCAGGGACTGTAATAAAAGCAGTGTATAATCACCCTGACATTGTTTCTTATGTTTATTTACTCTGCATTTTAGGTACATTTGTCAAAGCTCTTGGCCCCATTGGCATCAGTATATGACCCATCTTCAGCTCTGGTTCTTTCTTTACTGGAGCAAAGCTGATCATAATCGCTTTGGCTAATTAATCTACTGTTACCATATGCCTTAAACAACCACACTTTAAAATACTCTTCACCATCCCTTTAAAGTGGCTCTCTATGGCTTAAAGTCCATCTCCCGTGTCCTGCACCCCCATGCTGTGATGTAGACCCCCCTCCAGCCCACAGGACCCAAACCTGACGGTGTTTCTCACCATTTCCTTTGCTCTCGTCGTCCAGGCTGCTCAGGTGCTGCAGCACACTCTCCATGGGGACCTCCTCCGCCCCCTCAAACTCTCCCCCGACACAGTCCCCCAGCACCGCGGCCACCAGCGCTCCCCTGAACCGGGACAAAGACGCGGGGCCCCCCGCTGCTGCCGCCCTCACTGCCGTCACCGCCATGCATCTGCCGGGGAGGAAATCCAACAGCGCGCCGGTCAAACCCTCCTCTGGGCTGTAAGCGATGGATGAAGAATTATCAGACAACAACAACAACAAACAGTGACCGTCCTCTCTCTGTCGCTTCCTGGAAACGTTTGGATGACACCGTGACCCGGATGAGAGCCCCGGGCCGCCGCACACAGAAATACATCAACATAGACCGCGTCCGCATTGTGAAACAGATCTAAGTCTGCGCCGATCTATCTGGTTCTATACTACAGTGTGATCCACACACCGTAATGGCTAAAATAAACGCGACCCTACTTTTTTGAAAGCTGTGCTGCGGGCTGACCTACATTTGTTATGATCGCCCCCTGCTGGAGGGAGCCTCATCAATATAAGGATCTGATTCTGATCAAGCTGAGAATATTTCAGAAAACTTAGAATAATGCTTAACCCTTGACTGGCCTTGTAACCGTGTGGTGGACATTTTGCCAGCACTGTTTGAGCCAGACTTTGCGTGTCTTTCCTTATCCAACACCAATTTATATCCACTATGTATCCAATATATATCTATGATTGCTTAGAAAATTTGATCTATTGCTAAATATCTAAATTTTGCTCTCTGTGATGTTTTCATCCAAAGAAATAATTTAAAACATTGCTGAAAAAATGAAAGCAATCCAGTACTTTCAGGATAACCCTTAAAGGGACAGTTCGGTTCATTTAATTAAATAAAATACAATTTAATTTCTATCATGTTTGAAAAAGAAAAAAAAAATCACATCGATATAAAAAAGGTTAATGCACTTTAAAACACTCATATGTAGCGTACTCTTAGACTGTGGTATTACTTTTTGATTTGAGTTCTTGTAGGTGGAGAAAATACTCTTTGTTTTTGGTACAGTATTTTCCTGTTAGCATCTATTTCTTCGTCACAGACTCTTACAGACTGTGTCTCACTGAGGGAGAGGAGAGAACTTTCTACTGTATCTAATGTTCTTAGTGGCTATGTGGAGGTCATATAACCCCACTTCAAAAATACTGAACTATCCCTTTAATGTGCTGAGATCACACCTTTGTCACCACTGCTGCTAGCTGGAGCTGTTACAGTGTCACTTCCACAAAAAAATCACAAAAGTGTGAATACTTTACATATCAGTTAAGTTTTACACACATTAAATTGTTAAAGATGCATATAAATACTATATTCTCTTATAATTTCTTGATTGTAAGTAATTATTATTGTCATGTAAAGTAAAAAGTAAACATTCAGTGCCACATGTAACCGTCTAAATGCACGATGTTTTTTTGAGAGTTGAACTATGCAAATTCATATCAGTCAGACACATCAAATCAGGCTACGGCAGAGTATTAGGGCCATTTAAGATGGAAATATAGTGGCTCAAAACTGTTTTCGAAATGACTAGGAAAAAGTTGAAATGTTGAGATAAAGGGTAAAATAATGAGATAAAAACAAAAATGTCGACAATAAAGTTGGAACACAATTTCGTGATAAAGTCGAAATGAGTAGATAAAAGTTAAAATGAGAGAAAAAAAATCAAAAGTCGAGAATAAAGTCGACATACAATACATTTCGGTGTTATTGTTGAAATTTTAGCTTTATTTCTTGACATTTCAACTTTTTTCTTGACATTTCAACGTTTATCACATTATTGTATTTCTACTTTGTTCTCTTCATTTCAACTTTATTGTCGCCATTTCACCTTCAATCACGAAATTTCTATTTCAATCCCGACTTCTCCAAATTTAGCTTATTAACCCCATCTAAAATGGCCCTTATACTCTTCCGTACAGACTGATAGCCCTCTGTAATACTCCATGGCCGGTTTCGAATTCACCCACTACATGCTGCGTATGAAAGTAGTAGTAGGCACTGCATACTGCCTACTACACTTGAATGTAGTGTGTCTGTTCTGTTACGTTCATTTTGTAGTATGCTACACTCTTTTCCAGTTTGAGCAAAGCGGAAGTAGGCTACAGCTTATTCATTTCCCAAACTTAATTTTAATTGCACAAAACAAACAAACCATGAGTACATGTTGACATTTCAGTTATTAATCTGCAGATATTGCTGGAGGCATCATTTTATATGAAACAGTCAGTGGTGGAAAATACGTATTATTTCAGAGAGGAATTATTTTACATATTTTTGTGTGACAGCGTACGACGGCGCATTAGGGCCACTTAAAAAAAAACAGTTCAAGAATAACATCACACGCACATACAGTATTAAGAATGAGGAGAAGCAGGAAAATTTAGGGTGGTGGAAATACAGAGGAGAAATACAGAACGTAACGGTAAAATGTCAGACTTGTCAGTGGTTTACACTAAAAATGCCGCGGATATAGGACGGATGTAACACCACCGGCCAGCTGTTAAGAACCGTTGATGGAAAACAACAACAACGTATACCTTTTTACAACTTATTACACACTATTATCTGTTGAAAGGGTAAAGATAACAAATAGTGGCTCATATATTTATTTTCGTGTGCTGCTCCGGTTGTTGAAGCTTCGCTTCAGCTGCTTTGCATTGTGGGAAACAGTAGGTGAAGCAGGCTGGTCCGATGCATACTGTGAATTTTTCCCGAATCAGTACGTCATCAGGGTATTTTTTGCATACTGTAACTTCGCTTTTGTTCGCACACTGTATATTGCAGACTACATTTTGGTCGAATCAGTACGCACTGCTAGTATAGTAGGTGAAATTGAAAACAGCGCTTATCTTTGGGTAGCGCTCAGACTTAGAAAGTTGGTGACCCTTGCAGTAGAAAGTTCTCTTCTCTTCCTCAGTGAGCCACAATTTGTAAAAGTTTGTGACGCAAAACCACAAACAAGTAATGTACCAAATACAAATGGTATTTTCTCCACCTACAAGAGCCCCCATCAAAAAACAATAGCACAGTTTAAGAGTACCCTACCCAGGATTTTTTTTGAGTGCATGAACTTTTTGGGGGAGAAAAGTTTATCTGGAACTAACCGGCTCACCTCACGTATTCCTCCGCGCAGTGCTGCGCTCTGAATCACTCCGCCTCCTTCAGTTGTTGTGGACACAACAGGCAAGCTTCACCGACTGTGGATTGATCTTAGCATGTTGTTATTTGACACATATTTCGGAGATGGGCTATTTTTGTAGCTTCCCTGGATGCAAAAACAGATGTGCACCATGGAGCAGACACAGCTTTCACCGCATTCCTCTGCGTAACATCGACTTGCGGCAGTCCTGGCTCGCAGCCCTCGACATGGACATCAATCTGCCCCCATCAGCCTTAAAACAGATCCGAGTCTGCAGCGCTCATTTCTCAGAGGACGACTTTGTGAGACCACCGTCACACGGAGTGAGGAGCACCCTGACGAACGATGCTGTTCCCTCCCGCCAGGTAAGACGGAGAAAGAGAGTTACACAGAAACTCTAACAGGAGCTCGTGTTTTAGTTACTTCAATGTAACGTTACAGGACAAATTCACAACACACACACTCATAACAGCTGCAGCCCTGCGCGGAGGAATACGTGACGTGAGTCCTTTTGCTCCAGATAAACTTTATTTTTCCGAAAAGTTTATTCTCTCAGAGAAATCCCGAGTTAGCGTGCTCAAACTGTGGTACCGGGCTTTGTTAGGGGACGTCACATCCGCAAGCCGCGCAGTGCATTTTGGGTCATTCCACCATTTTTGTGGCTGAACTCCGGTGTAAACAAACCAGCATGTGTTGGCATGCATTAGCTTTGGCCTGATCTGTAGTCCTCGCTTCAGAAATGTGTCACAGGTGCGTTAGAGGCTGCACAGGTCAGAGGAAAAGTTAAAGACAGGAGGACGTAACGGAGGCAGATCACCTGGGCTGCTGCAGAGAGGAGGAGGACACCACCGTGGACACATCTGCTTTTGTACCAGTCTGCATCTTCTCAAAGGTAAATACAAGTGTATGTTTGAGAGCTGATGTATTGTAGCGCCTTGTTTTTAAGTCCTCCTTCTGTTCGTTTGTTTCCTCTCTCTCATTTTTTCACTGTGGTCTCATTTTTCTCTGCAATGTGAAGTCTAGCACCTCAAGAGATTCAGGACAACCATGGTTATAGACTGATGTAACTCAATTATGTCTTTATAGCAGGGGTGGGCGATATGGCAAATATATCATATCACGATTTTTTAAAAATAAAATCACGATTTTATCACGATTCTTTTTTACTTTGATTTTTCTCGACTAATTTGCATGTTTGATCGTTATTACCCTATGTTTAACATATAAAACATGTAAAACCCTAAAAGAAAAAAAGGACAATTATAACCAAAGAAACTTTTTGAACAGGTTTTAATAGGCCTGGGCGATATAGCCTAGAAATAAAATCCCCAATTTTTTTCCACAACACTCGATTTACGATTTTAATTGATTTTTCCCTCCCAAAAGGAAACAGAACTCCCAGTGATATAAAATTGAAACAAATCAAGTTTTGTCTTTACGTTGTCTAAATGTAACCCTCTTAAAGTCAAAGTCTGGGTCATAAAAGGTTGATTATGTAGTACAAACGTAGTCAGGTTTGTCTACATAAACACTAAAAGGCTGAGGCATTTTTACAGTATTAGCATGAAACTCTCTGATCAATCTTTAATCTACTTAAATAACAAATACAAGCCTATAAAAGTGCTTGTGCAAACCCTACAAGGCCTACCATCATGAAAATTGTGATTTTTTTCAAAAATTGCAACTACTTACGATTGGACTAAGGCAAGAAAAATAATTTCGATTTTTAATTTTTTAAAATCCTCTGCAGAAAATAATTCGAATTAATCAAATTAATTGAAAAAAAGGACAATTAAAGCCAAAGAAACTTTCTGAACAGGTTTTAATTTAAATAGTGCAGTTTTTGTAAATATGTGCAATAAATGTAAACATAAAAGGTAATGAACAACAATATCAGCATTATCTCTTAAAGTGCAACAATTCAAAACAAATGTTATCTAACTGCAATGTCTATAATCTGAGTGAATAATACAGCTGCTTTAGAACAGATTTTTGTTCAGACATCTTCAAGCTTTTTTCTCCTTTTTTCATTCTGGCTTCACGCTACATAACCAGACAGGAGATCCCACCATGCACTGCGCGTGATGTGCTACGATTGGCTAGTCGGGTGCGTGTCAAAGTCTCTGTGCCCACACAGACGATCTCTCTGCTTTATGTCGATATTAAATCGTTATAATCCTTAACGATTTAACATCGTCATATCGCACACCCCTACTTTATAGTGTTACAAAATTTAAAAGCTAAAAAAGCACAATAAAAAAGAACATAAAATAGGGATGTCCTGATACAACCTTTTCACCTCCAATAGCCTTGAGTATTTGCTTGTACTGATATCGATCTGATATGATATCAGCAGGAATCATACAGACTTTTATTAAGTATGGACTGTAAGAAAAGGTTTGATCAGGTGAGGTTATTCAAACAGAGCACAGTAGTCAGCAATAGTAGGTATTAGAAAATCTGACCGACTTGTTATTAACCAATAGTTTCAATAAATTTTAACCTTAAACAAAAGAAAGTAGCACAATGAAATAAAGTAATGAAAAATAAATTAGAAGATCCTGAAAAATAACCTCAGTAAATCCAGTTAAAGCAAAAACACATATTTTTAAACTGCAAAAGAACCACCGTGTTTAACTTGAACGTAAGCATATTCTACAACTGAATGAAATACACAAACTAGAAAAGCACTTGGAGAGCGCAGACCTCCGCCAGCACCACAGTCCTCTCCCATATTGTGATTAGAGCTGCAACTATCGAGTATTTTAAGAATCGAGTACTCTGTCAATTATTTCTTCGAGTACTCGAGTACTCTAACAAAATATACTTTTTGGTTTTTACACAAATAAATCAATTGTATACAATGCAACAACTTTCAAAGTTTAAACCAGTACTGGCTTAAAACAAAGTCAAGACAATACTGATTTACAAAGTAGTAATATAATTCTGCAATTATATTTGTGAAGTGTGTTCTGGAGGGCATTGTGTAGTTTGGATTGAAATCCTTGATCATGTTCTTAAATCCTGTGTCCTCCACCATGGAAAGAGGACGCATGTCTGTGATGAGCATATTTAAAATGCTGTAATAGTAATAGTTGCAGTCCTAACAACATGCTATCATGCTAAGCTACGTGCTAAACTCACTCTGTTTGACATCAGACACACTGCACTGTTTTCTTTTCGTCCCTTCTTGTAGTGACCACACACTTGGGACACTCTCTGCCATTTCTTCTGTGGACTCTCTCCTTTCTGTCCCTCTCTTTTCTCTTCCTTCATGATTGTACAAGCAGGTAGATTGTACAAGGAGGTAGCAGGTGCGTTGTGCCACAGAAATGACCGTCCGTGTCAAACACTGTGCACTGTATAGTGGTCCAGATATATATTTTATATGTATAATTATATATTAAACGAGGCTTCGAGGCACAAAATTTAATTCGAGGATATTTTGTAATCGAGTACTCGCGAATATTCGAGGAATCGTTTCAGCTCTAATTGTGATTTTCACCATAAGTATTGGTCCTATCTTTATTGCATGTAAATATTTAGATTCTTTGACCATGAAAACATACCAGTAGCAATTGGATTCATAATGATATCTATTTTAGTTCAGTAGTTATTCACGAAAAGCGCATTTTTTGTCATTGTGGATCCAGACGCTGATCGGGATCAACACCAAAATTGAATCAGGGGGTAATAATAAAATAGAATAGACTGCTTGTATCAGAGTGCTTTTATCAAATATTTTAGATACAGGCCGATAGAATCAGATATAGGGATGTAAAGATATGAAAATTTCATATCACGGTTATTGTGACCAAAATGATCACGGTTATCATTTTGACCATTTTATGTTTTCGAGAGAGTTTGTCTGTCTGTCTGTCTGTCTGTCCGTCTGTGAACAAATAATTCAAAAGTTATGGATGGATTTTGATGAAATTTTCAGGAAATGTTCAGCATGGAAAAAGGAAGAACTGATTTAATTTTGGTGTTGATCCGGATCACCGTCTGGGAACTGCGCTGCTTGGCGGAGGTCTGCGCTCTCCGAGTGCTTTCTAGTTATCACAGTATTGTTGCAGTGTGCTCAGAATGTTCAAAAAGTACTTTAACACAGTCTTGGAATCATTTAACCCCTTTATTATTATTATAATTTTAACAGTTCTTTTGTCTTTCTGTCAATAACTGTGTCAGGAAATGTCCTATAAGTAAATGTGTTTAAACTTTTTTTATTATCAAGAAAAGTAAACAATTCTGACAAGTATTTGTCATTAATTTGTTATAAATGCTTAAACTGTGTGAAATTACAAGAATAGAAAAAGAACGTATTCGTACTTTAAACAGGTTTCTCGTTACATCCCTAATCAGATAGTTGTTCTTTTGCTGATAGTGGACCAATGTCAGTGTTGGATCTGGACACCCCGACATAAAAATGTGCTGCATCTTCATTCATATAAACATATAATGAATATTGATTATATTAATATTTTAATTTACAGTCTACACTTCAGAGGCAATCTGCAAAGCATTCTTTTTAGATAAACAGTGTCCTGGGAAAAGTTTGTCCTGTAGCACGTCTTTAAGGTACTTATTAGTGCTGAATGGCTCTGACACTGCCATGGGATGAAATTCAGTGATTTTTTTGAACAGCGTATTCAGGAGGTATGTGAATCATTCAGGTCTGGTTGAATGCAGTAAGACGTGTAGATTTTTTTTTCACAGAGCGAACAGTTAGTTTTCTGCAAATTAAAGCAACACTGATGAAATGGCATGAAATTCGCCCTTATTCTCCCGGCTGTTTCAATGATGTTACTTGAGTATCATTACTACTTTCAAACTAGACAAGAGTGTAGAGGTCATTGTGATACATTTAAAATGGAAATTGTTAACTTTTTGCTGCACTTTAAAATGTTCTAACATTCTAATGTTGTTGCAGGTCAATCTGCATAGATGATGGAGACTGACCCGCACTGGGCTTCATCCCTGCATCTGGGTCACTCTGACATCACACCGATGGACACTGTACGCTCTGTAAGAAGAGAGCTGTTGGATGTCCACACCAAAAGCCATCAGTGGAGGAGATGATGAAGAGCAAGACTCTATAGGACTCTGAGGGTGCGACAGACTGAACGCAGCATGTGTGTCTGCAGGTGCTCTGCTGGAGGAAAACCAAAAGCTGTGGCGTTAACTCGACCAGCTCAGGATCACAGAGCATTTTTACGGTGATGATGATGATAAAGTCTAGGGATGTGACGGTATGAAAATTTCATATCACGGCTGTTGTGACCCAAATTATCCCAGTTATCATTATTATTGGATTATTTTTGCAGTGCGCTCAACATGTTTAAAAAACAGTCTTTAAATCATTTAACCCCTTTAACGTTATAATTTTAACAGTTCTTTTGTCTTTTTGTCAATAATTGTGGCAAAGTGTATTTGTCTAAACCTTTTTCATTAGAAATAATAGTAAACAATTATGGCAGTATTTGTCATTATTTTGTTATAAATGCTTAAACTGTGTGTTATTACAAGAATAGAAAAAGACGGATTTTAACTTTAAATTTAAATTTAACTTATTTAAAAACACACACATTTTTGTTTGCCTACAGCATTAGTGTTCATGCTTCTCGTTATATTAGACCATGTCCAGGCCTTGTTTTATTTTTAACTTTACTAAGGATAGACTCTCCTCTGGTCTCTCCTTCCATGGTGGATCTCCTCTACATCTCCTTCTTTAATATTTCCAAATTATTATTGATTAACTCCATAAAACATGATGGAAAAGACAATCTGTTGCGACGAAACACAGCAAATAAACAGTGAAAGAACGGCAGGAACTTACTTACTTACTTACTTACTTAACTTACTCCAGATTGATACTAATGCTGTTATTTACAACCGTTATACATTATTTACTCTGAAAATCCTGATAAACCTCCTGTAACGGACTCAGGTCTGGCTAACTGAATTATTGTAGCTATTCATGGTTACACAGCTAGAAGGCACCCTCGCTCTGTCTCCGTTGTAAGACGTAAATGCATCTTTGATAAGTAACGGGTTGGTGCAGGTTTTGTCTGTGACTCACTGCTCTTGTAGACCTGGTATTAAATGGTCTTTATAAGATGCTGTAGAATAAAGCACTGTGTGGAAATCTCCATCACGGCTAATCTCCAGTCTGAGCTAACCTGCTATAGTCACCAGCCTCTTCACCTCACTGGCCCAACCCTTTACAACATGTACTGCATACTATCTGTGCTGCAAAAAGGACTTTAGAGCAATAATCTGACATTAACCTAAGTTTCAAGAAATAGTGTACCTTCTGCTGTTTGAGATTTGCAGCAGGTCAAACTGCGTTTTAATCTAGTTTGTGCTTTATTGCCCAGTCCTATTTAGTGATATGATTCTTAAGAAAGTACAGAACAGCTTTAGAGGTTCACAGTGTAGAAACTAATTTGTTTTACATCTAGAACAATAAGTTGAGTATTAAGAAAATCTTAATGTTATGTACAAACAAGCTCTGAAGGCAAAACTCAGTGATCAGTTACCCTTTAAGGCAGAGTTAAAAAAAGTTCAGTGTTCAGTACAGTAATTTGAATTGTTCAAGAATTTTATGTCGTGAGGTCAACTTTGATGCTGTGTTCATGGATACTCGATGTTCGTAGTGAAAAACTGTATTTTTAAAGTGTTTTAACATTAAACTTTTTACAGAATCATCTTCCTAAAGGTTGTGATCTTCACTGATTCCTTTTTTTCCACAAACAGTATGTAAACCGAATGTAGGTCAGATTTTGACAACTGCATAACTTTGGCGATTTCTTTGTAATGTTAATGCAAAATGCACAATAAAAGAGCAAACTGTAACAATAATCCAAACTGCTAACAATAGTGCAAACTGTAAAGGTAATCTAGACTATAACAATAGTACAAAAGAAACAATCCAGACTTCATAGCAAAAGTCTGAAGTGTAAGGATTATATATACTTTATAACAATAGTGAAAACATTTAGAATGATCTTGAATTTATTACAATAGTGCAAACTGTAACAATAAGCCAAACTGATAGAGTGCGATAATGTGCAACTGAAATAAATAAATAAAATATCAATTAGAATGGACTGCTTGAATCAGAGTTTTTATATCGGAGATTTTAGATGCAGGCCGATATAATACGACATGTGTTGTTTTGCTGATATTGGACCGGTTTCAATATCAGATCCGGACATCCCTAGTGAGGTTATATCTTCAAAAATCTGATATAGATGATGGATGTATGACTGTAACAGGGTCAAATGTTCACCTGTGTTTTTCTATATTGTTATATAATCTCATAAAAATTACCAAGCATGTTCTGTTCTGTAATCACAACAGTGGAGGTAAGTAAATAAAAAGAAACAGTGGTAAGATCAAGTAAAAAAGATGAAATAAAATAATAATTAATACAATAAAAAATATAGAATAATTAGTTAGTAGAAAATAGATAAATAAAAGAATAAATCTCAACAAAAATATAAATGCACGAAGCAGGAGTTGCTGTGTGTTAGTCCTGCTGACTGACCACAGTGTCATGTGGCATCAGAGTCATGGATGGATTTTACTGACTGGCAGTGATCAGCGGAAACAAGGGAACTTAATTTAAGCAAAGCAAAGACATCTGTACACCGACAAATAATACTTTTGGGCATGTTGAGGGAAAGGTCATTTTAACTTAACCTATTGAGTTTGTGCGATTATATCTTTGACTATAAATTTAAAATTATTTAAGGCTTTTAAAAATCTTTAAAGACCATTTTGAATTGAATGTAAGATACAATGTAAGAGACAGTGAGGAAAATTACAGTCACAGAATTGCTTTCAAACTAACCACATTGAACAGCCCAAAAACAATCTAGAACAAATAGAATTATACAATGGATTGTGTAAGTGAGTGTCAGGGTTATTATACTTTAAAATTTAATTGGACTTTTTTTAATTTAGTTTTTCAGATTGTTTTTCTGTTTTTTATGATGAACATTTTATTGACAGTTTGTTACACCCAGTACAAATATTTTATCAATTACTTAGCATTTTTACCCCAAATAAAAGAAAGAAATTATATACCAAAAACTAGTAAAGAAAGGGAAAAGGCAAAAGAAAAAATAAGACTTAAATAAACTAAAAGGAAAAAGAACAAAACAATAAGTTATTTAACAAAAGTATGACATGGTAGATTTTTCTATTTGTAATTTAATTTTAATTTAACAAGTAAATAAATTAAAACAGGGGGTAGAAATGGGAGCTGTAAATTTACATATGTAATTTAAGACCTGGGCGTCACAGTGGCGCAGCTGGTAGAGCGCGTGCCTAACAGCAAGAAGGTTCCCAGTTCGATTCCGGGTTGGGAGGGCCTTTCTGTGTGAAGTTTGCATGTTCTTCCCGTGCATGCGTGGGTTCTCACCGGGTACTCCGGCTTCCTCCCACAGACCAAAAACATGCTCATTAGGTTAATTGGTGACTCTAAATTGTCCTTAGGTATGAGTGTGAGTGTGAATGGTTGTCTGTCTCTCTGTGGCCCTGCGATCGACTGGCGACCGATTCAGGGTGTACCCCGCCTCTCGCCCGATGATAGCTGGGATAGGCTCCAGCCCCCCACAACCCCGAAAGGGATAGCCGGGTATAGAAAATGAATGAATGAATGAATTTAAGACCTGGCTTACCAAAAATGGACAGATTTAAGACTTTTTAATGCCTAAAATTGGGATGATCAAATTAAAAACCATGCTGAATTGTTTGTATGGTCTAAGGTAGTGTCATAAACCTTCCAAATGAATGCACCAATATAACGCAATGTGCAAATAATTTGAAAATCAAGTATATATATATATATATATATATATTTATATATATATATATATATACATATATACATATATACATATATATATATGTATATATATGTAAATATATATATATATATACATATACATATACATATATATATATATCTTGTTGGCTCTGTATTTTCTTGTCACTTGCTTTCTCTGTATATTGTTTTTAATTTGCACTTTTATCCTTGTAAAACGTCTTTGAGTGTCTGAAAAGCACTATATAAATAAAATGTATTATTTATTATTACTATAAGGTGTCAGCCCTTCACTGATCCTTCTCCTCCTGGCAGAGGGAAGTTTTGGTTGATTTCATACAAAAAAAAATAAAAATTAATAAAGGAAGTTGGTAATAAAATAAAGTAGACCATGTTACGTTAAACCAGTGGTTCCCAAACTGGGGTACGTGTATCCCCAGGGGTAGGCCATGTGACCTAGGGGGTTCGCGAATACCTGTCAGGTAAAGGAAATTTGATAAAAGCCTGAAGTGTTGGCAGAGAGGCTGGATTTGTGAGGCGTCTTGGAGAAGGAAATCTGTCTCGAATTGTCAAAGATTCTTATAGTAACATAATTTCAATCAGACATCCTTAATGAAGCTGAGGTGAGTTTGCACTTTTTAGTTTTAAATTCATTAATGTATATGTTCCAGAAATGTAAATTTCCATTTTCAAAAGCCAGCTGGTGTTGCCCACTGAAATTGCTGGTCGATAAATCTTTTTAGTGAGTCCGGAGGAGTATTCGAGCCATTTTAGATAGTAAAATTTTTGGAAGGTCAGGATTAAAGTTGAAATGACAAGTATAAAGTCAAAATTTTGAGATTAAAGTTGAAATGTTGACTATGAAGTTGAAATACAATTTCATCATAAATGTACAAATGATGAGATTAAAGTTAAAATGTCAAGAAAAAAGTGGAAAGTCAAGAATAAAGTTGACAATGTATTTTGACATTATTCAACATGTCTGCTTTTTTCTTGACATTTCACATTTTTTCTCAGCAATTTGACTTTTATCACAAAATTCTATTTTGATATTATTGTCCTCATTTCAACTTTAATCGTGAAATTTTGACTTTAATCTTAGCCTCACCAAAATCATTTTATCCATCTGACATGGCCCTAATACCCTTTACTGTAAGAGTTTTTATTTGTATGTTCTGCATGTTAAATGTGGGAGGTGGTGGTGGGGAGGCAGGCTTACAGACACATTTCTTTTCTTGCTGCTGTAAGTGTGTGAGTATAGGGGGTACATGGCTGGAGATCAAGTGTCTGAAGGGGTACATGCTGTGAAAAGTTTGGGAACCACTGCATTAAACTATTGGAAATGATCATTTTGTAAAGATGTGTTTTTTCCCACCTGCAGTGAAGACAGCTGTCGTCCTGAAACTACCGTAAATACCCGAATGAAGCGCACTCTCTTAGAAATGGACATTATTGTGGAGAGCAGGATGTGCAGCTCTTTGAATGTTTAAAAACCATAAACCGGTTTACATTAATGATGTTATTTATTTCTTAATAACAATACCAGAGCTAAATCTGTCCGTCGCCCAAAGTCTGTTTCCTGACGGGCATTTGGATGATTTTACGGCTCCGGTCTTTAACTTTTACGTCCTTTAAAGCGAGGCAGGGGTTTATGTGTGAAGGCTCCACGGTGTTAGATAAATCTAAATGCTATCCTTGACTATAAATGATTAAAAACAGCTCGTTGTGGTTGTTTTACTGTCTCCGGTGGGCTCCTGCATCCATAACCTCTCACCCCAGAGGTGGGTGGGTGTTTGGAGCGCGGCGTCTGCAGCAGCAGTAAAACATGGCGGATTCGGAGGAATTTAGACTTAAAAGACTTCAGGTAGGAAAAACCCCACAGCACACATCTTAAGGAGCACTACACCTCAATCAAAATCGACAACAGTGTTTGATTAGACGGAGTGAAAGTTTTATGGAGGGCGAGCTTCCGGTGGAGATGTTCACATCGAGGCTAACGTTAGCCTGCTAGCTCGTTAGCTCGCTGCTAGGAGCACTGATGCATGCCTGTGTGCGACCCCCATCCAACAACAAGAAGACCCGATTATAACCTTCAGACTCGACCAACACGGTGAGATTTAGGTCTTGTTTTACTGTTCTAAGGTCAGTATGATCCCAGCTCTGTTCGGAGAGGTTTTATCCTGATTTAGCTGCTAATGAGCCTCATCGCGGAGGACTGCCGCGAACAATAAAAAGTGCAGATTTTACTGTAATGAGCCCAGGAAAAGCTGGTTTTATTACATTAATCCATCTCCTATAACGGTGTCTTAATATGGTGGGCTGCGGGGGTCCTCTGTTTTGTATTAGACCACAAAAGGCTGCTTATCTGTGTAAGGAGGGAGTTTGTTGGGACGCTCCATCCATGAAAGCATGAGGCCTGTAGCCATTATTATCCAAACATGCATCCGTCCTACAACAAGACAGAAATGGCTTTTTCTGCAGTAATGATGTTAAAGCAGGATAAGCATGACTTTACAGCTGGGGACACAATGTTCCTCTACAATGTACTTGGATCCAATATTGTATTCAGTTTATTATTAATATAATTACCTTAATTTATCATCCATAGCAATTACTCATACCATTAACACAACAATACAACCCAATAATTATCCCCAGAATAACCAAAGAAACTGGTCGACATACACTCAGATTTAAAGCTCCACCTGACTGGAATAATCTTCTTGATACTCTTGGATTAATTACTACATTTCCCTTTTGAAGCCTCTATTTACACATCACAAATTCCCTGCTCTTGTTTCTGATTCATCTGTTATGTTTTTAGTTTGTTTACTGCTTAAAGCATTTACTTCATTTCTGATTTCTCTGCTTACCACTACATATTATATGTAGATACATGATACAGATGGTTTATGTAAAGCCTCAGACTGTACTTGAGTCCACTGAACTTCAGTCTTTGCTGTTTTGTTCTATATTGTAATATATGAAGGGTGGCATGGTAGTGCACGTGCTTCACAGCAAAATGGTCGCTGGTCTGATCCCTGTGCTGGTCAGGGCCTTTCTGTGTGGAGTTTACATGTTCTCCTGTGCATGCTTGGTTTCTCTTTAGGCACTGTCTTCCTCCCAAAGATCAAAAACTTGTTTATTAAGCTGCCTACACACTGAATGCGACTGCGCGCCTATAACCTCTGCGACCACTGTCTATGTAAAGTCAATTTACTGCTGCGCCGGAGTGGGATAAACCCTCCTGTGACGCGACTGCCGTGATCTAGGCGACCGTGTTGCTTGACGCTGCATCACCAAAGTTGAAAAAAGCGAATCTTTTCAGATAATGTTGTGTGTACCTGTGCAGCAACAGCATTGTTTGGGTGTGTAATGGTACCCATGACCGACAAGTCCATGTCCCTGTGGAAACATAAGTAAGTGAGGACATTGGTTCCACCCAGACAGGATTTCAGAGAACTGACAGATGATGCTAGCCTTGCCAAACAGACGGACCTGCCTGATTCTGAAATCATGCATGTCCATCTTGCCAGCCTCCATTGTCCAACGGTTTCACTCAGCTACATGCTTAACGGCCCAATCAGGGAAGAGAGGTGAGAGAAGTGGGCGTAAGGGCAACAGGAAGTGACTTGACAGGAAGTATTTGGAAATAATGTCGGCTAATGTCAGTTCGTCTGTGGTTATCATGGTTACTAAGTGATACTTGGCCAAACAAGCTCTCCTCAGAAGTTTACTTCATAGGGATTGTCTTTGACGAAGTTCATGTCACATATAAATGTGAAATGATAGATCTGTGTGGTATAAGTTAGTGTGAAACCATAGTCTTAGGGTTGTTAAGCTAATGCTTAACAAGGGCAAACAACGGTTAACGGCTGTTAGCTGCTACGACTTATGGCCATTGACTGTTGTTAGCCCTTGTTAGCTGCTATGTTTAGCTGCTACGCATGCTGTGTCATAGCAGCATTGCTTGATATGGATTGGTTTGTGATAAGTTTGATGGAACGAATAATTGTCCAATCACAAGCTGCTATTGTTTTTGAAGGTTCTGTACCTGAAAACATTTTCACACTGCTCCTTCTCAGATGGACTGCTGAAATATTTCCAATATGGAACTGTCCATCAGGCGTGTCCGGTTAGGACAATGCTGCTGCAGGGCCATCAGTGTTTTGTGGTTGGTTGGTGATAACAGGGTACAGTTGGAATAATGTCACATTATACATCCTATTACAGAGTATATGATATGAACATGGTGAATCTCAAGCAGACGTGACGTCACTGAGCGACAGTGACAATGACCAAAATGAGGTATTTATGGACACGTGACATGACTTCTGTGGGTGACGTCGTTATGGCTGGAAAGTCACGTTCGGTGTGAACACAGCTTTAGGTTGATTGATGACTCAAATGTCCTTAGGCTTCAGAGTGAGAGTGAATGGTTGTCTGGTGACTGGTTCAGGGTGTAGCCAGCCTCTCACCCCCTACCACCCTGTGGAGATCAGAGGAAAAGGTAATTTATGTGTTCTCTGTACTGTATGTTCAGTATGGACCCATTTATTAGGAGATGGTCCATCCCCATTGGCTGTTGTTCACATAAAAAAAAATGAAAAAGTTTAATAAAATGATCAATCCATCTAGCACACTGGATGGACCTCTCTGTTTCACTAGTCCATCCAGGAAAGAGCCCATAAGAAGTGTTTGGGGAGGGCTGAAGCTTTTAAAAGCATGTCCATGTCCAACAGGGGATTTGATGACAGTTCTGTCATTCACATTAATAATGAGCCAATCGGATATTGTAATTGGCAGTCGCTAGTGCGCTACAGATCGTGAGCCACTTTGCGAAACAAACTTTCAGCTAAACATGTTGGAAGTGGTGTGAAAATGTCCTTACTTTAGAGGAGTCTGTAGTATCGTTTTTTTATTTCATTTGTTTAAGAAATGTGGTCCAGAGCAGACAAAACTCCAATGAAGCTGTTAGCATCTGTGCTAATTGCTGGACATGCAGTCACTTCCTGTTGTCGTCTTGCTTGTAGCTCATTTCTCTTCCTGCTCTAAAGGACTCTGATTGGGTCGTCCTACTTTGGTCCGCTCATAGTTGTTGTAGATTGAAGCTTGGCAAAATAGATGAGCCTAATTGCAGACTTTGAAACAGGCTGATCCAGCTGCTGTGCAAGGTAAATTGCCATCATGCAGCTGTTTAACAGCAAGCCTCCTGTGGTTAGTTTCTCAAATAATGTGGTCAAATGTGGATGAGCGTTACTGATGGAGCAGGTCTCACTATGTGACTCTGTAATGTACTTTGATCCAACAATGCTGATCTCAAATCATTTGATGTTAACACAATTTCATAAAAACATTTTGCATATTTATGTGGTCATTCAATGACCAAACTCTGTTTACTGTTCAGCGGGTATCGACTGCTGTTATTACTGTCATTTTTTTTCTGAGGAGTAAGAGGTTAGGGGGTGTAGATATGAGGCAGTATGAGGCCTCCAGAGCTCAAATCAAGTAAAGCTTGTTCATAGGAATATTTCATAAACATAGTTCAGTGTTTTTAAAAAGCTCTTGCATTAAGCTTGTGCCAGTAGTAACTACGTCACTGCCTCTGGTCAGCTCTGCCCCTGTAGGGTTAGATTTAGAGATGCAGCGATATGTTGGTCTGTTCCTCACTTAGTTGGTCACGGTTTTTGGTTTGGGTTTGACAGCCCTGTTATTAGAGTATTGGATTCAGGGAAGTTTTCAACAGCTGGGGAATATAGGAAAGAAAAGGCTTGTTTTTTTTCTCCTGAAGGATTAAAAAGAAAGTAAAACACATCATTGATGCACTATATATGAAACAGAAAAATCAACAATTTCTTGTTCTTTTACTCCTGTCTAACGTCTGATCTATTTTATAATGATGAAAAACAAAGTTCAACCCCTTGCTGTTGTTTTTCAAGTTTGTTATAAAAGTAATGCACTTTTTTGATTGTATTTGAATGCACCATGATATGTTTAGTTTATCTAATTGACATTTCTCTGATTTGTCATTGAACACATCATGATGATATGGTCACTGTTTGCTTGTCGTTCAGCGAGGACTTATAAATGGATTATACCAATGGGACTTCCAGTAAAGTTTGGAGCGTTTTTTCTTTGCCATTTTGAGCAGATATTTAGGATTTTTTTTCTTGCTTCAGGAGCGAGTATGGTGTCCAGCTGTTGTGAAGCACAGCTGTAATGGGAAAGAAGGACCAGAGGGGGCGTTAGACTTCTTTGCTTTCCACTTTTCCATCATTACATTTTTTTGCCTTTTTGTACTGGTGCTGTAGGTAGCGTGGTCCATCAAAAATGCTCCGTAATATCATATTTACAGAGCATTTAGATCTGAATAAATAGCGAGCACTGAATTTTGTTCACTTTTTGTGGCAATGGAGCCCTTTTTCATACAATACAATACAACTACAACATTCTCAAAAAAATATTAAAATACACTGCATAAGTATAAAAAGTATTAAAACAATAGGAAGAATGTAACATTTTATGTAACCATGTAAGCTCAGCAGGTGGAGAGAAGATGAATCATGCTTAATAAAGTTAGAGCAAGTTACTGACAATAAGGACAAACTACATGCTGAAAGCCTCCTACACTGCTAGCTGTGCTTCCCTTCTTAGTAAGGACAGTTGGCTTAAAAACACTGAGATTTTTGCTTGAAGAGATCGTTTGGTAAGCTTCTGGTCATCCATTAATGTTTGTTTAAATTGTTTTTTATTTTTTTAATGTTATGGTCGCTCTTTCCTCTGCCGCCTGAGTGTGAGTGTGTGTGCGTATATGTGTGCGTGTCTGTGTCTTTATACTCCCCTTCACACTGCCGCGCTTCAACGCGTCGCTTCCAGTCATTTCAGTGAGGTAGAGGCGGCAGACAGCAAGCGGTTTTGACCGCCACGGTAGGACCCAGAAGCGGTTGCCGCCCAAGAGCACGCGCACAGATTTTGCCCTGCTGCTCATAGTCCAGCATGTTGAACTTTCTGACTGCAGTCGCCTGGCAGCAGCCAATCATATCGAACTATTGAAAAACTGGACGTGGGAAAGCATTTCTACTGAATTGTTTTTAGGGAAGGGAGTGTTGTGAGACACTTTTAGGTGGCCTCTGCTCTGACATCCGCTGAATCACCGCTACGTTTCGGACCGCGGTGGCAGCAGCCGCTTGAAAAAAGACTGCATATCGGGGGCACTCCGCCTGCAGAGAGACGGTTTGGGTGCCGCGCGGCTTATCGGTGTTGCGCGAGAGGAGCAGGGGAGGAGGCGTTTGTCAGAGCGGAGAGGAAAAATGCATTTTATTGAATGTAAGCAAACCATAGCGACACAACTATGGGCAAGATAGTTATCTGCCTCAGCACTCGCTCGAGTGTAGAGGAAACACTGAAGTGGTACAGTGACACAGCAGTTAGTGTGCATGCCTCACAGCAAGAAGGTCGCCAGTTCAATCCCCGGGTCAGCCAAGGCCCTTCTGTGTAGGGTGTGCATGTTCTCCCTGTGTATGCGTGGGTTCTCTCCTAACGCCCCAGCTTCCTCTCACAGACCAAAAAACAAATGCTACTTAGGTTGATTGTGACTCTAAATTGCCCTTAGGTACAAGAGTGAGCATGAATGGTTATTTTTCTCTCTATTAGCATTTTCACACTAACAATCAGCAAGTGACCCTTTTCCCACTGCCAGCTAATTGGCAGCAGATGAGCTGCATGGCTTTGTTTATTCCTCTGGTGCATCAAGCTGATGCCATCACATTAATGACATCATCAGCATGACATAGCCCCTCCATGTAAAGAATGAAAAGGAGCATGGAGGCCGTAGACATGGTTTTCTGTAATTAATACTTTTTTTCCTCTTTAAAAATGTGCAAACTCAGCGCTGATGATGCAAAGATGGATGGAATTAGTTGCTGAGATGGCAAAGGGTCAGGTAAGGTACAGCCAGAGGGGACAGGCATGTAGTTATGCCATGGGGATGTTACGCCGATATTATCTGTAACTTAGCGGGTTGACTCGGGTGTGATGTTTTCACCGAAACCGATCAAAACTTGTGGCGCTTGCAAGTTCATTCCACCCAGGTTAAATAGCTGATTAAATCCTTTCAAACTGCTGACAGGAGCCGATTATTAACAGGTTTAATCTGTGTTTGTGGCCAGTCTGAAAAGGGTTCATGTGGCCATGATATTGGTCCCCCCCCCCCCCCGCACACACACCACACCACCCCCGAAAATAAGATGGCCGATCTAAAGGGGCGTTCTTTAAAGATATAAAATAAAATCACCGTGTTATAACATGGTGGGCTGTGGGGGTCTTAAGATCAGTAACACAGATCACAGAAAGCTGTTTATCTTTGTAATTAGACTCTCCGGCTTCCTCCCACAGAACAAAACATGCTCATGAGGTTGATCGGCTGCTCCATAAATAGCCTACTTTAGGTATGAGCATGAGAGTGAATGGTTGCCTCTCTCTCTATGTGGCCCTGTGATTGGCTGGCAGCCAGTTCAGGATGTACCCCGCCTCTTACCCAGTGACAGCTGGGATAGGCTCCTGTCTCCCGCCACCCCGAAAAGGAAAACGGAACAGATAATAGATGAATTTTTTAGGTGTAATTTGTCTGTTTTTGATTATAAAGTTAAAAATACTCGACAGTGAATTCATTGATTTATCGTCATGTGTTGTCGGCTCTCAGCACATTTACAGTAGCTCTGTGGATGTGTGCTTTGTGTCGATTCACAGTAGGATGCGTCTTTGGTGTAGCATAACTCGCATAGCTTGGTGCATGTTTCATAAACACACACACGGGAGTCTCTGGTTAAAAATGGAGGTCAGTGTGCCCCCCTCTACTCCACAGGGATGTAAATATTGCAGCTTTAGAAGGCAGCGTCAGCGGTGCTTACACAATGTCCCCCTTTTGATCTAACTTTCTGTCTCTCCAGCACGAGGAGCGCCTCTCCAGAGTGTTTGATGAAGTGATGGGTCTGGGGGACTTTGCAGACTCCTCCAGAGGCTCTGCTTCCTCCTCGAGGAGCGGAGGCCAGAATGAGACCAGGGGTTTGGACGAGACATCAGGAACTGGAGAGCGAGGAGGAGAAGGAGAGGACAGCAACAGCAGCAGGCATGGAGAGAAGACAAAGGAGAGAGCCGGAGACCCCTCCTTCCCCGGCATGTCCACCCCGTCATCCGACCGACCCGCCGCCTTTACCATGAGAGCCAACGAAGCAGGAGGGCGAGGTGAAGCTGCTTTTGACAACGCGCTGGATGGCCTTCCCTCATTCGGACCGGAGGACGACGATGAAGACTGGCAGTTTTCCTTGGCAGAGGACAGTCTGGAGGACGGCCCCGCAGCCCAAGAACAAAAAAAAGGAGGCCAGCAGCCGGCGACCCTCCAGTCCAGAGAGGAGGAAGAGGAGGAGGAGGAGGAGGAGGAGGAAGAGGACAGGGAAGGATCCAGTGGGTCAGCCAACACCTCCCACTCCTCTCAGGACCCTGCAACTGAAAACAGCAGAGGTAAAGCTGCCTGCACATCAGGATTAAAAACTTAACAGGTCAAAAATGATTACCGTAATGTTGTGATTATCACACACCCTGAATTATAACGTGAGATGACACAGAGACAGACTGCTTTGATTCAGTTTCACAGAGTGACAGTCCATGTCCATGTGGCAACATTAGTTAGTGAAGACATTCGTTCCACCTTATTCAGCAGAAGTGGTCCTGTCCTTCCTCATCTGCATCAGCTGCAGTGTTTTACCGTTGGTAGATGAGTGAAAAGAGTACAGTTAGAAAAATGTCAGCTTATATACACACTAATATATGATCTATGATAGGGCTGGGTATCGATTTAGATTTTCTGGATTGATTCGATTCGGTATTACAAGGTCTCAAATCGATTCGATTCGCGATTCAATTCGATATTTTTTTTCAGTCTGGGGTATCTTACTTAAAATAGTGCTGTAAATTTAAAAAGTGACCTTTTGATCTGGTATATCATTAAAAATTGTTTTAACATGAAGAACTAAACCCAAAGCAGTTACATTAATCATATTTTAATGATATTCATTAATGCATATTCTGCATATTACTCATTCTTTGTCCAACTCATATTTTCCTTAGTACTTGTTAAAATCTAAAATCAGCTTCTAGACTTGCCAGTGGTGCCCATATAATGATTTCACCATGTTTGTTTGCAGTTAGGGTGGGCGTTATGGCAAACATGTATCACGATTTTTTAAAAATAAAATCATGATCAAGATTTTATCACGATTCTTTGTTACGTTGATTTTTCTAGACTAATTTGCATGTTTGACCAATTTTTCCCTATGCTTAACATATAAAACACTAACCCTAAAAAAAGTGAATTTAAGCCAAAGAAACTTTCTGAACAGGCTTTAATTTAAATAGTGCAGTTTTTATAAAAATGTGCAATAAATGTGAACGTAAAAGGCAATGAACAACAATAAAGTGCACTTTTGTAACATAAAAACTAAACACACCAAATAGCTTATTGAAAAGGGTCGAATATAAAAGCAAACTTAAGTAACTGGTTATCTCTTAAAGTGCAACAATTTAAAACAAATGTTATCTAACTGCAGTGTCTATAATCTGAGTGAATAGTACAGCTGCTTTAGAACAGATTTTTGTTCAGACATCTTCAAGCTTTTATCTCCTTTTCTCTTTCCACCGTGACTTCATGCTACATAACCTAACAGGAGATCCCACCATGCACTGCGCGTAATGTGCTACAATGGGTTAGTTGGTTGAGCGTCAAAGTCTCTGCGCCCACACAGACGATCTGACGATCTTTCTGCTTTATGAGATCATCGCCACATTATAATCTTTAACGAATTAATATCATCATATCGCACACCACTAGTTTGCAGTAACACTAAACGCTGATTACACCAGACTAGCAGGGTTGATACCACAGGCTGCTTCTCTGCACATCCAAAGAAGAAAAAACTACCCAAGTTAAAAGATTGATCTTTGGATTTTATGGATCGATTATGAACCAGTTAAAGGAAATTGATTTAAATCGATTTTTTTAACCCAGCCCTAATCTATGATATGATCATGGCGAAACACAAGTGAACGCGACATCACTGAGCGACGAGACAGTGAAATAATTATCTGTTTTATGAACAGTTGATGAGATCTTGGTCACCAATTCAGAATCAGAACGGCCTTTGTTGTCATTATACAGAATGTACAACAAGATTGGAGGGCTTCTCCTTTTCAGTGCAATAGATAGACAGTAGGCCTGCACAATATATTGTTTGAACATCGCCATTGCAGTGTGCACATGCGCAATAGTCACATCGCGCATGTGATGTGACAATCGCATTTCCCCCATTAATTGGGGAATGAAAAAAAGCAAATTAAATTGAAACCTATTCTATTTTGTCCAGGGACATGGCCTCCTGGATCCCTTTTATATACAGCAATATTCATCATTCACAGATGAACCCCCTTAGCCTGGATTAAACAGTATTATATGAATACAATGGTGTCATTGTGAGTCAACCAAATTCTTCCCAAACAGAGCTATCTCAAGTCATCTGGTGAAAATTCTTTTATTTTAATATCGCAATATATATCGCAATATATCGCAAACCCCCCAAAAATCGAAATGTCAGTTTTTTCCAATATCGTCCAGCCCTAATAGACAGCTTAAAGGATAAGTTTGGTTTCTGCAGCTTTCACATTGTTTATAGAATGAAGTAGAACAATATACTCACCCAGAAGGCTTTCCTGATCCAAACAGTGCTTCAGGAGATATTTAGATCCAAAATCGAGCGGCGGACATCCGTATAATGGTAGCACACGGGGCATATATAGTGCTGCTCCTAAAACTGCATTAATCATCCAGAAACTCATTAGTTTCACCAATATTTCATTATGGTCTGCTCACGCTTCTCCTCCAAGACAGTCTGTGTCGCTCCACCCATGTTTATCTGACTGTGCTGACCTCTGAACTGGAAACTTTCTTCACGCAGTACGGCTCATTGTTTCAGGGGCGACCGCTGGCTTCTCAACAACTTTCTTCCTCCAGTTTTGTGCAAAATGGACAAATATCTATCAGATGAAGATGTTGTGGAGGAGAACTTTGAATATGATGAGTGTCCTTACAGTTTTGAGCCAGAGTTTACAAAATGAGGAGCTCATCGAAAGGAGGAAGCCGTACAGTGCATGCTCGGCAGCCATAAAGAATGTTTCCAGTTCAGAGGTCAGCAGTCAGAAAAACATGGGTGGAACGACCCCGGACTGTCCTGAAGGAGTAGCGTGAGCGGACCATGATGAAATATTGGTGAAACTAACGAGTTTCTGGACGATAAATGCAGTTTTAGGAGCGGCGCTAACATGCCCCACGTGCTACCATTATACGGATGTCCGCTGCTCGATTTTGGATCTAAATATCTCCTGAAGCACTGTTTGGATCAGGAAAGCCTTCTGGGTGAGTATATTGTTCTACTTCATTCTATAAACAATGTGAAAGCTGCAGAAACCGAACTTATCCTTTAAGTTAAAAGGAAATGTGTACAAAAGGTTGTAGGAAGACTTTATGTGTAGATGTATGCAATATGAATGTCACGTTCGTGGTATACACATCTATCGTGCAAAGGAAGTCATGTGAGACACCAGCAGCTCAGATAATTAAGATGGTGCCAGACCATTTAAACATTTAAATACAATTAATAAGTCTTAAGTGTTGATTTTAAAAAACGAAAGTAACTCAGCTTTAAATATACTGTCTCACCCATATCTCATTTGAATATTTCTACATATATATGTGTATATATGTGTATATATATATATATATGTATGTATATATATATATATATATATATATGTATATATATATATATATGTATGTATATATATATATATGTATGTATATATATATATATATGTATCTATATATATATATATCTATGTATATATATATATATATGTATGTGTATATATATATATATATATATATATATATATATATATATATATATATATATAATGTCTTAAAACTCAGTGTATTTTCAGCCTTTCTAGACATTAGGCAACATTTATCTTGAGGTCCTTTTAGCATTCAAAGGTTAGCATTAGCTGCCACTGTTTCATAACCCTCCCTGGGTTGGGATGTACTTTCAAAGTGGAATTAGAAAGCCATCATTTGTCATGCTTTGCTGAATTTGATAGGTCTGCATGTTTAAGGGAGTGGGCAACAAACAATTGAACCAGTTTTAAAATGTGTCAGTGTAATAATCCGTGTTTTCTCCAGACTGTCTTGTAACTGCACAGCTCGTGTTGTCTGTTTCTAAAAGAAGTGTTGACTGCTGTAATCTGAAGTGTTTGATTCTTCCTGCCTGTCAGATGGTGGCGTCCTGAACCAGACAGAAGAGACAGAAGATAGCCAGCAGGGGGAGGTAAGACCGTTCATAGATTTTAAGGGACTGCAGGTAAGGTTTCTTAAAGCAGCGGTGGATAAATGTGGATGCTCTGTTGTTACAGCGGTCAGAAGCAGCTCGAGCTGGGAACAGTAATCCCCCCGTGTCTCCTACCATCAATATCAAAGATGAACCCATTGATGAGGGCTATGAGGCCGCTCTCCTGCCTCAGAACTCCATCAGCAAAATCAAAGAGGAGCTGGACCAACAGGAGGTACAGTGTTGAGAACACTAATTCACATTATTTACTTTAAATACCGTAATTTGATTTATGTCATTTGAAAATCTTGATGTCATTTGTGCTGCTCCCCGTTTCTGAGGTGATATTTCTAATTATACCAATGCGATGGAAGAATAAGTCAGAAGGCAAGAAAGGAGTAATCATCAGTTTAACCATCAGATCTTTTTCTTCCAGGAAGAGCTCCGGATCAGCTCTGTTTACTCTGTGGGTGGTGCGAACACCTTCACAACTCCTCAAAGTGAGTTTGTCTCTGTGCAGCCGTGTGCTGTTGAAATTTAAAGTGCTGAGATTCCTCTCCTCTCAAAAAAAAAAAGCATCCATTCCTGTCTTTTAAATATGAGTGAGTGTCCGTAACATTTGTCTTTACCAACCTTCCCTCTCTGCCAGCTCCAGTCTCAGCTCCAGTCTCAGCTCCAGTCCCAGCCCCAGTCCCGCCTCAGCCTCAGACGCAGACGGCCATCTTCATCCAGGGTCGAGGTGCCGTTCTTCAGGCTATGGCTAATCTCCCCGTTAGACCACCAGCTCCCATCACAAGTACACTTCAGGCTCTGGCAGCATTGCCCCCACGTCCACCTCCACCCTCTGTCCCCGGGAGTGTTCGCTGCAGTGGATGCTCTAAGGTGCCGCTTTCAGTGAAATTACTGTTTATTTAATTATTATGTTTTAATGTTAAGTTTAATGATTAAGGTGTCTAATGTTTTCTTCTCAGATAGGAGAAAGTAAAACAAAAGTCCACTGTACTGCCAAAAGTATTCGCTCAATATTTAGATCATTGAATTCAGGTGTTCCAGTCACTTCCATGCTCACAGGTGTATAAAATCAAGCACCTGAGCATGCAGACTGTTTCTACAAACATTGGTGAAGAATGGTCAGGAGCTGAAGTTCAGCGTGATACTGTGACACGACTCCACCTGAGAAACAAGTCATGTCCTGAAACCTCCTCACTAATAAATATTCCTTAATCAGCTGTTAGTGGTGTTATAGCAAAGTGTTAGGCCAGGTAAAATCACGGAGCGGGGTCAGCAGATGCTGAGGTGCATAGTGCGAAGAGGTCGCCAACTTTCTGCAGAGTCAATCTCTACAGACCTCCAAACTTCATGTGGCCTTCAGATTAGCTCAAGAACAGTGCAGAGAGCTTCATGGATGGGTTTCCATGGCCGAGCAGCTGCATCCAAGCCTCACATCACCAAGTGCAATGCAAAGTGTTGATGTACTTTAGAGCAGAGGAGACATGTTGTCTGGAGTGACCAATCACGCTTCTCTGTCCAAGTCTTGGTTTGGCAGTTGTCAGGAGAACAGTACCTGTCTGACTGCATTGCGCCAAGTGTAAAGTTTGGTGGAGGGGGGATTATAGTGTGAGGGTGTTTTTCAGGAGCTGGGCTTGGCCCCTTAGTTCCAGTCAAAAGAACTCTGAATGCTTCAGCATACCAAGACATTTTGGACAACTTCATATTGCCCACTAGTGCAAAAATTAAGGTCCATAAAGACCTGGATGAGGGACTTTGGTGTGGATGAACTTAAATGGCGTGCAAGCCCCTGCACAGAGTCCTGACCTCAACCCCATAGATCACCTTTTGGATGAATTAGACACACAATCTGTGTCTGATCTCATAAATGTGCTTCTGGAAGAATGGTCTAAAATTCCCATAAACACTCCAAAACCTCGTGGACAGCCTTCTCAGTTGTTCATCTGTGTGTGAAGGCAGATGAGCCAATACTTTTGGCAGTGTTGTGGTTATTGAAATGAATCCGTTGATGATGTTTTGTTATGATGTTTGCAGAAATGATGTAGCATTATTGTTCTTTGTCACTGCTTTGATTCATGATATAATTGATCGTTCTGAAATGTCCACAGGTTCTGCTAAAAGGCCAAACAGCATTCCAAAGAAAAGGCTCAACGCAGCTTTTTTGCTCCACAGTCTGCCTGACCGGCCATCTGCCCCCCGCCCCTAAGAGCAGATCCTGTTTCCAGTGTAACAGGTACATGGCTGTTTCCTTCTCTACATACTTTGTGCTTACAGGTCAAAGTCTATGGGCAAGGACACACTTACAGGCTGGATGAACGTGGATGAATCCACAAATCTTTAAAGTCAGAGATTGCAGGAATCATGGGAACATGGCTGCGTCTTTCCAAACTTCATGGCTTATTTTGAGCTGCTTTGTCGGAGACGATGCTCTTATGCTGTTGAAGGGTTACAAAACATGGCCTGTATGGATAGTTTAAATAATAGCACAAGTTACTACCACAGTATTTTTTAAATGTTTTACAGACACATCAAACTTACAAAAATACAAAAAACTACAAATGCAGCATACATGCTAAATTTTAAAACTATCTGTTTTGAACTTTGAGTTTTATTCTAAGCTGAGCAAACTTCTATATCTACTGCTACCAGCTTGGCCCCTTATGTCACATGTACAAAAAATATTACAATAGTGTAACATATCAATCAGTCAGTCTTTATTTTGTAGCACCAAATCACCTCAAAGACACTTCACAGAAAAATTAGGTCAACGCCAAACACTGCTTTGTATTTTTTACTCAGTAATTCTTTTTTTTTTGCATTCAAATGTTTTAAGTTTTACAACAAAGTAGGGCTGAGCGATATGGCTGAGAAATAAAATCCCTGATTTTTTTCCACAACACTCGATTTAAGATTTTTTTTTTCCCTCCCCAAAAGAAACAAAAGTCCCAGTGACATAAAAATGAAACAAATCAAGTTTTGCCTTTATGTTGTCTAAATGTTTCCCTCTTAAAGTCAAAGTCTGGATCATAAAAGGTTGATTATGTAGTATAAACGTAGGCAGGTTTGTCTACATAAACACTAAAAGGCTGAGGTATTTTTACAGTATTAAGCTCTCTGATCAGTATTTAATCTACTTAAAAAACATATACAAGCCTATAAAAGTGCTTGTGCAAACCTTACAAGGCCCACCGACCATCATGAAAATTGGACTAGAGATGTAACAATATGAAAATTTTGTATCACAGTTATTGTGACCAAAATTATCACGGTTATTATTATCGCAGTATTTTTGCGGTGTGCTCAAAACGTTAAAAAAGTACTTTAACACACAAATTAAATCATTTAACCCCTTTAATATTATAATTTTAACAGTTCTTTTGTCTTTTTTGTCAAGAAATGTATCAAGAAATGCCTTTTGATTACATTTTTAACCCTTCTTTCATGAGAAATAAAAATAAGTCTTGCAAGTAAATGTCATTATTATGTAATAAAAGCTTAAACTGTATGTAATTACAAGAAAAGAAAACAACAAATCTGAACTTTAAACAGGATTCTCTTCATAAACAATTGTAAATGAACGTGTTCAACTTTTTGAGATGACCAAAAATATACTTAACCTATTTTACATACACTCACACATTTTAGTTTGCCTGCAGCATTTGTGTCCATGTTACAGCTCGTTATATTAGACCATGTCCAGGCCTTTTTTAAAACGTATTTTTAGTTTTGATAGTCCCTGAAGCAGTAAGCTCCCTTCATGACTATCCTCTGGTCTCCCCTTTCAATGGCAGATCTCCTCCACATCTTTTTTTTTTTTTTTTTTTTTTTTTTTTTTTTACAAATTAAGATCAATTAAATCTATAAAACATGAATATACACGGCAATTCCAGAATGATCCTAATGCTGTTAATTACAAGATTTATACGTTATTTTAGAAAATACTGATAAAAACCTGCAATTCACTGAGGTATTGCTCACTGAATCTTCTCTCTCTCTCTCTCTCTCTACCTCTACGGCTCAGTCAGTTCATTTACTCGAGGAGTTGCGGCCGTTTTAAACGTGCACGTCTTTTTCTTTTGCTTCAGCTTCATGTTTAGACCGGGTGACTGTCTTCTGCCAGTTTCCCCTCGGCATCCTTGCAAAATCCAAAATTCAACCAGACTTCAGAGTCCATTTTGAGAGGAAAAGTCTCCACTGTGGTGTCTCTAAAAACTTCGCTCTCAGTCTGAGGCCAAACAATGTAAACTGTGCATGCACGCCTCGCTGGCTGCTTAATCGAAAGACAGATACATAGTTCAGGCTTTTCCAGGCAAGCAGCACGGTGCTTTACTGAGGCAGCGTGTTGATCAAACACGGTAAAACTGTAATTTTAAAAGGACACTGTAATGATTACCGTGGGAAACTTTACCACGGTTTACCATTTTACCGGTAACCTTTACATCCCTAAATGGACTTAGGCAAGAAAAAAAATCTTGATTTGAAAGTTTTTAAATCTTCTGCAGAAAATGTTTAGAGTTAATCGATTTAATCATTTTTTTTGGCCAGCTCTACAACAAAGTTAAAAAAAGAAGCATATGAAGACTTAAAGGGATTCGACATTACAGCACTCAGTCTTAATTTTTTACTGTGGGGCCCAAAACAAAGGAACGTGTCATGGGACACAACGAAAGAAACAATAATGAGGAAAAAAAATAGTGAACCTGAAAAAAGTGCATACGAAACGTGCAAATATACAGACACACAAACAGGACACACATACAGACGTACAAAACAGAGTGGACTTGGCATCCAGTGACACAGGAGTGAGAGAGCTGATGGTAGAAATTCATCCTACATCATATCTTTCAGAGAAGTAGCAGGACTACACTACAAGTTTGAGTGCTCACATCCACACCATTAATCCAGGCTGCTACCCCCATTTCAGGATCCACTGGAGTAGAAGTTTCCACTGCTTACATCACTTATTTGACACTTCACGTCTTACTTTTGAAGAATCATAAAAAATAAATGTACTTCCTTCTTCGTCTCTGTTTGAGATCAAATGCTGACCTGCTCTCCTCATGTCGTTCTTGCCTCTGTAATTACTTATTGTGGGTTCCTCTCTGCAGGGAGATCCTCCAGCCCAGAGACATGATCACGATTCCAGACGAAAACACCTTCATGCATTTTTGTGGCCAGTTCTGTCTGTCCGTCTATCGACACAAGAGGAAATCAGTAGAAAAGATTCCTATTAAACTGACCGAGAGGAAGCCCGAGAAGCCGCCTGAGAAACCGCCAGAGCGGCAGCCGGACAAACCTTTCTGCAGCGTTTGCAAAGTTTCTAACAGAGTAAGAAACAGAAATCATCTTGATAATCAGAGGGGAAATGTTTCATCTATCACGTCTTACGTGTTCCTCTGACTGTGACTTTGTCTCCAGGTGATCGAACATGAGGTCACGCACCAGGGCCGCATCCACAGACTCTGCAGCGACACTTGTTTTGTCTCGTGGCGAAAGATGCGGCAGTTAGCCATGAACTGTTGTGAAGGATGTGGGCTTTACTGTAACAGCAAACTGGGCTCCTGTCAGACCCTCACTATCGACAGATCCCAGCTCAACTTCTGTGGTCCAACATGTATCAGCACGTACAAACAGGTGAGTAACAGCTTTGTTCTGTTCAGCAGCGGGCTGGAGTTAGGATGGAAGAATGATCCACTGAATGGATGTTTTTGTTAACAAGCATCCAAACCTGGAGACAGTGGCAGAATTTTGATGTTTTGGTTCGATACTTGTTAAAATCAAACAGTATTGGTCCCACAGTTTGCAAGGTGTCACAGTAAATATCAAAATGTAAAACACCTGAAATACACTTTATAACCAAACTTGAATATTTCCTCTGAAGTAACTACCTTTTTGAGCCAAATAACTCAAACCAAAACCAGAACCATAAGGTAAGATAAGAGACATCATGTTATGATTAGGCAACTTTATGAGCTTATTTTGTTGGTATTGTACAGTGTACAGACGGCTTATAAGGCTTTTTTTTCTTAAAAAAAAACATTCATTATGCTATTAGAAAATAACTAATACCGTAAAATACTATTTAAACGCCGGGTGTAGCAGTACATTTTGACAAATAGACGCTCGTTCCAAATAAATGCCTGGTGTAATTTATTCACATTCTCCTCCCTCTGTATGTCAACAAATGTATGTTGGTGAGAGGCGCTCTGTTTCATGACAGTGCAGTTACACTCATTGTCCACAGAGGGCACTAGAGCGCTGAAAGACAGAATCTTGCATAATAGGGCTTTGAAAAATCAACGAAGAAGACGTTGCCACTGCCACTGTTGGTTTTTTGTCCTTAACTAATGTCAGGAAGGCCAGTCACGTCAGTTAGTGGTACGTTGCTGCTTATCTTCATCTCCCTGGTGCAGCGAAATAAAAAAAGTACAACCTTAACTTAAACAGCAGTCATTCCTGATCAGTGTTCAGAGTGTTGAGAGAGAGCTGAGTTGAAAGAAGACAAGAGTGTAACAACGGCACTGTAATCTGGCCTTGAAATGTACAGGTGTCATTCATACTTGTATAAATAAATAATTTGATTACATTCACCATATTTTTTCACTTTTTGCTAAGTGCCCCGGCTACTATTATGTATTTTACGGTATCACAATTACAATAGTACGCAGCCCATATTTTCTCAATTTTTGCCTGGAAAACACTGTACTCAAATGTAGGACTGAACAATTTATTGCAAATTAGATCAAATCGCAGTATGGCTTGTTACAATTTTCAAATCACAGACAGTGCAATATTTTTCACCCAAAATGTGTTGAACATTTTGGCATTGTTTCTTGCAATTTCATGCCAATTTTAACCTTTTTTAACCCAGTTTTTACAACTTTATGCCTATCTTGCCCCCATTCATCTGTTTTTTTGGACACTGTAAGACCATGTTTGGAATTTTTACATGGTTTTTGAAATTGAATCCCAGTTTTGCTGCTATAATCAATTTTCCTTCGTCACTTTTTAATTTTTTTGCCATTTTTTAATGCAATTTCATACCTATTTTGCACCTATTAACTCATTTTCTGCTTTCGTACCATTTTTCTTACCCAGTTTTTAAACTTTCATACCTATTTTGCTTCTGTTCTTCACTTCTGCACTTTTTCACAAATCTTTTATCCTTAGATTGATTTAATGTCATATTGGTTTTACCATAAAAAGATCTACTGCTTATGTTTGTTTAAGAATACATAAGATGAGGAACATTAAAACAATCACAGAGTAAATCACAATTGCAATATTGGGGAAAAATATTGCAATTAGATTATTTCTCAAATCGTTCAGCCCTACTCAAATGTAACACCCAAAGTTGTCCCGAACCTTACTCGTATAGTAGGGCTGGGTGATATTTGCTAATCTTAATATCACGATTAATTGAAGCTATTATCTCAATTATGATTAATGAACGATTATTTTATACCATGCTGGAACAAATGAGTAGTGATACAGATGGTCGTCGGCACGGTCTTCCTGCAGTATTTTTCCTCGACTTCTTTTTGCTCAGTGTCCTCTGCAGTGAATCCAAAATGTGCACAAACAACAGAGCCGCATTTTTTCTTGGCTGCAAGGTCCTCTGATAGATTGGCGCTGGTCTCCTCCATGTTAGTGGTGCGTCCTTCGCCCTTGGTGGAAGTGAACACAGACTGTCTGGAGGGGGCGTGGTCACGTGACTTACACAGGGAAAATAATCAACATGAGTAAAATTACTTCAATTAGACGGTCTGAATGTTGATTTCAGTTATTTTTCGATTAATTGCCCAGCCCTATCATATAGTTAAAATGCAGATCATATAATGTTCGTACTGGAATTTGCAGGCCTGTCAACATTAACACAGAGAGCTGAGCTTCTTTTAACCTGGAAATCTCGAAACAGTATTTAATCTATTTATAAAACAGGTCTAAACATATGCTTTTGCAGAACCTGACAGGGCCTGCCACCATGGAAACTGTACATTATCAGGATTTAAACTTTACAAAAACTTATGATTGTAGTTAAACAAAAAAAATCTTGATTTTAATTTTCATCTTCTCCAGAAAACTAATCAGATTAATAGATTCAGTTGATATGTTGCCAAACCCTTGGTGTAAATTAATTTAAAAAAATGCTTGTACTCTCACAAACTTGGTAGACCTTTCAAATTTTTGTGGGCGTGGTTCTGTGGCTCATTTGGTGCTCCTACAAGATTAAATAAAATCTGCCTAAGCAGCACTTTTCACTGAGTATTTTCAATATTTGGCAGGCTGTATCATGCTAGGATGTAAAAGAAAGCCCTGCACCCAAATTATAAAACAAAAGAGGAAGTCAGTAATTTGATGTTTGTTCATAATTGGCTTGTTTTTACTTTAAAGAAAGTCCTGCTTGAGTGTTTTTCTCCCAAGTCATTCAGGCAACTGTCTTTGATTTTGGTGGAGAGGAAGAACAAACTGTTCTCATAAAACTGTGTAATCGGTTTGTACAAATGCCAGAGGGCATGGCTGCTGAACTGCTTCAGCTTTTTAATCCTGTAACAGATACAGTGAAGCCCTCACAGATTCAGTCCTCTCATGTGGATGAAGGCTTCTCATGTGTGCAGAAGTTTTATTCTGTTTTGCTAAAGTTGTTTCTAAAATGTTGATGACTTATAGGAGCACTTGATTTGAAAAATTCAAATTAAAAATGGAGACATCTCCTGACTAAAACATCAATGTCTTTCAGTCTATATGCTGAACATTCAGAAAGACCCAGCTTTGGGACGCTGACATGTTGTACGTCATAAACCAGAAAGTAGAAAGAAGAATGGATTTAGCTGTTTATCGTTATTAGATCTGATAAAGACATCCTTAAAAAGGATCATTGCGTCCTTGTGCCACATGCCTAACCTGCCCAGGCCTTAACAGAGAGCTCGAGGTCTGTGTGGCTGCGAGGGCCGATCGGTGCAGCCTGAGTTTAAACAGTGATCACTGCTCACAGGCCACGATGTTAGGACGAAGCTTCTGTCAACACTGACCAATGACATATCAACATTAAAGTAGGGATGTAACGATATAAAAATTTTGGATCACGGTTATTGTGGCCAAAATTATCACGGTTATCATTATTAGCGCGGTATTGTTGCGGTGTGCTCAAAATGTTCAAAAAGTACTTTAACATAAAATTGAAATCATTAACCCCTTCAATATTATAAGTTTAATAGTTCTTTTTGTCTTTTTTAATCAATAAATGTGTCAAGAAATGCCATTTGAGAATATATTTTTTACCCCTATTTCATGAGAAATAAAAGTAAACAATTCTAGCAAGTATTTGACATTATTATGTAATAAACACTTAAACTGTGTGTAATTACAAGAAAAGAAAACAAAGGATTGAACTTTAAACAGGATTCTCTTTATAAACAGTTGAAAATGAACAACATGTAACCTATTTTATATACACTCACAGATTTATGTTTGCCTGCAGCATTAGTGTCCATGTTACAGCTCGTCATATTAGACCATGTCATGGCCTTTTTTTTTTTACTGACGATAGTCCCTGTTAGCCCCCTTCATGGTTCTTCTCTGGTCTCCTCCTCTCCCTGGCAGATCTCCTCAATATTTTTTTTCCAGAGTACGATCAACTAAATCCATAAAGCGCAAACTTTGACAGAAAAAGACGATCAAGTTCAAAACACGGCAAAAACACGGCAAAAGAACGGCAAGAATACACTCCAAAATGATACTAATGCTATTAATTACAATATCTAGACATTATTTAGACAGAGAACACTGACAAACCTCCTGTAATTCACTCGAGTGTGGCTCATTGAATCGTTTCTCTTGCTCTCTCTCTCCCCCTCTCTCGCTCTCTCTCTTTCCCTGCCTCTACAGCTCAATCAGTTCATTTACTGGAGGAGTTAGGGAAGTTTTAACCGTGCACGTCTTTTTCTTTCGCCGCAGCTTCGTGTTTAGACAGGGTTTACTGTCTTCTATCAGTTTCCCTCGGCATCATGTAAAATCCAAAATTTAACCAGACTTAAGAGTCCATTTCCAGAGGAAAATCTCCGCTGTCTCTCACTTCCGCTGAGGCCAAACAATGCAAACTGCGCATGCGTGCTTCCCATGAGGCCGTTTCATCCAGGAAGAGACTCATAGTTCGGGCATTTCTATGCAAAGAGCAGCATCACTGTGCATTTTCGACACATTGTGGTTATCAAACACGTTAAAACAGTAACTTTTATAGGACGCGGTAATGATTACCGTGGGAAATCTTACCGCGGTTTACCATTTTACCGGTAACTGTTACATTCCTACGTTAAAGGGATAGTTTGTTTTATCTGAAGATGGGATGGTACATGGGCCTGAACTTGTGTCACTGCTCAGTTCTCTCTTTGTTTAGAACTGTCAACAGTGGCCCAGTTTACATGGGTCAAAAATCCTATTTACAATCGGATTGAAAGATCAATCAGATTAGAAATGTCTCATGTAAACACCTTAGCCAGTCTGAGTCACCTGGAACCAAATGTTTTTTTGGATCGTATTGTAAGAGGTAGTCTACGCCGATTGATAATCCGCTCCATGCTTCATATAAACGGCTGGATTGGGTTGATAGAGCTGATTGTTCGGTCTGCACAGGCGCTCCGTAGTACGTAAGAGGCACGTAGTGACGTACGCAGAGCGTGCCCAGGAAGTGCACCTCTTCTTCTCTTACATATTTGCAGGTAATGGCAGAGTGACCCTCTGTGCATGTAAAAAAAAAACAATACAATTGGATTCATCTGGGGCCATGCAAAAGCAGATTGAACGTGGATCTCTTTTCTCGAAGTTCATGTATACAGATCCAATCAGATTCACTTAATCCGATTGATTTCAATCAGATTGAGGAAAACTAGCCATGTTAATGGGGCCACAGGTGTGTAATTAAAAGAATTTTGGGAGAAAACAAGCCCCAAAAACAGCGTAGGGTCATAACACAATACCGTTGTGTTGTGTGGTTAGGCACTATTTTGAGACACAGCACAGCCTACATGTTCTTCTACCTGCACTGCCAACTAGTTTGCTGCACATAAGGAAACAACTGCTACAAAACGGGATAAATAGATGATTTTTGCACCATGTTTTACTTTGAATACTTTATATATGGAAGTAAAAACAGGAGAAACTTCAGTAGCTGGAGAGTCAGCAGGTCTGAACTGAAAATGATACGATTAAATCAACGAGGCTCTGCGTGATGAGAGCTGCGCTTTGCAGATGAACATATAAAAGCTGATAGTCTCCTCTGATCCTGAAGCATCCTGAACAGTTACCGTCTTATTTTATCCAGTTTTATGACATGAGCTCATGATTTTTCGCCTGAATCATCAGGTACTGTGTGTTCCTCTGGTTCTTCAGCTCTCAGAGCAGACTCTCCGTTTTCAATTATCTAAAAATAATGATCACTGATACTCAACTCTTCTCTCTAAATATCTGCAAATTCACCAACATACCACTTGTACATTTTCATGAGCTGTTAAAATACTTGTTAAAATTATTCACCCTCAAATGAAAAGAACATGTAGAGGCTGGACAGAGTCGTGTGCTGCAGGCAGAAAGAGGATTTTCAGCAGAATATAAAAAACCTGCTCCTGCCCACATGCTTGGTCTTGTTTCTCTCTGTTGCCACTTTAATGTCAGCTCTTCCACTTCATAGAGGTGCATAGATTACCTTTATTTTGTGGCCTACGAGCAATTGCCATCACCGCACTTAAAGCTTTGTGATTTTTTACTGTTTTTTTGGATCAATGCTGATGAAAAGATACTTAACAAACAAAAAATATGAAGCTTACAGATTTTGTTTTTAGAATAATCTTAATAAAAGAATAAAACTTTTCAGATATTTTTATCTTAAACGAAGGAAAGAGTGAAAATTAATCCAGATAATATTTAACTGCATCATGGCAGTCTGACTCGGTATATTTACATCATACCCGCTGTAGTGTCTGGTTTGAGAGTGATAGTGGTGTGTGATTAATCATTCATGAAGAAATTATCAGAAATGTTTGCATTAGGGTTTAACACATTTTTCTAGTCTTTGTTAGCAGTTTGTGACCTTTTTAAACACAGAACAGAACTTTGATATTAAAAAGCCGCAGTATCAGATGTTTTCATGTAAAAGCACAAAGATCCAAACACCAGACATAACCCCCTACAAGAATTTAATTTCTGATAAGTTTCCGTTGCGTTTTGGCCTTGCGTTTAGATGGAGCGTGTTGCGTTTTTACTGAAAACGGAAACTTTTGAAAACGTGCTCCGGAGTAGAAAGGTTTGAATCCGCTCTCCATGCAGCTCCGTGTAAACCCGTATCAGAGCGTTTTAGGGTGAAACGCTTACGTCGTCACCGCATGTGCAGTGCTCATTCACATGAAGGTTGCGCGCGCATACCAGGAACAACAGCGGCTTCGCCAGCAATGTTTGTGAAATGTTATTCTTCTTTGTTCGTGTGTGGTAGCAGCCCTGCCTCTCTGCAGACCTACATCGCCATCTACTGAAGCGGCATGCACACTACAGCGGATTTACAGGAGATTAACTCGTTTCCAGCGTTGTCATCTGAACGCAGAAGAATTTGAAAACGCAAAGGAAGAATCTTGCGTATTTAAGTCAGGAGTTTCCATTTAAACGTAGCCTAAGAGAGCAGACAGAGATGTCTTACATATGCACTAATATAGTTTTAGTAATGGTGGACTGTTATGGAGTGGTGCCCCAACACACTGAGCCCTTTAGACAAACAAACAAAATTAGACACGGTTATGATCACAGATCTGGTTTTCCACAGGTTTTGATGATTGGCCTACAACCGATTTAGGCTGTAATCCCCCCCCCCCATCCCACCCAGTGTCATCTGGGACAGGCTTCAGCCCCCAGACCCAAATCGGGATAAGCAGTGTAGATAATGGATGGATGTTTTTTAATGTTGGAACGTAAATGTATGAATTAAAGCATGTGCACCTAATTCTCTAATATTAACACCTACTTATTTCTTTTCCAGAATTGTAAAAAAACGATCGACTGTGCCCACTGTCACAAGATCGCTCTGGTGTCGTCTACGATCATGGAGCGAGACCAGAAGGGCAAAGTTCAGCTTTACTGCTCACCTACCTGTGTGGAGCGGAGTCGACCCCCACGACACACACTCGCTGGTAGGAAACACAACAGACGACATACCCAGCTGTTGTTACTATGATAGCGTGTTGACTATTTTACCAAACCGAGACTTCACAACCTGACAAGGAAATAATAACTGATACGTCATTGAAAACAAACTGATCTTCATATGATTAAAAATGGCTGTTCTTCAGGCTTGCATATTCAGCAAAGTAATTTATTTCCAGATTCCATCATATGAGATTCAGTTTATTAGCAGCATTGTCTAATTAAACATTTAGCTGCACCCTTTATGGTGCATATTGTTGGCCACAGGTATTTGTACTTTATGTGTTGATGTTTTGATCAGAGAAAAGAGCATTTTAATATATATAAAAAAAAAATCAATCACCACAAATGGTCGATGATGTTTTCAGGCTGACGTGTTTTTCATTGGCGTTATTGGCTGCTGCTCTTTATTCCAATAACATCCTGTCTGTGAATCTCCTCTGACTGCAGGAGACTCTGTTTAGTTCTTTAGGTGGTCCAGCCTCGATAAGATACCACCTCAAATGTTGTGAGGTATCATCAAATCTAGGGCTGAACACCTAATTGCAAATTAGATTAAATCGCAGTATGGCTTGTTGCAATTTTAAAATCGCACAAGGTTCAATATTTGTGGCCAAAAATGTGTTGTACATTTTGGCATTGTGATGTTTTTGGAAATTTCATGCCTATTTTACACTTCTATTATCCCCTTTCCCACTTTTGAACTATTTTTACCTTTTTTTAACCCCGTTTTTACAACTTTATGCCTATTTTGCCCCATTCATCTTTTTTTGGCCACTGTCAGAACCATTTTTTGAATTTTTAAATGGTTTTTGAAATTTAATTTTAAATCTAATTCCCAATTTTGCTGCCATTATCAATTTTCCTAAGCCTCTTTTGGATTTTTTTGCCAATTTTTCCCCCTTTTTTTGCAATTTCATACCGATTTTGCACCTATTTATTAACCTTTTCCTCTTTGATACCATTTTTACCCAGTTCTTACAATGTCATACTTATTTTGCTTCTGTTCTTCACTTCTCCACTTTTTCTCAAATCTTTTATCCTTAGGTTAATTTAATGTCATTTTGGTTTTACTGTAAAAAAAAAACTACTGCTTATGTTTAAGAATACATAAGATGAGGAACATTAAAACAATCGCAGAGTAAATCGCAATATTGGGGAAAAAAATGGCAATTAGATTATTTTCTCAAATCGTTCAGCCCTAGTCAAATCTGCTTGGTAACCCGAAGTGCTGGCTAGAGTTGAAAAGACCTGTTGTTCCCATTTAGAGATGTTTTAGCGCCATCTAGTGGCAGCAAAAGCACAATTCACATGTAGACTTTAAGACAAGATGGCTGCTATTGTGTTCTGTGTGTAGAAATGAGTATAATCCGTTTATCACCAGTTGTTTTTGTGTTACCATGTCCCTACAGGTGCTGCATTCCCCTGCTGCCAGTGCAAAGTCTCTGCCATTCCTCAGTATCATCTGGCGATGGTTGACGGCACCATTCGTAACTTCTGCTCCTTGGACTGTGTGTCGATATTTAGGGTAAAACTACAACTCACAAGATCTTTGCTTATATTTAACCTGTTCAGATACGAAGTACCCGATTTTGGGTACTTGCATGCTCTCCAATAAAAACGTTAGAAAACACAAACTATTCATGTAGAAATATAGTCATCAAGTTAAACAGGAAATTTTCAGCTACACAACCATATAAGCCATTTTACACACACCACGTCAACACCAAGCAAATTAATTAACAAATATCCAAATCTGTTTCACTTTGGTTTGAACTTGGGTTGCTTTGTATGGATTTATTTGAATGGGAAAATTTTGAGAGTAATGATTGATTTTTTTCCGAAAAGAAATGAAAAATAATATATTTTTAGATATTTATAATATATTTTTTTCCAAACAGTCAAAAAATGCCACAGATAAGCAGATTAGGATTTAAAAACTGTTGTAATTGGGTGTAATGAACACCAAAGTGAAATATAAAGTTTGGTTAATGACAAATGGGACTAATGGAGCCAAACTGTGCCAAGATTGGGCCTGACCACTCTGTAGTAAACATCTGTAACTTTGCTCTGCATCACTTTATCAAACTCAAACTGGGCAGAAGTAATGTTCACATATTTTGTCATTCATTTATGGAGTTTTAAAGCTGCAGCTGCATCATTCCAAAGAGATATTCATAATAAAACTTGTTTTATTTTGGTGAGGATGAAATTTTCAAATAATTCTGCCTTCTGTCTTCATTTACTCTGTCCCAGGAACACATATACTGATAATTCCTCTTCTAGACAAATCTCTCAAGTGTTACTTTTTTATGACACCAAAATAATTCAAATAGACCTTGTGGTTGCGGAGATTCATTCTGTCATTTTGGAGCAGAAGGCTTAAAAAAAGGGGCTGAACAGGTTAAGAGAAGATGTCACTTTAGCTTAGCTGTTCAAAGATGTTTCTTTGTTTCCTGCCTCTCTTACAGAAAACCGGGCAGCCAGACCCTGTCAATGGCACCTCCTCGCTCAGGGACCCCTCCCATAAAGACTCCACCAAATCGGGCTCCTCTGTGGGAGTCAACTCAGTCCCCTCCGTCCCCCAAGAACACCAGTCCTCGGCCCCCCACTCGGCACAACATCTCAGTCACAGCTCCGTGCCCCCACTGGTGCCCTCCTATCCAAACATGTCCTCCCCCACAATCCCAGGGGCCCCCCAGGCCAAAGCGTCGACCGGTCAGCCCTCGAAACCAGCAGAAGGCGGACTCTGCGACGTCACCAAGCTGACCTGCCATCAGTGCAGCAAACAGTTCAGCATGAAGCCGCTACTTTACAGCCTCCAGGTAAATACTGAACCCCAGCTTTACACTAAACCTGTACATCTTATGCTGCGTTACATTTACATCTGAACTGGGAAGAGGAGAATGGGAATCACAATCAGAAACACTTAATTAATCCCCAAGGGGAAAATCGATATTTCAGTTGCTTGCAAACACAGTATAGAAGAAGGAAATATCAGATAAAGACATTAAAGTACAAAACCCAAAACCAGTGAAGTTGGCACGTTGTGTAAATCGTAAATAAAAACAGAATACAATGATTTCCAAATCCTTTTCAACTTGTATTCAATTGAACAAAGACAAGATATTTAATGAGAAACTTTATTTTCTTTTGCAAATAATCATCAACTTAGATTTTAATGGCAGCAACACGTTGCAAAAAAGTTGGCACAGGTTCATTTTTACCACTGTGTTACATCACCTTTCCTTTTAACTACACTCAGTAAACGTTTGGGAACTGAGGAGACCAATTTTTGAAGCTTTTCAGGTGGAATTCTTTCCCATTCTTGCTTGATGTACAGCTTAAGATGTTCAACAGTCCCAGATCTCTGTTGTTGTATTTTACGCTTCATAATGAGCCACACATTTTCAGTGGGGGACAGGTCTGGACTATAGGCAGGCCAGTCTAGTACCCACACTCTTTTACTACGAAGCCACGCTGTTGTAACACGTGCAGAATGTGGCTTGGCATTGTCTTGCTGAAATAAGCAGGGGCTTCCATGAAAAAGACGTTGCTTGGATGGCAACATATGTTGCTCCAAAACCTGTATGTACCTTTCAGCATTAATGGTGCCTTCACAGATGTGTAAGTTACCCATGCCTTGGGCACTAATACACCCCCATACCATCACAGATGCTGGCTTTTGAACTTTGTGCCTATAACAGTCCGGATGGTTCTTTTCCTCTTTGGTCCGGAGGACACGACGATCACAGTTTCCAAAAACAATTTGAAATGTGGACTGGTCAGACCACAGAACACTTTTCCACTTTTCCACACATCTTAGATGAGCTCTGGCCCAGCGAAGCCGGCGGCGTTTCTGGGTGTTGTTGATAAATGGCTTTGGCTTTGCATAGTAGAGTTTTAACTTGCACTTACAGATGTAGACGAACTGTAGTTACTGACAGTGGTTTTCTGAAGTGTTCCTGAGCCCATGTGGTGATATCCTTTACACAGTGATGCCGGTTTTTGATGCAGTGCCGCCTGAGGGATCGAAGGTCACGGGGATTCAATGTTGGTTTTCGGCCTTGCTGCTTACGTGCAGTAATTTCTCCAGATTCTCTGAACCTTTTGATGATATTACGGACCGTAGATGATGAAATCCCTAAATACTTTGCAATAACTTGTTGAGAAATGTTTTTCTTAAACTGTTGGACAATTTGCTCACGCATTTGTTCACAAAGTGGTGACCCTCGCCCCATCCTTGTTTGTGAATGACTGAGCATTTCAGGGAAGCTGCTTTGATACCCAATCATGGCACCCACCTGTTCCCAATTAGCCTGTTCACCTGTGGGATGTTCCAAATAAATGGTAAATGGACTTGAGCTTATATAGCGCTTTTCTAGTCTTTGACTACTCAAAGCTGCTTTACACCGCAGGTCACACCTACCCATTCACACCCATTCACTCGGTGATGGTTCAGAGTTTCTATGTTAGTTATCCATCAGTATCTCTAACACATTCACGCCCTTTCATGCCCATTTACACGCCACTGACGCAGCAGTGGGAGCAACTTGGGGTTAAGTGTCTTGCCCAAGAACACATCGCCATGTGTCGCCCTGAGCTGGGCTTGAACCTGCAACCTCCTGATCACTGACCAAGCGCACTATCCAACTGCGCCACCCGGTTTGATGAACATTCCTCAACTTTCTCAGTCTTTTTGCCACTTGTACCAGCTTTTTTGAAACATGTTTGCAGGCATCAAATTCCAAATGAGCTAATATTTGCAAAATTAACAAAGTTTACCAGTTTGAACGTGAAGTATCTTGTCTTTGCTGTGTATTCAATTGAATATAAGTTGAAAGGGATTTGCAAATCATTGTATTCTGTTTTTATTTACGATTTACTCATCGTGCCAACTTCACTGGTTTTGGGTTTTGTAGATAAGAGCTTAAATTTTATAAAATTAATGACATGAAAAATTGAAAAGACAAGTTATGTTGGCAGTAGGCAGTTGCGAATATAAGTCTAAAAGCATATCATTTACATCATATCTGAGTCAACAGCATTTCAGTTGCAACGTCTGAAAAACTTACTAATCTACCAGGCTATTGTTAGCCGTTGTTAGCATGCCCTTTGTTATGGTTCACATTTGCAGCATGAAGACGATTAACAGCACTATAGCAGCATTTCTATATCGATATGTCAAACATATACGGCTGAATTAGTCTGACTTACTCTAGTCAGAAGTGCTAAGAAACTGATTGTTTACACCTGGGGCGGCCATCTTTGATTGACAGCTCAGGGGTGGTGAGGATCCCGACTTTCCAGTCGAAGGTTCCAGTTGAAATTTCCCACTCCAAACTTGGAAATCCCAGCTTCCCATTACAACTGGAACGTAGCATCAACCCACGAGATTGTGAAGGGTGATCACCATTTGTCTGATGGTAATCTGTCTCCCACAGGGCCGCATCGCCATGTTCTGCAGCAAGCCGTGCTCCGAGCAGTATAAAAGCCAAAAAAAGATCCAGGCAGTGTGTGAGTGGTGTAAACAGGACAAGTTGCTCTATGAGACCATCAGCTACAACCAACAGGAGGTGACGTTCTGCAGCGAGGGTGAGTTTCCTTCGCACAGATCTTTGAAATATTTTGATTTTCTAATCAGGAAGAAAATTTCAGACCCTGAACCGAAGTGGTTAATCTACATTTTTTCTTTAAACATATCTAACAGTTTGGTGTAATAATAACCAACACTTTTTTCCTGGTATCCTTTTAATAGTGTCTTTCCTCTCCCATCTTGTGTTCCAGGTTGTAAGATTAACTTCAGAGTGGCCATGCAGAATCGTAACAGCGATCACCCCTGGAGACCCTGCACATACTGCTGCTGCATCAGCCACAAGATGCTCAACAGCCACTACGGAGGCAGGATGGAGGAGTTCTGTCGGCCTCACTGCATGTCCCAGTACACCGTACTCTACTATGGGGTATGAGGACACACGTCCTGCTCTACCGTTCAAAGCTGTTTTGTTACTTTGAAAAAGCCCGTGTCTTCATTCTCGATTTTCCCGTCCTGTCTCCAGATGGGTCGATGTGACAGCTGTAGGAAACAGGGCTACATGACCGAGAAGCTGCAGTGTTTGGGCTCAGTCCGTAATTTCTGCAACCTGGCCTGTCTGATGCAGTACTGCCACCATCACTTTGAGAACAGCCAGCACGGCAGCAGTAACGGCACCAGCCCACAGAAACCAAACGGTAAGCTGTGGTGACTCAGTCCAGACCAAGGTTATAATAGTTTTGGATTTGTCATTATAGTTTAGTTTTAGTTAGTTTTGACATTGTTTTTCCATTACAGTTTAGTTTTAATTAGTTTTAGGGCGTTTTCACACCAACCATATTTAGTACGCACCAAAGAAGTTTTGGCCCAGGGTTTGGTACGTTGGTATCAATGTGAATGCAACCAACGTACTTTGGTGCGCACCAAATCAGCCGGTCTGAGACCTCCATGAAGGGGTGGTCTCAATCCATCTCCCTACATTTGGTGCGGTTTCACTGGTGTGAAACAAAGTGGTCCGAACCGATCTACTTTTGATGCATTACTTCCTGTTAATCCCGTGGTTGAATCTTTTGCTTACTCAGTTTGTCGATTTGTTTATTCTGGTTGAGGATTACGATGATTTACGAGGGTCCAGAAGGTCGCTGATGCCGTCTCAAACGCGATAAAAAAAACACATTTGAAGGAAAGTGTAGAAGAGAGCGAAATGTAAACATTGTTTGTTTGGTGTAGGAAATGGTTACCATGGTAGCCTCTTCTTCGTTCTCCTCCGTAGCAGGTTTGGTAACCAGTTACGTGCATATTGTACGTGCATATCCTGCTGTTTCAAACTGAGTAAATACACAAGTGGGTCCGGGCATGGTTCGATGTTGCCAGTGTGAATGCAAGCCAGCGGGGGAGGGGGGCGAACCCATGGCAAACCGCGCCGCAGCCCGGTTCGAAACAAGTGGACCTAATGTGAAAACGCCCTTAGAGCGGGCATTTTAGTTTTTATTTAGTTTTTATTTTTGCAACAGGACTTAGTTTCAGTTTAGTTTTAGTTTTTTCATACCTTATTTGCTAGGTGCAGGATTCAAAAAGGTCAGAGTAAGTATTTTATAATACTGGATATTTTTAAGTCCAACATAGTGCTCACTGCTCAGTCAATGCTGATACTGTACTGTTGGCTGCTGCCTTAAATACAAGAAAATAATAATAATAAACTTAATAAAAAATATATAAACATCTATATAAACTCTCGACTTCCTTGTTTTCATAGGCCATATTAGCCTGCTTATGGGTGCTCCCTTAAGAAGTACTCCACATATCTCACCAGTTTTAATTTCCCCCAGGCACTTGCATTTGTTTGTCTCACTGTCGTACTCAAAAAAATCCCAAATGGGACACTGCCACCTCCTCCTAACTTTAGCCATTTCTTCCAAGTTGTTCCAACAACACATTTCGTGGCGGCACAGAGCACAGCCAGTCAGTGTAGTAAACAGGCACGTCCCAGTACGTCGCTAAGATGGTGCCGTACAGCGCTGACAAATGCCGTAAACTGTCGTAAAATTGGTTGGGGAAATGTGTCGGATTAATTTTAATCCTAAAGACTAAAAACGATAACGAAGGACATTTTGTCTATAGTTTTGGTTAGTTTCAGTTAATTTTGTGAACACAAGATACAGTTTTAGTTTACTTATCGTTTTTGTTTTCTTTTCTAGTTTTTATTAGTTTGAGTTAACTGCAGTGTATTTTACGTTTTAGTTTTCGTTTTTAGTTTCATTTTAGTTAATTGTTAGAACCTTGGTCCATATGACTCTAATGTTCAAGTAGATATAGGCATGATGATCCAAACCAAAACTTTAGATTGTAGGATTTTAAATGACTACTTCTTCAAAAGAGGAAATTATATAGAATAAAAAACTTTTCCATGACAGAGGTCATGGTTTGTTATTTTGTGATGTGATGCATATAAAGAGAGTAATCAGAAGAATTCAGTCAATCTGAGTCTGACGTGGTCTTCTGATGGACTTTGTGTATTTCACTCATTTGAAAAACTTCCTGCACAATAATTAATCTGTACAAGCTCAGACATACACTTAATCTTTGTTTAAAATGAAAATTACCATTTCATAAACGGTGTTGTCTCGCGCCATCTTTTCCTCATATCATGCCGGCCCGTCACTTTATCTGTTCCTTTTCTTTTCCAGCTCCAGCCCAGCCTAACCACTCCTCAAAGAATAATCCGGTCATAGCAGGTGTGGTCTCACTGGCCAACGGATCTGCGAGTCAGCCCAGTGTGACAGCAGATACCACTCTGACAGGTGAGTCAACACAAGGCTCTGCTGAGCTTTTTATAAATTAAATTAATGAATAAATTTTATGTCATACAGTAATATCAGCTCATGATTGGGTGATGTTTCCTTATGGTCAGTTTGATTCTCTGTTTAATGGTTTATTTCTGTTTTAGGGACACTTCCAACCTCTAACGCAGATGGAAAGAACCTCGATCATGTAAGTATTTCTTCTTCTGTCAGGCCTGGCAGGTGAAATTTACATGATCTAGGCCCATAAGTCAGAACCAGGCAGCAGATCATTTGGGACAGGGCTGTAGAGAAACAAAAATAATCAATGCTATTTCCCTTTTTTGAGACCATAAAGGTGCGTACACACCAGACACTACTTGTACTACCTTGGCGATCACTCTGCATGCAAAGTCAATGTACAGCCGCAATGGGGCGGGGCTAACCCTCCCGCGATGCAACAGCTGCTTTTCACACTACAACATAGCTTGTCGCGCGATGTCAAAGTAAAAAAATGTTGATCTTTTCAGACAATGTCCTGTGTGGCTGTGCGGTCCCCATGACAGACAGTTTTTCATCCGGACTACAGAGGAACAATTTATGTCCTCGTGGGAAACATTAGTTAGTGAGTTCATTAGTTCCACCTAGACGGACCGCCGCAGGGCATCAGCTGCAGTGTTTTGTTTGATAAATGAATGAAAGGGATACAGCTGGAATAATGCCGACGGCAACGGTGACTAAAATAAGGTATTTATGGACGTGTGACGATACGTCAGTGGACGATGCGATTTTGGTAGCTGGGTCGCTTGCAGTGTGAACGCAGCATAAGGCATTTATTTGGAAAGGATGATTATCTTCTCAATTCATCTGTTAAGCTTGGCAGCTCAGACTTTATAATCAGACTCCCTGGCTCAGTCTCTGCTTGGTGACAGAAAAAGTACAACCTGAGATAAACTCACTGTTGCACCTTATGCTTTTGCACTTTTCCACTTATGCTTTGGATGGAGTTGAAAATGTGTGTGACTGAAGGAAACCTGTGGCACACCTGAGCGCTCAACTTAGTGATGTGGACAGATTTCATTCTTAGATACTTTATGAAATATCCATCAATAATCAATGGAAACACCAGAGCTGCTCTGACTGATGGTAAAGGTCTAAGAACTGTCAGCACTGTGTGCACACTGCTTTTTCATCATTTTCCTCCAGGCTCAGATAGTGTAGTGGTTTGTTTTGTTTCCTCATCAACAAATGACTTTTCATTGTCAAACAGGTGAAACAGCATAAGATCTCTTAAATTCTTCTTATTGGGATTTTGAAATTAGGAGCCTGTTAGCATGAAAATGGCTGACAACGGAGTTTTTGTTGTGTTTGCTCCTTCAGTTAACACAATGGATTCAGTTTCTGAATCCACAACCTTCTGAAACCAAGGCCCAGAGTGAAAAGTTTTGAAACATTTAGGTATCCCTCCCTGTGTAAATAGGAATTCCCTGATGTCAGAGAACGATGATGACAACAGATTTGACGAACCACAGAGCAACATGTGTGCTGCTAATTGTGTTAGGTTTGTTCCTCTGTCGAAATGTGAATTTGCTGCGTTAGTACTCTGACCAGCAAAGCCCCATTTCTATTTTCACCAAAAACTCTACAAACCTACATCACCAGCTACTGACCCTGCACACAGCTGCGTTATCAGTCGTTTATGCAGAGCCGTATGAACACTGAGCACTTTTGAAAACACATCGGGAAAACCTTTACGTTCTAGTGACAGTGTTGTTGTGTAAATGGGTTCTAAATCCATGGCTCTCTCCGATCCCGGGTTATGTTGACCTAAATTATGCACATCTGTGTTTGTTTGTGGCTCCCTCCCTCAGGAGGCTGGTCTGCATCAAACAAAGGTGAGAGCCACTAATCTGAATTGACTGCACATGAAGAAGAGTCATCCATCTATTGAGTTAATCTTGATGATCACAGCTTGTAGCTTATTAAAATCATGAATGCAGGACCGAATTTATTAGTTAATACTCACTGATTTTCTGATATTTTAAGGAGGGATGCACCGAAATAAAAATTTGTGGCCGAAGCCGAATAAAATATAAATGCATGGCCGAATACCGACTATCTGATGCGGAGGCAAAGTAGTTCACTATATTTTTTAACAGTGCATTAATAGCTTAGAGTACATTTTTAGACATATTTTTAAAAGAAATTAATTGTTTATTGAATATAATGACATTTAATAATCCAGTAGCCTTTGCTTTTCGAAAAAAGCCCAACAAAGTTTTTCATTCATATTAAGCCTTCAAACAAAACAAAACATGCATTAAAAAAATACTAAAGTGCATTCAAGTGGATATAAACCAATAAACCAACAAATAAATAATAGTCCTTTTGACACAAGACTGCTGTAAGGCTGTCACTTTATATTCGATATTTGAATAACCAATCAAATATGGGAATAAATATCCATAACCGAATTATAAATAAATATTTGAATGTAAAATATTGAGTGTGGCGACACATCAGGCCTGGAGCAGTGGACTGTTCGTCCAACAGAGGGCGCTGTGAGTGCAGCTTGGCGGTCAGAGACATCCGGTCCTCTCTTGACCTCAAAAGAGTTTCCACTTCGAGCAGAGCGGACATTAACAGCTCTCACTGTTCTGAGGAGAGCTGTGTGAAGTAGTTTTGGTTCTACACCGTTGATGGCAAACTTAAAATCAAAGACCAGGCTGTGTGTTCTGTGAAAAAAAGTTTAGACACACGTCCTCCACTTATTTGTGGACTTATACGGCCGAGTGCAGCAGTGCTTCGTCAAAAGTTTAACCCCGTGTGACTGTGGGTTTTTTTTTTTTTTTTTCAGCAAGGTGGATAAGAGGGTCTCTGACAGTTACTGGGGGGGATACTATTCGCCCTTGCTATGACCTCACTCCACCGAAGGCCCAATATGGCTTTTTATTGCACTATTCAGCCAAATATATTTGGCCACCGAATATTCGGTGCATCCTTAATTTTAAGATTTTGGATTTCTTCTCGAGTTGATAGCTAATACAGCAAGATTAAACCAAAGAGAGTTTAAATATTCCACTATTCATAACTAATTTAAAATGTATGAAGAGAAACTTCTTTAATTTAATATATTCATTTTAAAGAGGAAAAAGAACATTTAACTGAAGGCCTTTAATAAAAGATGTCGCAGTGGGATGAGTCCCCAAATGACGTCCACGACTTGAGTTAAGCAACGTTTTTCTTTCCAAACTAAGACGATGCCTGATGCAGCATGTTTTTCAGCTCGGTCAGACCTTCATCAAGACATTATTAAATGTGTGTTATGTTCTATGTCCAGGCTAGCACTCAGACAGACGCCATGCGCATGCCGGCGCCCCGTCGATGTCAAATGAAGAACAAGGCAGTGATGTGTCGGCCCTTCACCGTGGACCAGGAGGTCATGTGCCAGCTGTCAGAACCGTCCTCTGAACCATCAGGTAACCTCCTCCAGACACAGTTTTACATTTGTTAGGCTTCACTCACTGAGGAAACAAAAATGGCTGCTGTGCAGGTTGTTCCCCCTGCAGGTTCCTGTCTGTAAAATATCAGATTACCATCAAGTGTGTGGACTGCAAATGCTTCATACAGAGACTCCTCTGAAAGTTATGTAGATCTTCAGCTCTTTTTACTGTGATTGACAGAAAAATGTCCCCTTATGTTTTTGAATAAAAGCAGAATAGTTGATGGGACAATGGAAGGACCTATTATTAGACCTATCATGGTGTTAAAAAAGAGGTTTATCTGTTTTTAAAGTTAATACTCCATCAGCACACTGACTCAAAGGCTTTTACTTCATTACAAGGAGTGCTGAAAATGCGAGTTTACCTGAATATGAGTATCTTGGATTTGATCATTTGTATCCAATTTCATATTGGGCCTGGAAAAACATAACATGCACACCTCGTGGACCATTCAAAATATTTCACTGGTCCATGTGGGAAAGAGCTTGTAGAAAGTGTTTGTGGAGAGCAGAAACATCCAGTAACCTTTGTAGACATGTTTTCAAGAGAGTATGTTTTACACCATGGCTCACATTCTGATGCAGTAGTTCCTGTCTATGACATTATCTGATTGGACCGCGATAAATGTTGATTGACGGAAAGACTGGCCAATCACCTGTTGGATGCACTTCTGAAAGGTTCAGCCGTCTCCAAGCACTTTCAATGAGCTCTTTCCCAGATTGATAAGTGAAATATTAAACAGTCCATCTGATGTTCAGGTTATAAATTCATGACTTCAAATGAGATTTATTATTTCGGGTGAACAAATAACCAGGTTCATTGTGTGGATGTAAATTCTGATTCTCCAATACAGTTATAACTGGACACTCCAATCCATGGCAACACACTCTATGATGAACATTAAGGATGCACAATATTGGATTTTTGAAGATATCCAATATGGTTTAATTCATTACTGCCGTCACTGATATTTTCTGGTCAAGAGCACAAGTTTTGTATTTAACAGAAATAGACTTGTTTCTTTCAGTGTTAACGTCCATTTATTCTCAACGTTAAATACGGATCCGGATATGGATAGTCTTCTGTCCGTGCTCTGCCTTCATTTCCTCCATATTTCTGCACCTTTCCATAAAGCTTACAAATACAAGCCAAACAGAGCAGTAACACTGGAAACTGTTGGGCAGTGTTGCTATTACTACATGTCGTAGCTCTAGTGAGACAGAAGAAGAAATAATAATGGCAGAACATTTTGAAGAGAAACAAAAATGTGTATGATGTCATAAAATATCAGTTGGTCGGTAAGGAGAAGTGATGGCGCTCCCTGTCACCTGTAAGTCGAGCAAAGCCCGTCACATAAGAGCCAATGAGGTGGCTCATCGCTACCAAGATTTGACCAATCAGGGTGACGCTGCTACCAAGAATTACAAGAACAAATCACCACTCATTTAGCCTACCAGGATTTGACCAACGCAATCGCTGGATGATACCACGAATTCTCTTCTCCTCCCCCAACACACACACCCCACACCCCACACCCTCCCCAAGCCCCCATACCCCCATCCAACCCTGAGCCGCCCTTCCACTGTCGATATCAATGTCATCAAGCCAACTCTTCAACCGGAGAAGACAGCTTTCAAAGTTCATCCGTATTTTTTTTAGGTAAGTGCCTTCTATGCCAATTGTGTCAAGTCGTAATGATATTAAATTGAAATATGACATTGAAAAGACGCGGTTTCCGGCTTGGGAGCTGAAATTAGCCAGCAAAATGTTTGCAGTACTTTACTGTACTGTGGTATCACGCGTAAGCTGTAAATAAGAGTGCTAACAAAGGATGCATTGCCTGAGGGCTGCTGATAAAATTCAGAATAGGTAGCCATAGGCGTAAGACAAGGACTACTTTTGTCTACAGTTAATGACAGACTAGCTTTACAGTAATGTACAGTAATTACCAATAGCGGTCCCGGATAGTTAGCCGATGCCATTCGTGTTATGTATTGTTTACAACCACAATTAGCGTTGACAGGCCTACATATTGTATTTGAATATTCATTCAATACGCTAATTATTGTCTGTTGAAAATGCAGATTTAGACACTTTTACCAGTCGTTTGAGAATTAAAGTAGACGGGTGTTGGCGAGCATGAATGAAACTTCGCTACATTTAGTCTAAATTTAGTAACCATCAGCTCAGCCTCGGTTAAATAGACCTAATTTTGGCCATGCCTCCAAAGCACTCTCATAATACGAGTTAAAATGTCTATTTTATCAGCATGGTCATGTTAACGTTACAAATAAACTTTGACGCAATTTCGTGCTAAAAGAAAAAAAAAGGCTGTTTTTTAGGTCTACATAACCATGCCGTTGAAATAAAGGCATTTTAAGTTGTATAAAGAGAGTACCTTGGGGTTCTTTTTCTATGGAGTCCATTTAGCACCCCTTTTGTCTTTTTAATTATAGAGTCTGCTTGATCACAAATGACAGAACTGTACCCATGTAATATGTTTTTTGTACAATACACAAGATTAGATCAAACTTATTTCAGACTCTCCTTATTTTCTCCTTACAGAATGGATCTTGAATTTAGGAAGAGGGGAGGTGGCTGTCCCAGCCTCTTTGATTCAGAAGAGGCAAAGAGAGTCAAGGCTGAGAAAAGGCCCTGAACCCAACCTCAGCCACCAGATAAAGTGATGGAAACAGCCAAGGCAGCTGTTTGCAGCAGGGTGGAGACCCTCTCAGTGCATGTCCTTGGCCAACACCAGCTGCGGTTTGGCATCTACAGAGGCATGACATTTAAGTGTTGGCTGAAGATGCTCTTTGACATGCTGGGTATGTGGTGGCATCCATGTCGCAGGAGTCAGGACGCTCTGATTCTCCTTACCACCTGATGAACAAACGAGCCTTGAAGAGATACATATCCAGCTATCCTGCAGGTCGTTTTGCAATTCAGGAAAAGAAGGAAAAGCAGGAAAGCCAATCTTCCTCTGCTACTGCCAGTGCCACTACACAGCCCTCCGACTCATCCTCCCCCGCCACATCCTCCCCTTCTCTTTCGTCTCAGCCCTCTACATCAGCCCAACTGTCGTCTGTCCCTGTAGCCTCCCTGTGTGCTTTGTTGCCAGGGAAAGGAAAGTCTCCAAGCATGATTGACAAGTCTGTAAAGAAGCTGCTTTCAAGGCAGAAGTTTCAGCCATGCAAGCATACATTTACAACATAACTTGTACTGTGGCATTGAACATAACATAACATTTATATTTATTTGTTTTTCATATACTGTAATACTTTTCTTTTTTAGCTATTCCTGCTCCTACCTCTACTAGTTCCACCACATCTTTGGCAAAGTCACCGAAATTGGAGCCCTCTGATAGTGAGCTTGCACTGGCAGCTGAACAGATGGAAACGGAAATGACAAGTATGTATTAAGGGAAAAAAAATCACCCACTTATTTCATTTAGGAATATTTAAATGTTTATACAGAAGACAAAGGTTGTGCAATGTGTTTTTATTGTTTTCAGATTGTGAATGTTTACATTTAGAGTATCTAAAAACAAGAAGTCAAATTCCCTGCATGTACACACATACACTTTGATGTTATAACTGATTCTGATTGGAGAGATGACATAACAACAATCTTACAAATTAAATGTAGCATATAAATGAATTTGTATCTACTTTATTTTTGCTGTGTCCTCTTCAGCTAAATCACTGTTGTAATTTTTGATAGATCATTAGATAGATGTATAAATAGATAGATGGATAGACTTACTGAGATTCAAAAGAATATGAAGAGTTCTTTTCCAAAATGCTATAAAAGCCAATATTTTAAAAAAAAATTACTCAGTGTTATTCTTTTGTATACCAATTGTACTACCTGCCCTATCAGTATTTAATGCCAGAAAGCTATATATCCCTGTTTAAACTGTATTTCAAAGTTCAGTTCCCCAGCCAACCCGATGGTTGGTCTGGGTAAATAATGTCATTTTTGCAAAATGAAAATGGATTTATAGCGTTTTGGAAAAGAGCTCTTCATATACACCTGAATAGTGCAAATTTTTAAAAGGACAATAGAGCATAGCTGAACAAAATCGTGTTGCATAAAGGTAGAAGATAGTGAAAATCAAAACAACATTACAGAAAGAGTAAATACATCAATAGAATAGTAATGCAAATTTTGGAATAGCATATTGTACTTTGGAAAACTCTGGAGACAACTCTCTTTCAATTACTAAAAAGAGAGTTGTCTCTTTTACCCATCATTTGTCTATTTTTCTTCCTGGTGAATGTGTTGTTAAATGTTATGAGGCTGGCTATTTGAAATGTTCATGTGTATTCTAAAGAGAAGGTGCTTTATATAAATAAATATTCCCTAACATCTTTTTAATAGACAGCAGAATCTGCCTGCCCGTTGGTTGGATCCCTGACCTGCCAGAGGTTGATCAGCGATGGATTGCCAAAACCCTGTTTCGCTGGTCCAGCAATAATCAACCTGAGCTGGACGACACAAAGGTGGACAGAATGTGGTGGTATCCTCCTCGGCCTTCTCTGACCTCAACTGCAATCCCAACTTTTGAGCAGTACTTTGGACACCCCCTGTTCCTCTGGATGCCAAAGAAGCTTTGGCGTGTGCAGCTGTTCTGTCCACATCCAGACTGTGGCAAGTCAGAGCTTACCTCAGCTGGTTTACATCAGAGGGTGAAGCAGGTGGTTGGCGTGAGCAGCTTTTACTATTTGGTATCTGAATACCTAGCCTGTAAAAGCTGCAAAAGGAAATTCATCAGCTGGAGCCACAACATCGTCTCTCAGCTAGACATCGGCCACCGCCTCCAGTTCCCATGCTTGCTGACCTCCAAACTGGGGTGTGACTTGCAAGTTGTTCGCCTGATGCGTCAGCGTGGTTTGGGAAACAGCAGCAGCCAACTTCAGAAGCAGCTAGAGGAGCAGCATGTAGAGACCTGGCTTGGAAAGCAAATTCAGTTCCTCACTGATTACAGGGGAGCTGCATGTGCCGTCTCTTCTGGGCTAATATCACCTGTACCGCTGGGGGGCTTGCCAGCTATGCCTGAGGTCCCAAAACATCGCTGGCTGATGCAGGTTTATACTCAGGATGTCCTCAGCAGAGTGGAAGAAGTGAAGGCCTCCATCACTTCACTCTTTGGCCAGGTGTTAAAGATGGACTCCACCAAAAAGATTGTGAGGAAGCTGGCAGGGAGGGCTCAGGATACAGCTGCATGGGCCACAAATGTTGGTAATGAGCACGGGCATGTCATCATGTCTGTGCTCACAGCAAGTGAGGGCTGGGGCCTGGCGCAGATGGCACAGGGTCTGGTGAAGCGCTACAAGGATGCTGCGGTGCCACCCCCAGAGATCCTATATGTTGACAGGGACTGCTGGAAACTCCCACCTCCACAAGATCTTTGGGGATGGCCAAACATCAAAATCAGGTTGGATGTCTGGCACTTTATGAGGAGGTTTGCCATCGGCTGCACAACGGACTCCCATGCCCTCTACACCAGCTTCATGGCTCAACTGACCTGCTGCATCTTTGTGTGGGATGAGAGTGACCTGAAAAATCTGAAAGAAGCCAAGCGGGCAGAGCTTGAACAAAGCCATATGCGACCCACTGAAGCTGATGTCCTCCGCCATATAACCAGAGCAGAGATGTTGCTTCATTGCAGACAGACAGTCAGGGAAACAAAGGAGGTGGAGAGAATGTTGACGGAGTTGATTGAGGCATATGAGAGAGAGGGGCCGTGACACTCTTGGTGTGCCTTTGATCAACTCTGCCAGGATGGCTGAAATCTGGAAGGCACAGCAAAAACACATTCCCTGCCTTCAGGACCCTCCAGGTTTCCAGCTTTACACACAGACTGGGACAGTGAAGAAGGGCGGCCATGTCCTGCCCACATACCGGTGTGCCAGAGGTTCAACCTCACTGGAGAATTTCCACCTCCACATGAACCGCTTTATTCCAGGTCCAGTGCTCACTGTTTGCTTTCCTGAAAAGTTGTACTCAATAACATTCATTGCATTTATATTTATACATATATTGATGCTGGGGATCACAATCCATACTTTTTATATTTTTTTAGGAACCCTTGCAAGTGAGACCTTTTTCCAGGCCTATCTGCTTGATGATCTTGCAAGGTGGAATGAGGACCGGACCATGGCAGCAGAGGGGAAAGAAGGGCCACACTCCTACAGCGGCCCCCTTCAGCATGCTGCCAATGAGCTGGCACAGAAAGTGCTTGGACGAAAGCTGCTGGAGTACACAGCCCCACAGAAATACACTGGTATGCATGTATAACATGATTGTTTTAGAATAGATTTTAGTTAAGTATAAATTCTCAGTCACTCATTGTTTTTGTTTCAGGTGAGCTTATAGGTATTGAATACCTTTATAGTCAAAATAATTCCGTGATGGAAGACTACAAGGAGGCCATCACAACACTGGAGACGGAGGACATAACAGTTGCTGAAGGGGAGGCATGTTCTGATCCTTTTCAACTGGAAGATCCTACTGTTTCCACAGTTGACACAGTGTTGTCCTCAGAGCAGTCTACATCACACTCTCCAGCAGCTGCTGCTCACATCAGCACCAATTTGCAATCTGTTCCTGTCTCATCTGCCCCACAGCAGAATCAGCTCTCAACAGTTACCATAATATGCAGTGGTAAGTTTTTATTATTTTGTCAAATGATCCTATATTTTTTTAATGCATACTACTACTGCTACAACTACAATTACTACCTGTGTGACTACCAATGATAATAACAACAATAATCTCAACAATCTTGTCCTTGTTCAAATATAGCTCCCCAGAAAGACCCTGCCACAGATGAGCAACTGTCTACATCATCCCCGACGGTTGATGAACAACCGTCAACATCATCTGGCCTCACAAGTGGAGATGTAGGTGCAATTTCTCAATGTGTTTTTTACTTTGTTGAAGGTAAATCTGTAGTAACTTCAAATATTGTGCATTATATCTGTAAAGCAAAATCATTTTTTAAATTTTGTTTGTTGCAGGACTCAGTTGGACCGGACAATATCGAGGGCGTCAGAGCAGTCCAGAACTTGTCTGCTTTTTTGCTGACATTAAAAGATCACAGTCTTGCATTGTCAAGAGAAGAAGCTGCCAAGATCATTGGATTATGGGGAAATCTTTCTGATTTTGACCATAGATGGACAGTGTATCCTCCATGCCACCAAGATGCTCTGACGAAAGGGGGATTCAGGGCAACAAAAAAAGCTGTTGCAGCTGGTGTGGAGAGTGCAAAACGGTATGTATGTATGTATGTTTGTATGTATTTGTGTGTGTGTGTGTGTGTTATTTTTTGTTGAGCAAGCACAGTCCAATGCTGCATGTCATTTTATTTTTGCTCTTTCTAAAATGCTTCTCAATATTTTGCAGATGCTTTGCAGGAGGGATAATCCCAGCACAGTGGCCTGACTTCAACCGAATCTGTGAGGCACTTTTTGTTCTGCTGTGCCAAGAATACAGGGGGTCCAGACGTATAAATGGAGTTAGGTACGGACGATGGAGCTGTGTGACAAGAGCCTATCACCACATCCGTCAGGTCATTCTCAACAATGCCACAGTAATGGAGAAGACTACGATCCAGCTTCCAATGATGAATAGTGCTACCATTGCTAGTTGGTGAGTGATTTAACATTTAACCTAGCAAGGTAATTACACTGTATCTGTGTCAAATTATCTGTAGATATGTATGGAAGTCTTTTTTTGTGAATAAACAGACATACATGCTTAATTTTTAGGCACTCTGAACTGGAAAAAAAGCAGAAGAAGAGTGTGTTGGAGCAAGGCATCTCTACTTCAGTAGCAACCATTGTGAGCCAAAAAAGCCTACCCCCTGCGGTTGAGAGGAAGGGCAGACCCTGCATGCCCAGCAGCAGTGTGGCCAAACCACGTATTATTGTTCTGCCCTCTAACACTGCAGAGATGACCCAGCTAAAACAACTGCCGCCTCTCCTCTCAGCCCTTGAGCCACACCTCCAAGCAACCATCTCGGCTTCCAGGCCACTCCTGCTGCCTGCACCCCAACCCTACCAGACGCCTACGCAGCCTACACCTCCTAGGTCCCACCTGCAGCCTGCACCTTCTAAACCCCACCTGCAGCCTGCACCTTCTAAGCCCCACCTGCAGCCTGCACCTTCTAAGCCCCACCTGCAGCCTGCACCTCCGAGACCCCACCTGCAGCCTGCACCTTCTAAGCCCCACCTGCAGCCTGTACCTTCTAAGCTCCACCTGCAGCCTACACCTCCTAGACCCCACCTGCAGCCTGCAACTCATAGTCCTCTCCTGCTACCTGCCCCTCCTGCACCTTTCCTGCAGCCTTGCCCCCCTGCACCTTTTCTGCTGCTTGCCCCTCCTGCACCTCCCCTGCCGCCTGCTGCTCGAAGTGTGCCATACACCACACAGCAGTATCACAAGAGGAAAAGACGAGAGGAGCAAGATGGAAAAATAAAAAGGCCATACAAAAGGAAGCAGACCGCCATCACTTGCAAAAAGTGCAACAAGGAACGGGACCCTGCCACCCACCAGCAGTATTATGGGAATTGGTACTGCCAGGCCACTGCCACCATCACTGCAGCTGAGTGGAGGGCTTCTCTGGAAGCACGGCAGTATGGAAAGAGAAAATATCATCTTTAGAATGACCATTAATCTGATTGCAACATAAAGCATTGTATATAAATATATTCTGTTTTATCTTTTATATTGTATTACATTTTATATGCATTATTTATATCTTTGAAATGGAAGTTCTCTGTCAATTCAATTCAATTCAATAAAGCTTTATTGACATGAATAGAAAAATACATTGTTGCCAAAGCATAACAATAAACAGTCATATACAATATTTACATTAGTTGGACAGTTAGATTCAATGTTGTTATGAAATTGGATGCAAGGACAAAGGAATATTTATAAACAATTTATCTTAAAGAAGTTCAGTAGAGCTCTATCACTAATAATGGTTCATCAGCACATCAGCACTGATGTTTTTCTCTGATGTCATGGCAGAGTGTCACATATTGTGCAGCTAAGTGTGTACAGTGTGGATCTTCTCCTAGACAGAGTGTCATCAGTTCAGATGTGTGTTTTTCTTTCAGGGACAGCAGAGCAGAAAATGGAGCTCAGTCTCTTATTTCCCCTGCAGAAAAGTGTTGACATATTCTCATTTCTTCTGGTGTCCATTTTTTCCAATGGCGACCTTTTTCAACCTGGAGTTGATGGTCGCTGGGTCTGGTTTTTTACACAGATCAAATACTTTGCCTGAGAATATTCTCTGTTCAGTAGGTCATAACATTGTAATTTATGAATGGATTTAATTTCATTTTTCCAATTGTCAATGTAAACAGCTTTGTTCTTTTTGTCTATGTGTGCCAGCTGAGTTCTGGAGAGATTTTGGAGGTTTTGGATTTCTTTTATTTTGAGGTCACAGGTTTCTCTGATGGTTCTCAGAGGGTCTGTCTCTGGGCTGAGGCTGTTACTATTGGCCCTTCTCCACTAGCACGCCTTGGCCTTACTCGATTTGCAGCGTGTTTCCACTAGCCTGGTACCTCCTAAAACAAGCTAGTTTTAGTACCTACTCCGCTCTGGTTCCATGCGAGCTGAGTCGATACTAAAAGATGACGTCACCGACTGCCAGCTACTGATTGGTCAGACAATGTCATCATCGATGAGTCATGAGCGCGACAACCTAGCATGCTAGCGGTAGCTACCATTAGCTGACCCTCATGCATCTTTTCTTTGCAGCTCGATTGCTCTCGTCCTCGGCTTCATTCTGTTGTACAGCTTCCAAAACTCTCCTGTTCTTCTCAAGGGGTATTTCTTTTGCCACCTGCAGCTTCTTCTTCTTTCCTTTTTTACTCAGTTTGTGACAAAAAGCCACAGATTGTTGTGTTGCGCTCAAAATGACATCACCGCAGTGCCGCTCACCTCATTGAGCAGGCGACTGGGGCTAATGGAAAAGCAGCACAAAGGCAGTAGAGAGTAGAGTAGAGCCGAGTCGAGTAGAGTAGGGCTAATGGAAAAGGGCCATAAGAAAGGCTCTGTTGTGGTAGGATTCAGGATCAGCTTGAGCTAAGTGAACCTGGAACATAACGGACCTTTTGATCATGTGCAGAGAGAGAGGGAGAGTCCCAGCTCTGCTCTACATGGTTTGGACACTTTCTCTGGACCCTGAGGATTTCTTTGCAGAACTGAAGGTGAAACTTTTCTGGGGGTGTTGTGTCCCATGAGGTGTGTCTCTGGGTGAGTCGGAGGCTCCACACTTCACTTCCGTACATAAGGATGGGCTGAATGACACTTTCAAACAGTTTGAGCCAGATTTGAGTTGTGGGTTTGAACAGATTGAGTGAACCTTTGATGCTGTAGTAAGCCCTGCGTGCCTTGTCTGCGAGCGAGTTTACTGCTCTGCTGAAGCTGCAGATGCACTAACGCTGATACCGAGGTAACTGTACCCCATCGTATGCTGAAGAGTGGTCTTTCTATCCGTGAAAAGGTTCTTAGATTCTTGTGACCTGACTTTTTCTTGATCAACATGACTTTGTTTTGTCCAGGTTGATATCTAACGCCCAGCTTTGACAGAAGTCCTCCAGCAGAGAGAGGTTCTGCTGCAGGCCGTGGTCTGTTGGAGACAGGAGAACCAGGTCGCCTGCATACATGAGGAACTTAATGTCTTTGCCTTGTAGATCTAATCCTGGGCTTGAGGATTGTTTAAGAAGGGTGGCCAGTTGATTGATATAAACGTTGAACAGGGTGGGAGACAGGTTACAGCCCTGATGCACCCCTCTCCCCTGTCTGAAGAACTCTGTTCTTTGGTTTCTAATTTTAACACAGCACTGGTTCTTTGAATATTTGGATTTGATGAGGTCGTAGTTTTTACCACCAATCCCACACTGTAAGAGCTGTAAAAACAACCCATTGTGCCAAATGGTATCAAAAGCTTTCTCCAGATCTACAAAGCATGCAAATCCCTTCCCTTTGTGTTTTTGGTGAACATGGTGCTGGTTGAGTGTATGGAGAGTGTAGATGTGGTCGGATGTTTGGTGGTTGGGTAAAAAGCCGATCTGGCTTTGAGACAGGATCTGATGGTCGGTGAGATATGTGACTAATCTGGAGTTCAGGATGCTGCAGAAGAGTTTACCCAGGTTACTGTTGACACAAATGCCTCTGTAGTTGCTCTGGGATTGTACTTATCTCCATTTTAAACAGAGGAGAAATGAGACCTTTATTCCCAATGCTAGGGTAATATCCAGCTGTCAACACCGGGTTAAAAAGTTTTTGGATGGCAAGTTGGAAATTTAGATTGCTGTGTTTCAGCATCTCAGAGTTGATACTGTCTATACCACACGCTTTCCTGTTTTTAAGGGTCTTCAAGGAACACTACACCCAAACAACGATTTTGGCGTACTTCCGCAGTGCACGTCTACGTGCGCTCCCTGCACTATGTAATCCGTCTGGATTGGTCTGCCGCGGCTTACGTAGTGCAGGGAGCGCCAGCTGGTCACTGCAGAAGCTCGATATAGCACTGTTTAGGCTCGAAAAATGTACTAAATGACCTCGTTTGAATTAATTATGGACGTTACCCGCTCAGGACACTTGGATTACAGCGGACGAGCAGTATGGAGGAAAATAGGCACGTTTTTGTGGACTTTTATGGACCTTTTTCTTCGGGCTCCGTCGTCCCCTGTTAGATGGACGTTCGTTGACAGCGAAAATCCCCCCGGACCCCTGACTGCATTTGAGACATCAAAAAAGTGCTCCAGAGTGTTGCTCAGCATGAGGGTGAGTAGAAAATGAGGCCAAATTGTTGTTTGGGTGTAGTGTTCCTTTCAGTTTGAGCTGTATCTCTGTATGACAGTGATGGGGTAGTCAAGGGCGCATTGGTTATCCTTCACTGTTTTTTCCAGTTCTCCCAGTTTGTCTATCATTAAAACTTGTTCAGGATTCAGACCATCTCACTCTGGATTTTTATAGAGGTCCTCAAAGTAATCTTTCCAGATAATTTCATTTTGGATTTGGGTTGGTCTCTGTATGTGGCTTCCTGTTGATGTTTTTCCATAATTTCCAAAGGTGTTTTCATTTATCGCTTTTTCAATTTTGTTGAGTTTTTCTTCTAAATAATGTGTTTTTTCATATGAATACGTTTTTTGTATCCTTTCAGAGCCTGCAGATACTCAAGCCGTCCCACTGAGTCATTTGGACTTCTATGTTTTTGTTGGACAGTTTTCTCAGGTTTTGTCTGGATATAGCACATTCTCTATCAAACCATGGCTCTTTTTGTTTTGAGTTGGATTGTTTAATTTGGAAGATTTTTAATTTAAATTCTTCTGCTAATTGAGTAAATATTTGGTTTAAGTTGTGTGTGGCCAAATTGATGTTGTCCTTGTCGGGCTGATACTGGGTGTTGAGGAAAGTCTGTAGCATGTTGTGAATGTGAGCAGAGTGTAGTGCAGCGGTGTAGCAGCATTGCTCTCTTCTGTCCATCTGTATCTCCTGGGCAGAGGAAATAGCCTTGGCTCAGGGTTTAGGTTCACAGTGGGTGATAATGACTTTTTTAGAAATAAAGTTATTTGGCTGTGATCTGAAAAAGGCTGTTGTGGTGACAGTCACTATAAATGCATTTACATACTGTGGGTCAATATTAGTGATGACATAATCTACAACACTGCTACCTAACACAGAGCAGTATGTGAGCCTGCCCAGAGAGCCTCCCTCTCTATCTCTCTCGATCTTATACTATACATTTTACTGGAAAATATGATTGTTCTTTTTTCATTAAATTTGTTTGGCATACCACTTGGCCTATTTGAAGTTGTAGTTTTCTGACAAAAACATGCTGTACATTTGCAAACATCCAAAACAATTAGAGTTAATATATTTCTAATTTCTATTTGCTTAATAATAGGCTATTTCTTAATAACAATACTATAATAATAATAATAATAGTTTAGTAATATTGCACCTTGAAGAACATTTGTTTACATAGACTGAGACCATAAGGACCTGAGATAAGAAGGAAGTGAAAGAAAGATGGAAACGGTAAGAAATAAAAACAACACAAATAAAGTGGATAAATAGATGAAGTAAAATGCAAAAAAATCATATAAAAAAATAATAATGGTGAGTAAGTATAGACACATCACTATAAAACAGTAATTTAATGTAAAAGAGACGAAAACTGAAGTAGACCAAAATAAAACAGTAAAAAAATTTATAACATATAAAAACGGTTTAAAGGCAAAGTCTATAAGAAGACAATACTAACACAATAAGAAGATAAAAAAAAAAAAAAGATAAAAGAAGATAAATATAATAGATACGATAATAAAGTAGTCTATTTTTATACCTTTTAAATTGTAGATATAATAACTGTCTGTAATTGGTATCGTGAAGATACAGCCAACATCCTATTCTTGATTATTATTATTATTTAATGACAATGGACTACAATAAACCTTTCACTTCGACGTTGTTGATTACGGGCTGTATGGAATAACAGTGGGTTCATTCAAAGGTAGAACATAAATATAACTGACCTCCGGAGTCAATTTCAATTTGTAATTTTAATAATATTTGAGTGCATTGTACATTGTAAATGTTTTTGTTAGAGAGGAGAGCATCTATCCATTTGTAGTTTCTATGTTTTAATTGAAAAGTGTCTTCGGAAACATGTGAATCGTACCCGCTTCAGCCATGGCAAATCATGGTTAGTGTTACTATATATATAGCTGCAGTACCTCGACAAACCAACAATTCCCTTGGCACTGTACAAGACAGATTTGTTACAGCCCCCCTGGTGGATTTCTTGGTTAACAGCAAATGTCAACAGAAATGACACTTGGAACTGTGTGAGCAGTGAGGCTAACATTTGAAAAGGACATAAACATGTTTTTATGTATAAACGGGCCACAACAGCATATTTTAGTGAGGAACAGTTGTGGAGCATGAAAAACAGCATTCAACTGTTGCAAAAATATAACCTTCATGTTTAAATGTACCCATGCAGTGATGAGAAGGGGCAGTTTTGTAATTTCCCCGTATTCCAGCTGATGTATGTGCCAAATTATCGACTGTAAGTATCTACAGAAATGTATATTATATCAACTGATTCGATACTTAACATTTTTCCTATAATCAGCTCAAACTGATAATACCGCGTCGCCCTAATAAACTGGATGACTCTCCATTCAGACAGTGTATCAACCTTTGCTCTTTCTTAAGGGTTTGACCCCATTAGGGCTGAACGATTGGAAAATCTGATTTTTTTCCCCAATATTGCGATTTACTCTGCAATTGTTTTAATGTTCCTCATCTTATGTATTCTTAAACAAACATAAGCAGTAGAACTTTTATAGTAAAACCAATATGACATTAAGTTCATCTAAGGATAAAAGATTTGAAAAAAAGTGGAGAAGTGAAGAACAGAAGCAAAATAGGTATGATATTGTAAAAACTGTGTAAAAATGGTATGAAAGCGGAAAAAGGTTTATAAATAGTTGCAAAAGAGGTATGAAATTGCAAAAAAAAAAAAAAAAAAATTCCAAAATATCCGAAAGTGGCTTAGGAAAATTGATTTTGGCAACAAATTGTGGAATTAAATTTGAAATTAAATTTCAAAAACAATGTAAAAAATTCCATAAATGGTTCTGATAGTGGCCAAAAAAGATGAATGGGGGCATAATAGGCATAAAGTTGTAAAAACAGGGTTAAAAAAAGGTAAAAATGGTCCAAAAGTGGGAAAAAAGTGTGTGAATGGAGGTAAAAAAATAGGCATAAAATTGCAAAAAACTACATCACAATGCCAAAATGTTCAACACATTTTGGGCTAAAAATATTGAACCTTCTGTGATTTGAAAATTGCATCAAGCCATACTGCGATTTAATCTAATTTGCAATTAATTGTTCAGCTCTAGACCCCATTAAGCACCAATGCTGCCTGTGCAGTGATCATTTTCTGCTTTGTTCTGGCAGAAACAGCTCTTCTCCTTGTATCTGGACTTTTTCGTCACAGCCAAACTCTCTGTCTGATACTTGAATCTTTTGGTTCACCCTGGAATTATTCACAACAAGCTGTTGTAATTATTTTCACAGCTCGCCTGGACAGCTCTTCAAACCGGACGAGCCGTCTGCCGACACCTCTCCAGCGCCGTCACCCAAACCTCAGGGAGAAGCTCAGCCGTGTAATGGCCTGCCAGCACGCCTTACTGGACGCCACTTCCTGGGAAAGAGGGACACCGAATCTGACTGCAGGGTGTGCTCTCAGCGCAAGAGGAAGAGGCCAGAGGAAGAGAGGCAGGAGAGGAAGAAGCAGAGGACCGAGGAGGGTGGGACACCCGAGGGGCTAACAGATCATGTGACCAAGGAGACGGAGGAGAACACGCATGACGGTGACATTTGTGAGCAGAGGAGTGAGGCGTTGAAGACACAGACTTCTTTTTACTGTAAGACATGTTCAGGGGAGCCCAGCCTCTGTCCTGTGCCCTGTTTTGAACTCTTCCACACCAGACTGATCTACAAAACAGCCCCTGAACTGGAAACATAAGGTGAGCCCTCTGAATGACACGCACATGTAGTTCAGACAGCATTTATGTAGAATAGCATCATGTTGAGGTAGAAGAAACTCACCGTGCGTCCATGGTCCCATCTTATAGCCCTTTTTCCACTAGCACGCCTTGGCCCTACTCTACTCGGCTCTACTCGATTTGCAGCATGTTTCCACTAACCTGGTACCTCCTAAAACAAGCTAGTTTTAGTACCTACTCCGCTCTGGTTCCAAGCGAGTTGAGTCGATACTAAAAGATGACGTCACCGACTGCCGGCTACTGATTAGTCAGACAATGTCGTCATCGATGAGTCATGAGCGAGAAGACCTAGCATGCTAGCGTTAGCTATCGTTAGCTTACCCCTATACGTCTTTTCTTTGCAGCTCAATTGCTCTCGTCCTCGGCTTCACTCTGTTGTATAGCTTCCAAAACTCTCCTGTGCTTCTCAAGGGGTATTTCTTCTTGCCACCTGCAGCCTTCTTCTGCTTTCCTTTTTTACTCGGTTTGTGACAAAAAGCCACAGATTGTTGTGTCGCGCTCAAATTGACGTCACCGCAGCGCCACTCAGCGACACTGCACCTCATTGGGCAGGCGACTGGGGCTAATGGAAAAGCAGCACAAGGCGAGTAGAGTAGAGCCGGGTAGAGTCGAGTAGAGTAGAGTAGGGCTAATGGAAAAGGGCCAATAGTACAGTATGTTCAGGAGGATATTATCATCAGTGCACTGTTGCTGACCTATTGGTGTTTATTTCTTTTCTGAGTTAATTTAGCTTGAAGAGAGGGTCGAGTGTGACCTCGAGTTTTCTCTCCACAGCCTCCTGACCCACTGAAACCAGGAGTGAAATCTTCAGAGATCCTCGACAACTACAGTGCCAGTTTTCACCTACACAGCTTCAGTGACCTTAAACCCCTAATGTGTGGTTCTCCCCTTAACTTGAACCTGAAATGTTACAAAGGCCATACACACAGACGTGGTGAGGATGAGGCTGGCCACATTAAGGAGTCTTTTGATATTTCCTTCTATAACGAGCTAAAGAAAACAGTATTTATGATCAGGGCTTCCTGAAGACATGGTGTTTCGTTAGAGTGGGTTTGTTTCAGAGCAGAGGCGGACTTTTCAAAGCAGCATCTGGAACAAACATGAGCAACACAATCATTAGGGCTAAATGAATACCCCTGGAAGCCTTTTGATGCTTGATTTGAGTTTGAGCTACATAGAAGTGCATGTTTTTTAGTATACAAGGGGGCACAGCTGCAGCTTGTCTCTAGTCATTCCAAATAAAGCAAACCAGACTGTTATCGAGTCTGTAATTGACCAACATAACTACATCAGTGGATATTGACAAGTGGTTGCCTGGTGGTCCTTCTCTGTCTTGCTGTCTTGCGTTCATTGTTGGTGGCTTTCACTCTTAAGGCCACTGTAGAGAGCTGGAGGCCAAAACAGTACATGTTCATGCTTCATGGGCATCACAGAAAAACACATAAATCAATGTAAACTAAAAGTTTAGCCAAACTTTCCCAGAACATCTCGATCACAGGCAGTGATGATGCAGAAATTTCCCTCTTGCATCACAGCTTAGATATTTACAAATATACAGACAGCATGGTGTGTTGTTAATGTACTTAGATCGATTATTCTGCTGTTTTGGAAGTGAAGGAGAATAAACTCTTCAACATTTAAACAGTGGGGAATGTCGCTATCATTAAGTGCCAGGATCACCGTTAGCTGTCACTTCCAGTCAGTGTTTTGTGACTCTTTTTATTAAAGGAAAACTAAAACCAAGGCTCTGGTGAGGTCTGTTCAGTGCTTCTGCCTTTGCTTCCAGTCACAGTGGAGCACCATGCAGCATTAATCCACTATTTACTCCTCTGAGATGGTACAGTGCAGCTCAGGGTTGATGTCTCAGCTGTTTGTGCTTCCAATAGAAGAAACAACTGGTTTAAAAGATTCAAATACAGCTGGTTTAATCACTTCTCTCAGCTTTACACTTTAAGGAGGGAAGTTTTTTTTCCATTAGAGAAGCTTCCTGTGGGTACAACCTCAGCAGACCAAAAAGTGGAGAACACCTAGTTCCCCTTTATATCTCTGCAGGGCCCACTGTGAAAGCCACAGCTTCACACAGGACTGAATGAGCCTAACGGAGCCTACCCTAATGCTAAGCTTCTGCAGAAAGTTTTGAAACCCCCACAAAGGTTTACTTAAAAACTGAGGAAACCTGCAGAATGATAGCATAGACAGGCACAGACAGGAGGAGTAAAGCACACTTTCTATTTTCTGTGACATGCTCTATTGCTGTGGGAAAACAGACCCGCTGGATTGAGGCAAACATGTTTCTCAAAATAGGCGTGGCCTACTGGTCTCAAGATTTTCAGCTCATGCTGGCAGTCTGAAAGCTCTGATGTGACAAGCATGCTCTCTAAAATGAAAACACGCTGCTGCTCATGCAAGCAAGGCTTTTTCATGTTATGTTACAAGTTTGGCACTCTTATCTTGAATAAGGGCTCAGTGATAAGGCCTAAATACAAAATCCCAGATTTTTGGTCTACAACACTTGATTGACTTGATTTTCCCTAAGAAAATAACTCAAGTTTTGCCTTTATGGTATATTTCCAAATCATTTCTCCTCTTAAAATGAAAGTTTTTTCATGGAATGTTGATTATGTAGTTAAAATGTAGGCAGGTTTGTCACAAACATTGAGGGCTGAGCTGTTTACACGGTACATTAACATGAAACTAGCTGATCAAAATTAATTTCATTTACAAAAGAAATTCAAGCCTATAACACTTGACAGGGCCTAGCATCATGAAAGCTGTACATCTGAAGTATTTTATATTTTCAAACATTGCAACGACTGTACATTGGAATAAGTCAAGAATAAAAACTTGATTCTTAATTATTAAATCTTCTGCAGAAAATAATTTGAATTAAGCAGTTTAATCGACATATTGTCCAGCCCGACTTATCGTCATTGTGAAGAAGGAGGTGATCTCAGCTCCCGCCCAGTCGACCCCACAGCTGTTCATATGCAGAGGGGAGGCCCAGCAGCTGATATAAACAGGGTGACGAGTTACCTCATCACACTGATGTGTTTTTAATTCCTTCATTACAGCCACCAGGCAACCAGGCCTCATGTTTTGGATCCAGCAGAGACTTTCTATGACGTGAAAATATCAACAGGTCAGCATCACTCACTGTTTAATCACAAGACTCGACGACATGCTCTGAGTCAAACGCTGGTTTAGTTTGTAGAGTTTGCTCGGCCCTTGTCAAAGTACTGCCCTGTGAACCTGAAATAATCCCAGGACATATGTTATTGGTGTTGTTTTTTCCTTCTGTTTAATCAGAGCGAAGCAACTGAGCTATAGGTGTGAAAACCGCCTAAAACAGTGACAGACGAAACCTCTAGGTGAAAGGCCATGTTTTTAGGGAGGCCCTGGTGATCCAGGCTGCACAGCAGATTCACACTGTTGTGTGTTCATCCACAGTTAAGGCTGTCTGTATTTAGGGAGTGATTTTAGTGATGAACAGAGCAGAAGGCTCAGACAGGAGTGGGATACTTCTTGAGTGCTTCACTGACCTCCACACGGTACTGTAATGGGGCATTTCTACAATGTGATATCGGCTCGTATCAACTCGACTCGGTTGTTTTCCACGATGGATTGGACCTCGAAACAGGCTCAGTGAGGGCCGCCAAGGCCATGTCCACATAAACGGAAACGTTTAAATCAAAAATTTTCTCTTTTAAGGTGTCATAGTTTCAGTCAATGTGTTCGTCCACAGGAAAACACTGAAAACACTGTAGTATACATGCCAGGCCTGTGAGTGGTGCTGTAACACTGCTGCAGAAAGACACCAAAGTCAGAGATGAAGACATGGAGGTCATTAGAAATGTGAACAAACTGTGGTGTCTGCTGTCCTGTGTCCTTTACTGGCTCACGGTGGTCGTAGAAGAGCAGAAGATTTTGCTGTTTCAGCCAAACGAAGCTCAGAAGCTTCTGCAGCACGAACACAACGTCCTACCACGGCATGTTTTCATGTGGTTTAAGCAAGACATGACTAAAACATGCGAATGGCCGGAGCCGATCTCCATGTGGACGGCCCTCAAATGGAGACGCTGCTGCTCGCTGACAGGACGGTATCATCACTACAGGACGGCTTGACTGACAGAGCTGAGTCGAGCTGTGATGCTGTATGACTCCCCAAACTCTCCTCATTATTTGAAAGGAAGTTGTTTTGCAGGCGTCTCTGGAGCAGAGCTTTTCTCCTTTATGTGACAAAGCTTGGTTTCCTCATTTTTTGATAAGAGGAGGATACAGTAGTTTTACACAGCCATGTGATGAACACCCTGCTTACAACTAAGAGGTCAGCTGTGTGTCCACCAACAGGATGGGTCAGCTCAGATCAGTACGGGATAGTCGGGGGGGGGCGCACACCCAAGCTGTGCCGTCCCACTTTTTAACACCGATCTGAAGGGGGTTGAGGGCACAGAACAGACTCCAGAGTGTGGAGCTAAAACTCTGCAGTTTGTTTGTTGGACACAACACTTGTCCATCACACACCTCCCCGTCCCTGGATTTAGATCAGCAGGAGCCAACATGGTACCTGGTAGGCTTTTTTATTTCAATATTTTGCTTTTTAAACTCCATAAACTTGCATCAGGGCTGGTCAGGGATCAAAGTTAACCTTGCTGCACTGGCATCACAGCTCTACAAAAGGTCACCTGTCTGAAAAGGAACATCACTCAAGTGTGGCTGCTGTACATCAGTAAATTAAACTAAATTATTAAAGGTGCTTGTAAGTATATAGTTCTCATATTATTTATTTCACTATGATTAATTAATCATTAGTGAATTTACGATTGTAATTGATTTTTTTCCCTCGAAAAAAGGTGACACAAAAATGACATGAATCAAGTTTTCCCTCTGTCATCAAAACACATTCCCAAACCAAACAGAATTTCCCTTTTAAAGTTAAAGTGTATGTCATAAAATGTTGATGATGTAGTTTGTTTAGATAAACACTGGAAGCTGAGCAACTTCCACAGCGTAACACTGAAACTCATACATCATAAGTCAGTATTGAAATGTTCAAACTTTGCATGAGCTTACAATTGGAGTAAGTCAAGAAAAAAATGACTTTTGATTTTTAGATCTGCTGCAAAACTTGATTCAAATTGATTAATTTAATTGATAAAGCTCCAGTTCTATTGATAGTCATTGTGAGGACTGATTAAAAGTAAACTCTGTGTCATATGAAGACTATTAAACTCATTATATTATTTTTTTTAGGTACACTCAATGTACAACTTTCTATTAGACACATTCACCAAGCAGTTGGCCCTCCTCTTCTTTTGGGTGGCTCTCAGGCTCAGACAGGCTGGTGTGGTCTTATTTAAAGTGATCTGTTCACCGCTGCAGCTGCAGAAACGATGCCCCACACAGAGCTGGACTGACCCCCGTCTCCTCCCGTCTCTCATCCCTGCCCTCAAGTGAGGGTACAGTGGACACAGGATCAGGGTTTAATACTCCTAACTGAACTGAGCTGAACCGAACCAGACCACGGTGAAACGCAGCTGTCCTGTACCTGTAACAGAACCAGCAGGTGTCCCCCACGCCGTGTGAAATTGAGCTGATGTGAGGGGCGATAGCACTGGTGGAAAAGCACCGTAACAAATACCTCATGAATGATTCTGTCCCAGTTTCTGAACTCGTCATTAAAGCTTCTCCCAATCATAGTGTATTATTTAGCATCTTTATTGTATAAATCCTTTGTTGCGTTCACTTGATTTGTGTGTAAATTAACTTTTTGTGCCAAATGATTTCTGGTGAAGTTTTTATACCTGAAGGCACGAGCGTGTGCTTCAAATATCTTTTTGTTACCAGCTGACATGTTTCATCCTGAGCCTGATCTGGTTAAGGACAGGCAGAGACACGACTAACACATCTTTCGGGCTGCCACGTGTTCATTTGTGTTTTAATGGTTGACAAACTGATGATGGATAAAACGGTTTGATGAGCCAGGCGAGGCTCAGCGAGGTTTCTGCTTGAAGGTTAAAAACAAGTATTCACATGCAGTTGTCATTACAACACTTTTTATTTGAATCTTACATAGGAAACATGGGTCAGGTATAAGAAAAAAAATGAAGATATTTTATCATGAGACACAAAGGAGAAGAAAGTCTGCATTAGTGGTGAAACCCAATGATGAGAAAAAGAGGCAAGAAGCCCATTCACACTTGCAACAACACCCTGAAATTATATGGATGAACTGTATGTGTGAACACAAACAGTCGAGGTTAAGAGTAACGTTATGACTGAATTATGGGGTATTTCACTGAGGCGAGTGAGGAGGGCTGATCACATCCTCCTGTGTGATCGGGACAAGACAAACTTGACACGACAGAGAAACAACCACTGAAGCGTATTTAATTTATAGAAGAGTAACACAATGTGTGTTTGAACATTGGAGGTGTTGCTTTAGTGAAACTTTATCAACATTCTGTTGATCATCTGCCCCAAAACCATCACCAGCTGGTGTCTCTGCTGCTTGTTGATATGAAGCTGAAACTCTGCAGCTTCATACACATTATGAGGCAGTGTTAATTTTGACACGACTTTTTAGTTAATTTAGTCTTTTGCCTATACTGTCTGTTTGTTTTAGTCATAATTTAGTCTCTTAATTGTTTTAGTTTAGTCTTGTTTTAGTTTATGAAACTTCAGTACATTTTAGTCGAAATCTGCTGTAAATGTAGACAAGAATAGACTTGTGAAATAAATAGTTCATCCACTATAATATTAGGAACATCGACTTCTGCGGCGTATATTCGGCGTGGTGTGCTGCCTGTTGGTGACCCTCCCGTCCTCCTCCGTCATTTTCCAGCAGGACAAAGACCCTGCAAGTGTGAACGACCACCTCAGTGAATTACCAGAGGATTATCCTGATATCAGGGTTGCATGTGTGAAAAGGGATAAAATGACCAGAAACAAAGTTTCAAGGACACATTTGAGAAACTGTCTCAAAATTGAATACCAATGTTATTGTCGACCTCTTGACTTTATTTTTGATATTTTGACTTTTTTTCTCAGTCATATTTCAGTATAACTCTAGGCCTGTTCTTTACATCTGGACATTTCTCAAAGTGATTCCTGATAATAAGAGAAATCTTTTCTCATTACTTTTCTAATACCTGACCCCTTACACTTCTGCTCTACAGCATAGGATTTTTAAAAATAAAACAAGTTCTGTCTCCATTAAAAGCCTCATACAGGGAATCTAAAATCAAACTTTCATCCTGACGTGGCAGAAAAATGCAGTGTGGCCCACTGCATACATGAAAAGAGACAAATGTGAAGGATTTGACCGAGACACAATAAATGGTTTCAAATGTAGTTATCAGTGTGTTGCATGAATATTACAGCTGAAGGGATGACGCCATTTTATTACATTTTTAAAAATAGTTTGAGCTGCACATACTGGCCTAATGTTTCCCATATAACGAAAGTAGAAAGATGGCTAAAATGGGCAGTTGTGCCTTTTCGTTTTACTTTTAAAAGTTTACTTTTAGATTCAAGTTTGGCAACTGGCGGCCTTGGGGCCACATGCAGCCCTTCTACTCCATAAATGTGGCCTGCCAGTTAATATCAAATATGAAACAAGATATATATACAAAAGTAAATGACAAAATCTGCAAAGAAAATATTAAAGACAGCTATATTCTCATGGAAAAGAAGCTGTTATTGTCTCTACAGGAAATTGATGTGTGTGCCACAGGTATGCCCGGTTACCTCTCCAGCACCAGCTGTGTTTTATACATTTTTTTTTTTTTTTATTGGAAGGGACTTTGTGTTTGTCAAGAAAAATGCTTGAATTTATGCCATCCTGTTTTCATTGCAGGAAGCGTGGCAAGTCACAGAGTTTGCGTACAAACATGGGCAAAACAAAAAGACCCTTTAAAGCAGGCCGTCCAAACTTTATGCACAGACGCACAGAAATGTACAGATGAAAATCCCACCTGATTCACTGGTTTAAAATCTCATTCATAAAAACTCGAAGCTTGAGACAGAGGAGATATTGAAGCAAAGAGGGCTGTCCATGCTGCTTTTATTGGTTTGTCTTCTTTCATGAGTCGAGCACAAGCTGTTAGTTTAATGTAGTTTTAATTATTTTATTTAGAACTTGCTGCAAAACAACTGAAAGTGGGCCACGGGCCATGGTTTGGTCACCCAGGCTTTAAAGGATAACTAAATTAAAATATGCCTGTTACCAAAAAGGTTCTCGGATTTACAGAATTATTCTTTTCCTGGGATCAGATCAAACAGAGGTTTTAGACCCTCTTATCCGTCACAGAGGAAAACAACAGCGGCATCAGTCGTCTTTTTTGCGCACACTGATAAACACAATTTAATCCATGCATTGAATCTCAAAAAGAAATATCTTGAAGTGGTCAAGTCATGTGGAAATTCTGTCTTATATGTATTGACGCACTTGTTGTTATAATTTTCCCACAATCCCGAACATTAATAAAATAGTTTTTATTCCTAATCTTGAAAAAAAAACTTGCTCTCTGACTCTGCATCACGTTGTTTTCTGATGGCTGCTGGTTGTAGAAACGGCAGTGCTGGTGTAAAATCACTGCGTCTGTACGTCCCTAATAAAAAGGACTATTCAGTGGCAGCAGATGGAGGCCTGTCGCTGCGCTGCCTCAACATGGAGACACAAATGTTAAACACTCCACCTGTTGTCTTCTGAGTGTCCCGCTGATCGCCTGCCTCTAATCAAAGACACTTGAGAGCATCACTGATGAATGTCCAGTCCTGAAGCCGCTGTCTCCTCATCATTAAACTTCTGTTCTGAATGTGTGTGTGAATATTCTTCATCTCGGCTGTGCCTCACTAACGCAGCCATCGTCTGAACCAAGGTCATCTTCATCTGTTTACTTTTACCCTTTTGTCCAAATGTCTAAAGTTTCTGCTGTATTCACTTATTTTTATGTTCCCTTGTTTTTAGGATAACACTGATATGGACCATATTTGGAGAATTTTTGTTGGGTTGTTTTGTTGGTTTTGTTTTGTTTTTATGACTCTTGTCATAATCTAAAAATGATACTGTGTGTTTTTGTCGATGCAAAAAAAGAAAATGCCAATAAATTTTATGTGAGGGCAAAAGCTGGTGTTGATGTTTGTTTTTCTCTTGTTATCCAACACTTACGTCTAATCACGATTAAAGTAGTGCTTCTATTAAGTCAGAACACAAAATGAATTTGAAAGGGTTTCAGAAAAGGGTAAAGTTTTGTGTTAAGTAGAGATCGAACAGGCAAAGGCAGAGACGCCAAATGGAGTGCTTAAGCCTCACATTTTTAGACCAAATTGTCCAACAGCTAAAACAACAGCTAAAAGATTTCAACGCACAAATCACTGACTCGTGCACACCTCAGTAACAGCCTGAATTTTGATTGTCATAGAACTATGCTGATAGAATCTGTCTCAGACTCAGCACATGTGTCCAAACTATTTCCCACGGCCCACATAAGAAGTTGAGCTGATAAAGAACACAATTGCAGCACAATTAGACCTCATTGAGGTCTGATGTGTGCATGTTATCAGCTAATGGTTTAGTTCTGACAGCAGCTGTGCACAACAGCTGTTGGGTCGTGGATGTTGCAGGTTCAAGTCCAGCTCTGGGTGACACATGGTGATGTGTCCTTGGGCAAGACACTTAACCCAAAATTCTGTCCACTGCTGCGTGTAAATGTGCATGAAAGTGTGAATGTGTTGGAGATACTGATGGATAACTAACATAGAAACTCTAAACCATCAATGAGTGAATGTGAGAGCGAATGGGTGTGAATGGGTAAACGTGACCTGCAGTGTAAAAGCAGCTTTGAGTAGTCAAAGACTGCGGTCGAATAGTCGCCTCCTAAGCCCTTTCCTATCTACTTTTCCTTAATCCTCATGGAAAACGTCATGAGGTTAAGGAAAGGAGAAAGGAGAGTTCAGAAGGACTTAGGAAAGGAAAACTGCAGAGAGAATCCGACTACACTTTCACTACGCTACGTCATCATGTGACGGTGGATGTTAGTGCTGCTGTGAAACTACAATTTTCCAAAGGTGGACTACAAAAGACGCATCATAGAAGAGCTCATGTATCCTGACAATGTTGTTCCTATCAGACATTGAGCATAATAACCTGGTAAAAATGACGTCTGTATAACCGATGTTGAAGTAAGTATTTAAATAAATCTGTCCTCTCATTATCAACATGAACACCAATCAGTGCATGAACATAAATGGGAAGTGAATGAAAGAAAAGCAGAAACTGTTTAGCCCACAGTCTAATGGTGTACACAACATTATTATTGAACCAAGCTTAAAATATAATCAACATCAAATGTCTCATATCCTGCTCTCTTCAGAGAATCAGACTGCTGGAAAGTTAAGGCAGGTTTTGGTAAACTTTAGAAAGGATGAACAGCAGAGGGAACTCACATGGTCTGTGGGATTTGTTCATCATTGTTCTGTTTAATTCCAAATCAGTCGGATAACGCACTGTTTATAAAAGCTGTTGCCGCGGAGAATTGTGGGACAGAATAATCTCCTCTCATTTTGTAAAGGATGGTCCTATCCTATACTAAAGGAGATAATAAAGGAAGCATTGAACCACCTTTCCTAAGCATTTAAACTATTCGAACAGCTCTAATCACGATTTACTTTCTGTTCATTTCAATCTGTTAGGAACCTTCCTAAGCAAAAAGGACTATTTGACCGCAGCCAAAGGCTAGATCAGTGCTGTAAAACTGCCATTTACCATTTACCAAGTTAGCTATGAAGCTAATGTACATCTGTAGTCCTGGTGGATCAGCTTCAAGCATAATGAGACATCATCATCCATTTCTGCTGCATAGAGGGCCAATCCAGGGCCCCTGGAACTGTCCCTTTTCTGTAAGGCGTGATGTCGTCTGATCCGTTTAAGAACTCTGTCACATTAAAGGTAGGTCACAGTGAAAAAATTTTGGACCCCCGGTTTAGAGTCTCAAACCTGCAACACCTCATGATTGTCACCCTGCCAGAAAGAATTAAGGCAGACGTGACGGTGACCTGGTGAGTGGTTCAGGGTGTACCCCGCCTCTCGCCCTGGGACAAGCTCCTGACCCCAAGGATAAGCAGCATAGATCACTTCACTTCGTTTTATTTATTTATTTCAATCAATCAATCAAACTTTATTTATTAGGCACCTTTCATACTTAAAAGCAACACAAAGTGCCTCACAGAGGCTAAAAACAACACAAAAACAGAACCCCCCCTCAAATACAGAGACATATCCAGACACTCACACACAGACATCAACATACGCACACACACACATACCCACACACATTCATACAAGCTGTCATAAAAGAGAGAGACATGGCTGTGCACCGAGGACTGAAGCAAGGAATAAGCTACCTTTGGGGGCCATCAACACTGAAGAGGGCTCCTGACCCATGAGTAGTGCAGATGGAGGCTTCCCCACCCCGTGCAGACACCAGGCCCCACACCACAGTGCAGGGGCCTCCAACAGTGGCCCCAGAAGTGGACCAGGAGCAGCTCCCAGCGAGGAGAGCCCCCATGAGGAAGCACTGGAGCTAAAAACCATCATACTAAAACGATAATAAAAATAAAAGAAAAAGGGGACATAAAGAAGAGAGATAAAATAATATAAAAAGGATAGCTGAAAAAATGTAAAAAATTGAGAATTAAATTTAAGAAGTTTGACTACATGAATAAATAAGTTATGAAGTAGTTGAAGAATAAATAATAAAGGAATAAATAAATGCACTGAACATCAGTGTATGCTGTTCTCAAATGCGCTGCAGCAGTTGTTTGTGCACAGTCTGCACAGCAGAGGAGAGAGGAAGCATCCTTGAGGGCAGATTATGAATGGATGGATGTTTTTTTATATACAGTGCACAGCATAAATGAGAACAGAAGTAAGGCATTAATCAATATCTAAATAAAAAGGACAGGTACCAATGTTTTAACAAAACTGAGTTAACATATGTTTTACTATAAGATTAAAATAAGGCTAACATGATGACTAAATGTATTCCTTTGTTTGGGTGAATTTATTTTTGCATCCTGATCTTGCTACCCATGAGCACGTGTGGCGACTGTTGTGATGCTGCGTTCCAGTAACCTTGGAACTGGGAGTGACATCATCTCCGACTTATCAGCGTTTCAGTTGAAGTCGAAAAAAAACATGCCGATCTACCAGGCTATTGTTAGCTGTTGTTAGCACGCCCTGCGTTGTTGTTCACAAATATCACATGAAGAATGTGATTATCACTATGGCAGCATTTTTGTAAATATAAGTCTAACAATACTATGTATACAGCTGATCTAGAGCGACACACCCCAGTCAGAAGTGCAAATAAATGGATTATTACAGGAGCTAAATAACTGTTCACACTGGGGGCATCCATCTTCCATTGTCAACTCGGGGGTGGTGAGGTTTCACCGAGTTCCCAGTAGGAAATTCAGACTTCGGGGGACGTTCCAGTTGCAGTTTCCTACTTGTAACTCGGAAATTCCTACTTCTGACTACAACTGGAACGCACCAAAAGACGAGACCCAAGCCAAAGCGTGTGTTTGTTGTAATGCAGCTTGGACCTTCCTCAGAACTCTGCATTTCTTTACAACTTCTTTTTTCAAAAACTTACAGGATGCAAAGTGACGAGGTAATGTATCTCTTTCTAGTTACGTAGCGGTAGTTTTTGATGTGGGACAACAAGCAATTTTTGGAAAACTTAGTATCGTAGTTTTGTAGCCGGCTATATATCTCTACTTACAGCCCGGTGCTCTAAGACGTGTCAGAATAATATAAATTTGCTCTAGTTTTAATTGTCTTGTTCCCGAAGTTGAGTATCCAGGCCAGTCCAGCCCTGTCCGACCCGACCGTGAAGCTAAGGAATAGCATTTATAGATAACCTATTTTGATGCTATAAAACTCATCTTAAAGTGTGTATTCGATCAGGCATATATCTAAAAGTCAGACTTTTTTGTAATTATTTAGAAACTCCTCACAGTCCCTTTAAATTGAGAAAAAAAATGTGTGTGCAAATCATGTTTGCAATCACAGGCCCACAGCTGGGGGAGTAGTTTGTGGTCAAGTAAGCCATAGGAAATGTTGATTTTGGGGTGTAGGTCTACTCATTAATGCTGAGCACTGTGTTTATTAAAATAATACTTTGACCTAATTTCTACCTGAAGTTCAGATTCTAGAAGGATTCACACATGAACACTAAATTTTTTCTCTCAGGTTATCCCATGGAAGTGCAGGACTGTAATCTCCCCTCAGTATTGTCTTTTTATTCTGCATGCTTACAAAAGTGTCTCTACACGTCATTGGACCAGGTCAAATTATTAAAAAAATGTTTACACACCAGGTACTTTGGAAGAGTAGTCTGAGTTCAAGACGGCGCTCCATACTCGGCATGGTTTGTCTAAACATATGTACACGGATTTATTTTTCTGGTCTTAAGGAGCTGATTAGATTCTCTGAAGTCTCTTTCATTCCAGCCGTGGAGCACAGGGGGCGGCAGACTCAGTCTGTTCTGGTGTCTCATTTTAAAGGAGTGGCTCGTTTTTAGGTCAAACAGAAGTTTTTAGAGGTGGTGTCAGTCTCTGGATTAACGTGGCTGCTTCAGAGTGAAAATACAGCCGCTCTTCACAGGGAGATGAGGAAGTACAATCAGATCAGATCTCTCTGCTGGACTGACATTTACATATCAGTTTTGCATCACTGATACGATCAAAATCACCCAGTGAGATACTCAAAGCAAATAAAAGATATACACATGTGACACATTTAAAACTCAAAGCTGCAGCCCCACTACACCTCCCTGACTGCGCTGCACCCTGACACTAACTGGGTTTGTTTAATTAAGGAGTTTTTTTTAGATAAAACTTCAGTTTTTATAATGTTTATATACTCATAAGTCATCCATTGGTTAAGTTTCATGGATAAGAAGTGCATATTTGATAAGAAAAGCAGGTCACTCACAACTCTCAAGGGTGCAGGAGACAATGTCACTTTAGGATTACTTTTCTATTTAATATGTTAAAAAATGTCATGAAAAGAAGACAAATCACTGACATGTATTTAGACCATATCAGTGCTAATTTTGTTGACTAATTATTTTAGTAATATTTTTTAGTAGCAACCTTTTTCACCTGACAAAAACTACACAGTAACTAATAAAAACAAGCACACAGAAAAAAAGTCAAACTAAATTAACTGACATTCCCAATCACAGCTACTTTGGTTGTGTTAAAGGTTGGATGAGTTCAGAGGGACATCCAATCACAGCTGCCTTAGCTTGATGGTGGTGGGATAAGTCGTGGAGCGATCCAATCAGAGATGCTCTCTTTATGAATTGATATATTCATGTAGAGCAGGTTCACTGTTTGTTGTCAGTTCTGGTATTGTAACTGAGATGCTCTGCCAGGTAGCCTAAATAAAGGAGACTGCATTTACACAAAGGAACATTTGTTTCTGTTCATTTAGACATTCAGACTTTACTAACATTTAATAAAGGGTTATAATTAGGGCTGTCACTTTAGTGCATTAATTAGATTAATTAATTACACCACAAATTAATGTGTTATAAAAATTAATCACAGATTAATGATAGCACACAAACATTTTAATATTGTCCAGCTGGAGGACCCGTACATGGCAGTGGCACGTCACTTCACACATGCGTCTCTAGTCAAACCAAACAAAGCCCAGGTGACAACAGGAATGGCATATGTAAGACTTAGTCGTATTTTATTTTTGAATGTATTTATCCATATTTGTACTACATTCTTTAATAATGCATCAGGCCTAATTGTTTTGCTGGATGTCCTCGACCTTTTTCTTATTTTGAATTTGATTTATGAAACACACTTAAAGTGTAATTTGAGTTGTCTGATTGAGCTTAGAATTTTCTGGACAAGTTGCCCTGACTTTGGTTTTATTTAGTCACCAATAAAAATGTGGATTTACAAATCTTCACTTCTTAGTGTTTTCATTTGATTAGTCGTGCACTACAATTTTATAATATCCTAGATTTCAAATTCTTTATTTGGGTACTTTAAGCAGATATGAGATTAAAATGCGATAAATTAGATTAATTAATTTAAAATCCGGTAATTAATTAGATGATTTTTTTTAATCATCTCACAGCACTAATTATTAGATGTTTGATTTTATCCAAGTGTAAAACATGACTCCAGAAATTTAACAATTCATTAACAATGACTTAAACTTAACACTTTGGATGACTAAATCATGACTAAAACTAAAAGGTATTTAAGCAAAAAACTAAAACTAAATGAAAAAGTGCTGTGAACACTTCCTCTGATCTTTACAGATGCTAGGTAGTCAAAGACTCTTTCAGGCTGTGTCCCGTCAGGTATTGTCTGTAATGTCTTTGGCTCCAGCCCATAAAGGTTTTGGGTTTTGTTAGGTTTGAGAACCAGTTTCAGATTATACAGAGCACATTGTGTTTGATCAAAGTCCTGCTGGAGGATCTCGGTGTCTGAATGAGCTGTGTTTGTAAAGCTGCATGATACAGTCAGATCTGCCTGTGCAGGGTTCTGCCCTCCCCAAACACTTTCTGTGGGACCGAAGGATCAGCGAATGAACTGAACGGTTCACCTGGTGAGTCTGGTTTAGTCCTCTTTGTGACTCTGGTCAAGGAAAACAGGGGGAGCTATGAAAACACACTTTAACATAGGATGCCATGTTGAATATTCTAAAGGACTGTGGCATATAGGTGGCAGCATCAAGTGCTCTCATTGGGTCAATGTGGGCTTATCAAAAGCAAAACTTTAGTAAAAATAGACCCCAGTCAGCACCGGGGCCTGGGTCTGTCAAAGGGGGTGATGCTGTTTTTTATTTATTTATTTATTTATTTATTTATTTATTTCGGTCACGTCAGCACACTTATACAGCATCACACATTGTCAATAGTTGATCACATTGTACATGTCCGAAAGGGAAGACGGGAGAAGCAAAGCTTATCTAGTCCCGTCCCCATTTTCTCAATATTTACTCTCCTCTTCTCCACATATCATCAAATAATTATACATTTTTATCTGTCTTTTAGTGTCCATATTTGACCTATTATGATCAATCCTTTGTTCCACGTAAGGCAGAGTCCAATCCTTTGTTCCACAGAAGGCATAATTCATGACTGTCTTCTTTTGTTGTTGTTGTTAGTCCCGGTTAGTGATGTTGGGGTGGTGTGTCCGTGTTGCTTTTGTTTTTCAGATTTCGAACATTTGTTAAACGTGTGACTCGTCGTCACTCTCCTCTTCACCCAGGCGTGCTCCTGCACTGTTCTGCTGCCTCACTTGACCTACACCATCAGTTCATTCATTATCATTGTTTTAGGTCATTGTTTTGGTACATTTCGTTTTTCCTGCTGTCTTACAGACCAAACAACATTCATTATCATTGTTTTGGTACATTTCGTCTTTCCTGCTGTCTTACAGACCAAACAACCCACATGTTTTGTTTCACGATTTTACACCCTTAAGTATTGTCATATGTCATTTAATCATATATCATATACAGACAAGGTTATATCCTTCTAATTCAAAGTTCATACCTTTCTCTTTGTTAATCCATGTTTCTGTTATTGCAATAATGTCAAAAGGGTTCTTAAAGTCCATTAGGTATTCCTTTATTTGATCGAAATTGGTGTAGAGGCTCCTGCTGTTAAAATGAATAATTTTCAGCTTGTTGTCCCAGTTAATTCTTGTATTATAATCATGTTCCATGTAGTAGTTGCAATTAATCGATTTGTTGCCATAAAAACAGTTATTCAGGTCGATGTTCATGTTTGGGTTATTGCAGTCCGAACAGTTCTGGTCAACATTTTGAATTTTTATTAAATCCCGATGCCCATGGTTTGTAATCCAGTCAGTTAAATCCAAATGTCCATGTTCCAATTTACAGTTCATTAGCTCCTTTTCCTCAGATTGTGTTGAGGTTTTGAAGCTTTTGTTATCCATTTAGTCGTTAAATTTGTCCAGATCCTCCATGCTCTTGACCAGCACCGTCTTCATTTGTTAACCCTGTTGACCCTTGGTTCTCTGTATGACTGTCTGCTGCCAAAACAGCTGATATTTAGAACCATTTGACCAACACTTTCAGTATATTTAAGAGAGTGAACACATTTTTGGTGAGGATACATTTTGAAAATGTGATTTTAGAAAAAAATAAAATGCCAAAAATATGCTGTCGCCAAAATTATTACCCTTGTGTTCTGTTTTGGCTGATTACAAGCCACAAAATTAAGCTGCTGTAAAAACATATCAGAAATATTTTTTTGCGAATTTGTTTGCCCAGATCTCTTCATCAAGCTCAGCCCTGATTAAAATGTATTTATTTTAATTTTTAAATTATCTGCTTTAATCCTTTAAATGCCAATTTCAAAGATCATTTCAATAATTTGGTGAAAAACACACAAATGATCAATCTTCAATGTAAGAAATGATCAGAGGCTAAAAACTTTTCATGTGGTATCACGATCTTGGATATGTCCAAGTAAAAAAAATTAGGTTTAGTGCATTGTTACTTTTTTGTGTGGCATCAGATTAAAATTTTTACTCCCCACTGTCTCCCATTATAATCACATTTTTTCAATGCAGCCATGACACTGCATACTTAGATTTTTTCTAGATATTTTAATTCTTGTGTACTTTTTAATGAACTGTCTTAGGTAGCTCTGGTCTTCTTTAAATTTCTTTTTGTACATTTTGAATCCATAAAAGCCTCCCATGGACTGGTGTTGAAAATTAGCATTGTGCTATAAACACTTACAGCAGTGCATTTAGGCCCTGTGTATATTTAAATAGCACAGCATCAATGTTACTGTGTGTCCGTGTCAAATAAACAATAAATAAATATGTATTCTTCAGTTGTAGTTAACCCCATTTTTTTCAGTGTGATTTTTATCTCATCAAATCAGTGATGTCTTTTATGACAATGGCATTTCAAAGGTTTAAATCTATAATTAAAAAACTAAAATAAAATAAAATAAAATAAAATAATAATAATTATTATTATTATTATAAATAAATAAATAAATAAATAAATAAATAAACAAATAATTCAATAGTTTTGATCAGGGCTGAGCTTGGTTAAGAAATTTGAGTAAAAAGTTTTTTTTTTAAATATTTATCTGTTATGTTTTTACATCAGCTAAAGTTATGGCTTATGAACAGCCAAAACAGGACGAAAGGATGTGTTTGAATTCAGGACCCACAGATCTTAAACCCATGTGGTAGAGTCTGTACGGACATGGTGGGCAGCCTGGCTCTGGGTTCACTAGGGGCCAACCACACTGAAACGAATTCAGGCATATTTAAACAAGTTTCTAAATGTACAGGCCTTTTGTCCACATGGAAACGACATTCAGGTGCCCGAAAAAATACACATTTTTAAAAAACTTAGAGTTGATTATTTGGAAAATGTCAACTGAGCTTTTCCATGTGGACGGAGAATATGAACAGTTTCAGACCCAATGAGACACTTTACTGAGCTCTGCTTTTATTTATGACACATTAATCTTTTTATAAAAATATTCATTCCAGTGGTTAAAGTGTGGTGTTGGTCAGGAGGAAGGATTAGGTGTGTTTCATGATAGTGACTCATTGAAATCTTTGATCTTTGACATTTGACAAAAGTTGGACCAGTTATTCATCAAGATAAAAATTTAGTTCACAAGTAAAGAATATTTTTCCAAACAGGGAGACACAGAGCAACAACCCACTCAGGGATAAGACAGGACGTGGGTGTCTTGTGTTTTTAAATTAAATTCATTTTTGATGGCTTTATGTTTTTACAGTATCATGTTCTTACTGGAATTTCCCCCTGTGGGACTAGTAAAGGTGTATCTTATCTTATCTTAAAACAACTAAATTGGCTTCCCTGTGAGCTTTGGTACAGAGTTTTGGTTTGCACTCTCTGTGGCTTGTCAGATGATTTGGTCTGAATGAAGTAAGTGGATCACATCCAGCCTTCCTCTGCACCTCGGGCTCATGAGCACATTCAGACACACCCAGACACAGCCAGGTCGTCTGCTCTCATTTTCAATGAGGACAGAGTTTGCATGAAGCTCATCGGAGAGGGGCAGAGCAAGTCCGACCGGTTTGAGGGGAGATTTTTTACTGTCTGATTCAAATGTTTAAACTCGTGCCATGATGTTACTGCTGCAGTGGGAAAGTTTTTGTTCTGTACCAGTGCTTTTTCTGATACTTGAATGTTTTCTTTGAGGTGGTTTGCACTTGGTTGAGTCTGTCACGTCATCAGAGTAAAAGGACAAAATAAAACTGATCACAGTTTTCCATCAGTCAGTACTGTCAAAACACCACAATCCAAGAATCAGACTAATCTAACCCTTAAACTATATTTTTAGGCTGTAAAATAATAATTTAATATTCAATATCATGTGGACCAATTTCACAAACATTGTTGAGTGTAAGAAATACATTTGTAAATGAGAAAAGCAGTCAAAGAGAAAAGACCTCTGCCAGGCAGTGATTTTTCTGTAAAAAGATTCTCCAGACCCAGAACTGAACCAGGATCTGGACCAAACTCAGCACACACGTGGAGGTTCTTATCCTGTATGAACACAAGTTTTGGAAACATCACTTAATGTTTTGATTTTCTATGAACTATTTAATGTCGTCAATGGGATTTCCCATTATAAGTTCAATGTTTTTTCTGACGACCCCATGGACCCCATAATATCCTGTAAAATATGAAGTGAATCTGTTAAAACCTGGGAGGCATATTATTTTTTAAAATTCTACTTTGTTAACTTATAGATTTTTTTTTTGATATTTTGGGAATTTTTTTTGCATCCAGACAAATTTATGTATCGCCACTGAAACCTGACCATTTAAAGATGCTATGAGGAGTTTCTGAGTAATTACAAAAAAGTCTCACTTTTAGATATATGCCTGATGGAAATACACACTTTAAGATGAGTTTTTATAGCATCAAAATAGGTTATCTATAAATGCTATTCCTTAGCTTCGCGGTCGGGTCGGACAGGGCTGGACTGGCCTGGATACTCAACTTCAGGAACAAGACAATTAAAACTAGAGCAAATTTATATTAATCAGACACGCCGTCTTAGAGCACGGGCTGTAAGTAGCCATATATAACCAGCTACAAAACTACAATACTAAGTTTTCCAAAAATTGCTTGTTGTCACACGTCAAAAACTACCGCTACGTACCGTGGGTCACATCTTTTGGTGCGTTCCAGTTGTAGTCAGAAGTAGGAATTTCCCAGTTCTGAGTAGGAAACTGCAACTGGAACGTCCCCCAAAGTTGGAATTTCCTACTGGGAACTCGGTGAAACCTCACCACCCCCGAGTTGACAATCAAAGATGGATGCCCCCAGTGTGAACAGTTATTTAGCTCCTGTAATAATCCATTTATTTGCACTTCTGACTGGGGTGTGTCGCTCTAGATCAGCTGTATACATAGTATTGTTAGACATATTTACAAAAATGCTGCCATAGTGATAATCACATTCTTCATACAACAGCGCAGGGCGTGCTAACAACAGCTAACAATAGCCTGGTAGATCGGCATGTTTTTTTCTGACTTTAAATTAAACGCCGATAAGTCGGAGATGATGTCACTCCCAGTTCCGAGGTTACTGGAACGCAGCATTACGACAGTCGCTGCACGTGCTCATGGGTAGCAGTCTTTATGTCACCGGTAATAGATTCTCCTCATAGCACCTTTAAGTTGGGCCATTACCAACATCTCCTGAAAATATGAGCAAAATCCACCCAGTAGTTTTGTGTAATTATGATAACAAACAGACAAACATACACTGGCTACAACACAACCTCCTTGGCGGAGGTAGTAAGTCCCACATACTGTGCATGTTTGGCATCAGGGCTGGAGGATCATGTTTTGAAATTATTATTATGCTTTCAAAAAAGAAGTTGTAGTAAGTACTTGCTTTGTAGTGACATTTATTTATATTTATATTTCGCTCCTTTTGTTCTGGCACGTATTATTATTAGGATACTGATTTTTTTTCCATTTTACCTACTTATTTGGTATTAACTTTTAATGTATTATTTATTTATATTTATTTATTTACTGTTTTCTGACTGCGTGTGCTTGCATGGGTTGTTCTGAGTTTGTTAAAAACTCAATAAAAACAGTATAAAAAGAGGCGTAGACAGTATTATTTATGTTGATATAGTTGTTGATTCACTAAAATAACATTAAGAGAGCCACCACTACAGGAGGAAAAGTAAACAAATGTGACTAATATTTCCAAATCTCACAGAAACGCCACAAACAATCCAACTTGAAGCTACCTTTACCTCTGCTTTAAAATTACTCATCTGGAAAAAATGCTTATTTAAGTGTACACACAAATCACATCACCACATCAGTGATCATGTTCTCTGTAGGATAAAACTCCAGTAGTTTTCATGCCTTTTGCAGTTTCCATTATGAAACAGTTCTGATATCAACGTGCCTGCACATTTGCCTGATTATTGTTTTTTTAGGACCTTGATTGTCTTCATGCACCTAAGTTTGTGCCTGTTGGTATTTGTCTGAACCTGTGAGCAGCTGTTTCAGGTCAATAAAGATACTCTCCCTCAAAGTGGGCCACCTCCTGATGGATAGTCAGCATCACTCTTAAAACTGGCTTTTCTGTGTCATATTTCTTAACGCAAAACTCATGATCAGCCGGACCTATCAGGTATCTGAGCACATGTCTAAAGCCCTGTACAGACGGAGACGAAAACATCACATTGAAAATGTTCTCTGTAAAGACTTGTTGTTTCAGTAAAGGCCCTTTTCCACTAGCACGCGTTGGCCCTACTCTACTCAGCCCTACTTGATTTGTAGCGTGTTTCCACTGGCCTGGTAGGCTACCTTCTAAGACAAGCTAGTTTTAGTTCCTACTCCGCTCTACCTTACGTAGGTAGATATCAATAGATATCAATTCACTTGATGTGAATTGATATCTGGTCACCCTACCCTACGGCATAACATCGCGCCCATCCCCTCCGTCTGTAACTTGAGTGACTCTTTGCTGTCTCAGCAGCTTATTCCATCAGCCTTTGTATCATCAGCGCCGAGTTTGTACATTTTTAAAGAGTGACAAAAGTACAAAGTAAAGAAAACTGTCCACAGCCTCCATGCTCCCTCCCCTTGTTTTCTTGGATGTGCTTCATGTGCTGATGATGTCATCAACGTGATATCAGCTTGATGCGCCAGACGGGAAAAAAATAGCCACGCAGCTCGTCTGCAGCCGATCAGAGCTGGTCTGCTGACAGCAGTATGATTGGCTGCTGCAGCACAGCCACACGCGACGTCGCCTGAAAAGTTCAAAATTTTCAACTTAAGTGACGGAGCAATGCAACCTGGTCGTGTGTCCATAGCGACTCAGTAGCATAACCAAGTTGCCCAGATTGCATCTGTAACATCGTGTGATGGCTGTTCCCGCCTCATCCCAGCTTTACATCAACTTTCGCGGAAAGAGGTTGCATCAGTCACGAATGCACCTTCAGAGACAGGGTGAGGGGCACAAACATCCAGAGGGAACTTAAGGAGTCAGATAAGTTGGATCAGGCATCTTCAAGCCTCCTGGTTGCCTTCCTGAGGGGCTTTTCAGGCAAACCCAGCTGGGAGGAGACCCCGTGGCAGACCCAGAACCTGCTGGAGGGACTATTGGCCCTTTTCCATTAGCCCTACTCTACTCTACCCGGCTCGACCGACTCTACTCTACTCGCCTTGTGCTGCTTTTCCATTAGCCCCAGTCGCCTGCCCAACAGGGTGCAGTGTCGCTGAGCAGCTCTGTGGTGGCGACATTTTGAGCGCAACACAACAATCTGTGACTTTTTGTCACAAACCGAGTAAAAAAGGAAAGCAGAAGAAGGCTGCAGGTGGTAAGAAGAAATACCCCTTGAGAAGCACAGGAGAGTTTTGGAAGCTATACAACAGAATGAAGCCGAGGACGAGAGCAATCCAGCTGCAAAGAAAAGACGTATGAGGGTAAGCTAATGGTAGCTACCGCTAGCATGCTAGGTCGTCGTGCTCGTGACTCATTGATGACGACATTGTCTGACCAATCAGTAGCCGGCAGTTGGTGACGTCATCTTTAGTATTGACTCAGCTCGCTTGGAACCAGAGCGGAGTAGATACTAAAACTAGCTTGTTTTAGGAGGTACCGGGCTAGTGGAAACATGCTGCAAATCGAGTAGGGCCGAGTAGAGTAGGGCCAACGCGTGCTAGTCGAAAAGGGCCATTTATATCCCCTCTGGCCTGGGAACACCCTTGAATCCCTCAGGAGAAACCGGAAACTGTGGTAGGGGGGAGAGTCTGGGTGACCTGGCCTTGGATAAGCAGCGGGAGGTGGATGGATAACTAAAAGCAGTCAATTTTCAAATCTTATTACATCTGAAGTGTTTATTTGCTTGACAAACTGTTGGATCAGGCCTGATGTGATTTCTTTTCATGAGGTCCAAAATTTCCAACAAACAGTACGTGACCCCTGCATCTATGATAGTGTTGACTTGTCACCTCCACCAAGGACATTATGCTTCTGCTGATGTTTGTTGGCAAGATTACACAAAAACACAGATTTGGTGAGATTTTCAGGAGATGTTGGTCATGGCACAACTTAAAAATGATTAGATTTTGGTGGTGATCCAGATAACCGCCATTTGCAACTGATTGTTTTTGCTTCAATAGCTGTCTAACTAATAATATCAACATGATTCCAAGTGCTTAGTGTGTTTTCAGGGTCATGAATCATGAATGTGAGCTGCCTTGAAGGAGGTTGTTACTCTCCAAGTGTTTTCTAGTTTTATGTTTTGAAACATTTGTTCGTCATCATAACCAAATGTGATGAAAGATGCATAAAGGAATCACTGAGTTGCTTACCAAAGACAAAGTTACATAAGAAAGAGGAAGTGCCGCCCTCCCTGCCCGTCTGTGCTAACGAGCAGGCTAAACCACACCATGTTCAGCGTCACTGGCTCTGAAAACTGTTTTTTTACCCTGAAGCTCCCGCAGCTGCAGCGAGGAAGCAGAGCTGGTCGAGCAGGTCTGAAGGGAGCGCTGCATTTTCGAGCCTCTTTGACCTGTTCTGGATGTCTGCAGGTTTAAATAATTGCCCGCCAAAGTCGTGTTGTTCCCTTTGCTCAGATTTACAGTCACACTCCCCTGTCACTTAGACTGTGACTGATGAGCCGGACTGAACTCATGAACACAAAATCTAAAGAAACCTAACAGGGTTTTCTTGAGCTCCTGCTCAGTGAAGAGCTGATACAGTTTTAGAGGTGAAGCTCACTGACTCATTTGTTTCTTTAGGTAAAAATCTTAACCTTTATCTCTGTTGGGGGAAATAAACAGTAACATTTTAGACAGTGATCCTGAAATCACATAAAAATAAATGCTGTATTTTTTACCATGTCTGAAACTTTCTCAAATGTCTTACATAGTGATGTTAAACAATGACTCTCAAAACAACGCTCACCTACAGATGATAGGCATAATTAGCCTAGATTTAGTTTTCCTTCAGTAAATAAAAAATGTTTTGGCATGAATGTGTGGGCTACAAGTCCACAACACCATAAACTACAAATGGATTCATAAATCTGGACAACAATATCTCGCTAGAGAAATCTAAAACAGTGTAATACTTGTGTCATAAATGAGAGGATTAGGATGTAAAACTCTGCGACTGTCACAGCCGTTGCTGAGGGCAGTCTTAATCTTTCAACTGAAAACACTGTTAATGTGTTTTTAAATACATACATCATCTATACATATATATATATATATATATATATATATATATAGTCTCTACGTAGGACCTTTTATACTAAACTTACAAAAAATAGCTGTTTTCTTGTTTTATATTGCACTAAAAGAATATTAAGACCTCTGCATAACTAAATTCCCCTATAATCATATTGTATGTAAAAAAGTCCCTTTCCAACACTTATGGGATATTTGTTTCAGATCAGCATTTGGCTTATAGGGCGGGTGGCACGTGTCTCACAAGGACCCTGGTTTGACCCCCGGGCCGAGCAGGTCCTCCTGTTTGGAGTTTGCATGTTTTTTCTGTGCATGTGTGGGCAAGAATGTGAGCCTCTTCATAAAACAAACCCATCCACACATATCAGTGGACCAGAATTATCAGTGGAAAAGGAGACATTTTTGTCCTAGGAGAGTGCGATATGCCGATACTAAATCGTTAAGGATTATAACGATTTAATATCTTTATAAAGCAGAAAGATCGTCACATCGGGGCGTCAGTGGCGCAGTTGGATAGTGCGCTTGGTCAGTGATCGGGAGGTTGCAGGTTCAAGCCCAGCTCTGGGCGACACATGGCAATGTGTCCTTGGGCAAGATACTTGACCCCAAGTTGCTCCCACTGCTGCGTCAGTGGCGTGTAAATGGGCATGAAAGGACGTGAATGTGTTAGAGATACTGATGGATAACTAACATAGATACTCTGAACCATCAGTGAGTGAATGTGAGTGCGAATGGGTATGAATGGGTAGGTGTGACCTGTGGTGTAAAGCAGCTTTGCGTAGTCAAAAGACTAGAAAAGCGCTATATAAGCTCAAGTCCATTTACCATTTACATCGTCTGTGTGGGTGCAGAGACTTTGACGCGCACCCGACTAGCCTATCATAGCACATTAAGCGCAGTGCATGGTGGGATCTCCTGTTTGGTTATGTAGCGTGTAGCCAGAAAGAGAAAAGGAGATAAAAGCTTGAAGATGTCTGAACAAAAATGTGTTCTAAAGCAGCTGTATTATTCACTCAGATTATAGACATTGCAGTTAGATAACATTTGTTTTGAATTGTTGCACTTAAAGAGATAATGTTGATATTGTTCATTACCTTTTATGTGTACATTTATTGCACACTTTTATAAAAACTGCACTATTTAAATTAAAACCTGTTCAGAAAGTTTCTTTGGCTTTAATTGTCCTTTTTTTTTTCTTTTAGGGTTTTACATGTTTTATATGTTAGACATCAGGAAATAATGGTCGAACATGCAAATTAGTGTAGAAAAATCAAAGTAAAAAAGAATCGTGATAAAATCGTGATCGTGATTTTATTTTTAAAAAAATCGTGATATTTTTGCCATATCGCCCACCCCTATTTGTCCCCTTCTAAAAAATATCATACTATATATTTTTTTCAAATTGTCATATTTAAATCCTCTTCAGTCCTGACCATAACTGAGCTTTTTATAATTCAGTCAAAAGTGTAAATGAGATGTGCGTCTATGTTAGTCTCCCGTTGCTTATTACCTCCACCAAGGAGGTCATGTGTTCAGGAGAGTCCGTCTGTCTGTGAACAAAATAACTCAAAAGTAATGGATGGATTTGGATGAATTTTTCAGGAAATGTTCAGCATGGGAAAAGGAAGTGATTCGATTTTTTTTTTTTTTTTTTTTTTTTAAGTTATTTTTTTGGGGGCTTTTGTGGCCTTTATTGATAGGACAGCTGGAGAATGACAGGAAAGCGGGTGAAGAGAGGGGGGAAGACATGCAGCAAAGGGCTGTGGCCAAGATTCGAACCTACTGCCGCTGCTGGGGTTTGGATGTCCCCGTACATGGGCGGACGCTCTACCAACTGAGCTAATGTCTGCCCTCGATTTTGGTTTTGATCCAGATCAGCGTCTGGAGCCGCCATGACAAAAAATGCTATTTTCGTGAATAACTACTGAACTAAAATAGATATCATTATGAATCCAGTTGCTAATGGTATGTTTTCATGGTCAAGGAATCTAAATATTTACATGAAATAAAGGTAGGACTAATATTTATGGTGAAAATCACAACATGACTGAGAACTGTGGTGCTGGTGGAGGTCTGCGCTCTCCGGTTGCTTTTCTAGTTGCTTCGTTTATTATTAGGAGCGTCTATGGGAGCTGCTTTTATTTTATGTGACCTAGGATAAAAACTACAAATCCAAAAATACAAAGTTGATACTGATCACTGACATGTCCAAGACTGTGGATATCCCAACCAGAAAACTTAACTTTGTGTTCAATAAATTGAAATAACTTCAACTGTATTTTAGATTCAACATAGATTGGCAGTTTCATCACATACTCCTGCATTTCAATGGTTAAAACTGACAAGATTGAGTATTTGATAACCATGATCAGAACTTAGGTTGATTAAATGATTAATAAAGCAAAAAATACTTTAAATTATGTTTTCTGGGCCTTTAAGGGGACAAAATGTCCCTTTTTCAGAAATTTACTTTAATCTGATATAACAGAGAAACTCCAAATCTATGCAAACCAGTGCTGATACTGACCATTAACACGTCATAGATGCAATTAATCCATCCAGAAAAACATACCAGCACCTAAACAATTACATTGACCCTTAAACAGTTCAAGTTGGCATCTAAAGGGTTAAAATTGTTAAAATACTAATCCTTGTAGATATGACCAAAACTAAAGTGGATTAAAGATCTCTGAAGAGACAAGATGAAAAACATTGACACTTTACATTTTTAAGGGGACAAAGTTGTCCCTTTTAAACCTCTGTGACATTTATTTTTACACAGTGATGAAGTGTGAGAGGGTTTGTGTTAAAATATGAACATTGGTGAAAAAAAGCACACCTGTACCAAACCAGCCCACAGGTATGAGTGTTAAATCTAAGAACTCTGAGGCTAAATGTGACAGTTTATGATCTGTTTGTTATTTGTGATCTGTATTTTCTGATGGAGCTTCAGGGCAGAAGGATGAAGTGATGATTCACAGAGTAGCACCAAATCATAAAATTTTTATTAAATCACTTTTGTCAAGGTAACAACCAGGGAAAATGTCAAAGTGAACAGTTTCTGTAACATTTTAAAGCTTTCACACCTGGAGTGCACTATAGTTTTTTTCATCTGAAAAATATAAGACTTCTTTTCTGTAGACACAGAGTCCACAGAACAGGACAAACAGAACTGACCCAGCAGCGAGTGCTGTGAAACAATCTCAACTCCCAACCTGCAGAGCTGAAAACCAGCCTGCTGCCCACATGAAAACTCCTGTAACAGTAACATCTGTCTAAAGACGAGAAAAGAGACAGAAGACGAGAGAGGAAAGGAGAAGAGAGCTCCTGACAGAGAAGTGAAACAAAACAAACATTTAAATGAACGTTGATGAACCTTTGACTCTAACGGTGATCAGACACGACCACCGTGAACAGACTTTAATCAGGGGAACTGATCTTGAATCTCAGCTGCACGACTCCAAGTGTCTAGTCCATGAGCTGCTCCTCCTCTTCATCAAACTCGCCCTCCTCCTCTGCGGTGGCGTCCTGGTACTGCTGGTACTCGGACACCAGGTCGTTCATGTTGCTCTCAGCTTCAGTGAACTCCATCTCATCCATGCCCTCACCGGTGTACCTGCAACAAGGACAGAGCGTTGGTATCAGAGGAGATGACGGTCTTTAAACCTCAGTGTCTGATATTTCTCTGTAACCACTGAGTTTGAGACAGAGAGCAGCACAGAGTTATTTATATTTTTTTATTTTAGTTATAATTTGCTTTTTTTTTGGTCACCATTTTTTTAAGCTATTATATTTTATTCCTTAACCTGCAGTATTTACTGCAAAGTGTGCATTAGCTACCAAGTAAATTTTTATTTTATTGCATATGTCTGAATTTTGATCACAGGGTTCCGACTCTTTGCTAGAAATCATTTTCCAGGACTTTTCCAGGACATTTTCCAGGACTTTTTCCAGTGTAACATAACCGACTGAGGTCACATTGTTGCTGTGGGCAGTTTTCAGTTCTAGTTAGCCTTCTAAAAAATAAGATTAGAGGTTGATCAACAATATCTCTAGCTATTGATCATATTGATCTTAGAATTTCTTTGTTTCAAACTTTCCAGCACGAACATTGTCTGTTAGTTATCTGTTTAGTCTGGCTTTTATGTGTCTTACTATTATAAATTTATGGTTAAACATATTTTTAAATCTTTACTTATTCTGTTTTTTATGAATAGATTTTGTTAAGCCTAAATTTTATTTTGACATTTTTTTAGTATTTATTTTGAGTTTTTATATTTTAACTTGCATTATTTTACCTACTCATATGTTCGGGCTATGTGTACTTTAGTTACCAAGTACATTTTTACTTCATTTCCTATGTTTCAATAATTTTCCAGGACATTTCTTTTGTTTTCCATGACTGGAAAATTGGGCAATGGTGTTCCAGGTTTTCCAAGACACGTGGGAACCCTGTGATCACTAACAAGGTAGAAGAAAGCTTTATAGTGCACAAACTTTGCACAATCTTGTCAAAGATCTCACCAGTGGAGGAAGGCCTTGCGGCGGAACATGGCGGTGAACTGCTCCGAGATGCGCTTGAACAGCTCCTGGATGGCCGTGCTGTTGCCGATGAAGGTGGCGGCCATCTTGAGGCCGCGGGGAGGGATGTCACAAACGGCGGTCTTGACGTTGTTGGGGATCCACTCCACGAAGTAGCTGCTGTTTTTGTTCTGCACGTTGAGCATCTGCTCGTCCACCTCCTTCATGGACATGCGGCCCCGGAAGATGGCGGCGACGGTGAGGTAGCGGCCGTGGCGTGGGTCGCAGGCCGCCATCATGTTCTTGGCATCAAACATCTGCTGGGTGAGCTCGGGGACGCTCAGTGCCCTGACAGAAGACCAGATGACAGAGTTAAAGATTATTTCAAACAAAAACTGATGACTGTTGCCGGTTTGCTGCTTTAACTGAACAGCTAAACAAAGATCAGCGAGTATTTAAATTCCATCTGTAAACTAAAATGTTTGAACATCGATGAGGAAGATAAGTCAGCCAACAGAACTCACTCAGGACAGGATACACATGTGCAGTGAGCGCCTTCACAAACTAACACTGCCCCTGTCAAATTAATTAGCCTTGCACAACAGCTGGATCAGCTTGATTCAATGTCTTTAATTAGACAGAAACTTGTCCCTCTTATGGCCCTTTTCCATTAGCCCCACTCTACTCAACTCGACTCTACCCGGCTCTACTCTACTTGCCTTGTGCTGCTTTTCCATTAGCCCCAGTCGCCTGCCCAACGGGCTGCAGTGTCGCTGTAAACAGCTGAGCGGCTCTGCAGTGACGTCATTTGACGTCACCCATTGAGCGCGACACAACAATCTGTGGCTTTTTGTCACAAACTGAGTAAAAAAGGAAAGCAGAAGAAGCTGCAGGTGGCAAGAAGAAATACACCTTGAGAAGCACAGGAGAGTTTTGGAAGCTATACAACAGAATGAAGCCGAGGACGAGAGCAATCGAGCTGCAAAGAAAAGACGTATGAGGGTAAGCCAACGGTAGCTACCGCTAGCATGCTAGGCAGTCGCGCTCATGACTCATCAATGACGACATTGTCTGACCAATCAGTAGCCGGCAGTCAGTGAAGTCATCTTTTAGTATTGACTCAGCTCGCTTGGAACCAGAGCAGAGTAGGTACTAAAACTAGCTTGTTGTAGGAGGTACCAGGCTAGTGGAAACACGCTGCAAATCGAGTAGAGCCGAGTAGAGTAGGGCCAAGGCGTGCTAATGGAAAAAGGCCATCAGATGCTAACAGCTGCAGCAGCAGTTTGATCAGATCTGATCCACATTTCTTTATTAAAAATAAACGCAACAGTCTTCTCTAAAGTTCGATCATTTTCCCTCCAATCCTGACATATTCATGACAAGAGTCTGTTTTATGAAGTAAAACATTCTGTAGAGCGGGAGCGCCCATAACTAAATCTTTGCAATTTAGTTTGTTGCACCTTTGAGGCTAAATGTTGACAACTGCTGCCAAGATGAGGGTTTCACACAGCAGTCTTACGTCTTTTCATGTTTTAGTCAAGTCTTCTAGTGTGAGGTTGACTTCTGACAGTGGTTAGTCTGCGTTTTTGGTTTTGAATTATTAAAATAATTACACACCATCTCAAATTAAGTCTTAATTTATCAAAACATGGAGCATCTATCTCAGCGTGGCTGTCAAAGCCGTCCTAACTCTTACATACTGTGTGTTTTGATATAAATCCTCCATTATTTGATGATCAGTGGATCAAAATTCCCAGAAACTTTATCATGAACAGAAGGAGAGGAAATCACAGTATGACTGCACCAACATGTCTGAACATTTGGTAATTGTGTTAGGACTGTTACAGAACAGGGAAACATCACTGTCACGTTTCATTGCCTTTTTAAAAAAACACTTTTTTATACATTAAATGTGATTTCCCGACAGAGCAGCCTCCTGTTTCTGTACCTGTACTGCTGGCTGCCTCGGCTGGTCAGGGGGGCAAAGCCCGGCATAAAGAAGTGCAGCCTGGGGAAGGGCACCATGTTCACGGCCAGCTTCCTCAAATCGGCGTTGAGCTGGCCGGGGAAGCGCAGGCAGGTGGTCACGCCGCTCATGGTGGCTGAGACGAGGTGGTTGAGGTCTCCGTAGGTGGGCGTGGTGAGCTTGAGCGTGCGGAAGCAGATGTCGTACAGAGCCTCATTATCAATGCAGTAGGTCTCATCGGTGTTCTCCACCAGCTGGTGGACGGAGAGGGTGGCGTAGGGCTCCACCACCGTGTCCGACACCTGGAGTGAGACAGAGGGGGCTTTACTAAGGAGGAAGAGACTCTTCAGTTAATTATGTTGTTGTAAGAGTGTTTG